>OVBL01000959.1:0-170075 GCA_900406555.1 Pseudoturritis turrita | reverse complement strand
ATCGATCCATATGTGGATCGATCGATCTGAGTCTTTTTCCGCCGCTTTGCTCTAATCCTTACTCCTTATGCCTCTTTTCTCATCCAAACATGTTCTGGCCCTGAAATGACACTAAAACCATAGAAACGACTCGAAAAACCGTTAAAAACATATGTTAGAGTGCGTAAAAATGCAATACATCAAGACACTCCCCACACTTTCTACCAGAACAGAGCTGCTATCTGTCCACCAGCCATCGCTACGAATGACTAGGAGATCAAGCCGCAGATGATAGGTTTGATGAAGCAGTACGTGTTCCATGGTCTACCCGCTGAGAATCCGATGGACCACATAGAGAACTTCGAGAAGATTTGCAGCACTACCAAGTCAAATGGGGTACCCGCCGATTACATTATGTGCAAACTTTTCCCTTTCTCTCTGGCGGACAAGGCATCGAGATGGCTCAAGTCTCTGCCTCCTGGGTCTATCACCACGTGGGGTGAATGTAGAGCCACTTTCCTGGATCATTTCTACACTAAGTCCAAGACGGCCTAGTTGAGGAACAAGATCACTGCTTTTCAACAACATTCGGGAGAGTCTTTTTGTGAAGCTTGGGAAATATTTAAGGAGTATCGCAGAGAGTGTCCTCATCATAGATACTCGGATGGGCAGATTCTTCGCATCTTCTATGATAGAGTAGAGTGGGATTACAAGAACGCTCTCAACGCTGCTAGCAATGGGGACTTCATGACTTAGAGTAAGGAAGGAGCCTACCAATTGATTGTGAACTTGGCTGCATGTTCCAACAATCGCTATGTAGAGTATGATAGGTCCAAGCGTGTCAACAGCGTCGA
Source organism: Pseudoturritis turrita (assembly GCA_900406555.1). NCBI lineage: Eukaryota > Viridiplantae > Streptophyta > Magnoliopsida > Brassicales > Brassicaceae > Pseudoturritis > Pseudoturritis turrita. Next base: position 169,242 of record OVBL01000959.1, on the reverse strand, counting down.
GTCTCAGAAAATCGACGAGCTAAATGAGAAGGTGAATCTGCTATTAAAGGCAAGTCAGAATCAGTGAGGTGTACAGTTTTGCGAGAATGAAGCAGAACCAGTTTTCTGTCAAGCGTTTGCTGAAGAAGGGGCTGATGAGTTGCAAGAAGTGAGCTATGTGAACGGACTAGGTTTCGTGAAAAACAGGGGCTTCAACCAAAATTACAGAAATCACCCGAATCTGTCATATCGGAGCACGAACGTCGAAAATCCACAAGATCAAGTCTACCCACAGCAAGTGAACGTTCAGAGCCAACAATTTCAAGGAAAACCAGCCGTGCAAAACGCGGGTGTTCCTACTTTTCAGGGATTTTCAGGACAGACTGGCGTGCAAAATCAGGATTTCCAGAAGAACTTCTCTTAGGGTTTTCAGGGAAATCAGTTTGTGCAAAATCCGGGCCAGAATAGATTTCAGGGGGGATTTTCACAGAAACAGTCGTTCAACAGTTTCCAACCGACTACACAAGCCCCATTACAAGCCTCTACGAGCTCTGCGAACAACTCTGGTGATGATCTCAAGGTTCTCATGCAGCAACTCTTGCTCAACCAACAGATCTCTGCCAACGAGATCAATGTTAAGGTGGATAACATGTACAGTGATCTCAATGGCAAGTTTGAGTCGCTCTCTGCTCATGTGAAGAAGTTGGATACTCAGGTAGCTCAGACGGCCGAAGCAATCAAGAAACCACAGGGAGTCCTTCCAGAAAAGGCAGAGCAGAATCCTAGGAAAAAATTTGTCAATGCTATTACACTCAGAGGTGGAAAATTGATAGAGCCTGCTGCGCGAAAAGAGAGAAATGCCGATGAAATCATTGACTTGGATGAAAAGGAGGATTCATAAGCTGAGCTAGTGAGAGAGCCTGCGAGTGACATGACTGCAAAGGACCCACTACCTGCGCGTGTCTATGCTCCAAGGGTTCCATACCCTACTCGTCCCAAGAAGTCGCGAAAGGACTTAGAAGAGGCAAAGTGCAAGGAGATGCTAGATGATCTAACAGTGAAACTCCCTCTTGCCGATGCAATCCAGATGATACCTGCAATGAAGAGATATGTGAAAGGCTTGGTGACAAGCAAGGTTTCTGGAGAAGATGACTTTGTCAAAATTTTAAAAGACTGCAGCGCCGTCCTTCAAAATAAGATGCCCAAGAAGCTTGGAGATCCAGGGAGGTTTGTTCTATCCGTGCAGATTGGAGCAATGACGTTTGTTTGCTCTTTGTGTGATTTAGGTTCAAGTGTCAACTTGATGCCATATTCCGTGGCTAAGCGACTTGGATTCACAAAGTTCAAGCCAACCAAAATCTCATTGGTGTTTGTCGATCGTTCTTTTAAGTTGCCAGTTGGGATTCTAGAGGACTTACATGTGAGGATTGGCAATGCTTTTGTTTCTGCTGATTTTGTGGTCCTAGAGCTAGAAGAAGAGCCAAAGGATCCTCTCATCTTGGGACGTCCTTTCTTATGCACTGCTGGGGCTATCATAGACGTGAAGAATGGGAGGATAGATCTCCACCTGGGAGACATCATCATAAAATTTGAGATGGACAAGTTGCTGAAAAAGCCTATGTTAGATGGGCAGACATTCTCGGTCGATGACTCACTAGAGATCTCTAACGAGGCTGCAGAAGAGATTCTAGTTGATGACCCATTGGAGATTGCTTTGACAAGGGCTGCAAACTAGCATGGATTTTTGAGTGATAACGCGACTGGGTATGCAGAGATGTTGAACTCGAGCCAGATTTTGGGGAAGATGGTCACCTACATGAGCTTGGACGGGGCTGTCGAGAAATCTCCAGCAGCAATCCCTCGTGCACCATCTAACCCATGGAGCGAGCTGAACGCTCCTAAGGTAGACCTCAAAATACTTCCAGCCGGGCTAAGGTACGCGTTTCTAGGTCCTAACTCTTCTTACCCTGTGATCATAAATGCTGATTTGAATAATGCGGAGACTGCTTTGCTTTTGTGTGAACTTAGAAAGTATCGCAGGGCCTTAGGCTATTCACTGGATGATATCACAGGCATTTCACCCGATCTTTGCATGCACAGGATCAATCTAGAAGATGAGTTGATGACTTTTATAGAACATCAGAGACGGTTAAACCCGAATCTAAAAGATATTGTAAAGAAGGAGATAATGAAACTTCTAGAAGCGGGCATCATATACGCTATCTCTGATAGTAGATGGGTGAGCCCGGTCCATGTTGTGCCAAAAAAAGTCGGAGTGACTGTGGTTAAGAATGATAAGGATGAGTTGATCCCAACTAGGACAGTCACTGGCCATCGTATGTGCATAGATTATAGGAAATTGAACTCTGCTACTCGTAAAGATCATTTTCCTTTGTCCTTTATTGATCAAATGCTTGAGAGGTTGGCTAACCATGCATACTACTGTTTTTCTAGATGGTTATTCTGGTTTCTTTCAGATTCCCATCCATCCATACGATCAGGAGAAGACCACATTCACATGTCCTTATGGCACTTATGCTTATTGTAGAATGCCATTTGGTTTGTGTAATGCACCAACCACGTTCCAGAGATGCATGATGTCGATTTTTACTGACATGATTGAGGACATAATGGAAGTTTTTATGGATGATTTCTCTGTCTATGGATCTTCTTTTTCTGTTTGTCTTTCTAATTTGTGCAGGATACTACGACGCTGCGAGGAGAAACATCTTGTATTAAATTGGGAGAAGTGTCACTTCATGGTCAGAGATGGGATTGTTTTGGGACACCAAATTTCGGAGAATGGTATCGAGGTAGACAAGGCAAAGATAGAGGTGATGACAAGTCTGCAACCACCTGATTCTGTCAAAGAAATTAGGAGTTTTCTGGGACATGCTGGGTTCTATAGAAGGTTCATTATTTTTCCAAGATTGCTAGACCTTTGACTCAGCTTTTGTGCAAGGACGTGAAGTTCCACTTCGATACCGCTTGTCTTGAGGCCTTTCTTACAATCAAGGGATCACTTGTTAGCGCACCAATCCTCCAACCACCAGATTGGGAGCTACCTTTCGAGGTAATGACTGATGCTAGTGACTATGCAGTAGGGGCTGTTTTGGGACAAAGGAAAGAGAAGAAGCTTCATGTCATCTACTATGCGAGTAGGACTCTTGATGATGCTCAATGCAAGTACGCTACAACAGAGAAAGAGCTTCTTGCCATAGTGTTTGCTTTCGAGAAGTTCCGGTCATATCTTGTAGGGTCTAAGGTGATTGTACACACGGATCATGCTGCTTTGAGGTACCTTCTCACCAAGAAGGATGCCAAACCTAGATTGCTACGATGGATTCTCCTGCTGCAGGAGTTTGAGTTGGAGATTAAAGACAAGAAAGGCATAGAGAACGGTGTTGCGGATCATTTGTCTCGACTACGTGTAGAGGAAGATGTCCCTTTGGATGATTGCCTCCATGAGGAACATGTTTATGCCATCAGCCTCGGGAACATGGACCATTACACACCCTCTCGCGACACCATACTTCCTGAGATTCCTTGGTTTGGTGACATTGCGAACTACTTGGCTGCGGAAAAGGAACCCGAGAACTTTGTTGGGTATAAGAAGAAGAAGTTCTTGAGAGACATCAGAAATTACTTCTGGGATGAGCCATACTTGTACAAGTAGTGTTCAGACGGAGTTTTCGGACGATGCATTTCAGAGGAAGAAGTCCCTGGTATTCTCTTTCATTGCCATGGTTCTAATTATGCAGGGCACTTTGCTACTTTCAAGACGGTGTCCAAGGCTCTACAAGCTGGTTTCTGGTGGCCAACTATGTTTAGAGATGCTCATGCCTTCATTTCCAAGTGTGATTCATGTCAAAGGCAAGGGAACATAAGCAAGAGGAACGAGATGCCTCCGAATTTTATCTTGGAGGTTGAGGTGTTCGACGTTTGGGGTATTGATTTCATGGGTCTATTTCCATCTTCTTATGGGAATCAATATATCCTTGTCACAGTGGACTACATATCTAAATGGGTTGAAGCACTGGCTAGTCCAACCAATGATGCCAAAGTGGTATTGAAGATGTTCAAGTCTGTGATCTTTCCACGTTTCGGAGTGCCTCGAGTTGTAATCAGCGATGGCGGATCTCACTTCATCAACAAGGTCTTTGAGGGTCTTTTGAAGAAGCATGGAGTAAAGCATAAGGTAGCCACCCCTTACCATCCGCAGACGAGTGGGCAAGTTGAAATTTCCAACAGGGAGATTAAGAGCATTCTGCAAAAGACTGTAAATACCACAAGGAAAGATTGGGCCGTGAAACTTGATGACGCTCTTTGGACGTATAGGACTGCCTATAAGACACCTTTGGGAATGACACCATTCCATCTCGTCTATGGAAAGTCTTGTCATCTTCCTGTGGAACTCGAATACAAGGCAGCTTGGACCGTTAAGTTGTTGAATTTTGACAACAAGCCTGCTTCTGAGAGACGTTTGATGCAACTTAATGAGCTAGATGAGATTCGTCATAAGGCTTAGGAGAATTCGAGGATTTACAAGGAAAGGACTAAAGCCTACCATGACAAGAAGATCATTCCAAGGAACTTTGCTGCAAATGATCAGGTGTTGCTATTCAATTCTCGCCTGAAACTTTTCCCTGGAAAGCTGCGATCGCGATGGTCTGGTCCATTCACCATCAAGGAGGTAAGACCGTATGGAGCTGTTGTATTGCTGGACACTACAGGAGGTGAATTTGTGGTTAATGGTCAACGCCTAAAGCCATATCTTGCTGATACCAAAATCACTGAAGGTGACACCGTTCCCCTCAGTGATCCGCCTCAAGCTCGTGACTTAAAACAAGCGCTGGGTGGGAGGCAACCCACCGGTAAGTGTACATACTTAACTTTTTGTTTGTTTTTCTAATTTTTAGTTTTGGTTTTCACCGTTTCAGGCCAAAAAAAAAAATGGATGTCGAGATCGATCGATCCAAAAGAGCGAACATATCTCAGATCGATCGATCCAACACCCAGGTCAGTTTTCGGGTTTGATTTTTTCGGTTTAACCCGGTTTATTTCACTTAATCTAAACCGAAAACACGATTTACACCCCATATCCATATTTTGAGAATCAAAACCGAAAACCCTCTCCTTTCTTCTCCTCTCATGCGATTTTTTTATGTTCTTGAGCAAAAAATTCAAATCACCATAACTTTCTTGATTCTTAACGAAATTGACTGATTTTGGATTCTAACTCACTCGAAATTTCGTGCTCTTTCCATTCATATCATTTTATCACTCGATCTGCAAAGATACTTGACTCAATCTCTAATTTTTAGTCCGAAAATAATATTTAAAACTTGGATTTTCGGGTTTGTTGTTTGTTCTTAGTGATTTTCGTGGCTTACTATGATATTCTAGGATAAATTCGAACCCCGCCATGTCTTGTTTCGATAAATTGCGTGATTGGAATGGAAATTTTGAGTTTAAAACGAAATTTTTGAGAAATTTGAGATGATTTTCGAAATTGCTTGATATATGCGTTGGTTGTGGAGTATTGCGTTGCATTGGTGGTTGGAATTGTTTGTGATACTGCATGATGATTGATATTTGCGAAATTCTACTCGTTTGTGTGTTTTTCGGAAATTTCGATAAATATGAGTTTTGTTTGAATTTTGTAGAAAATGGGTAAAACAGGAGGAGCTGTTCAGAAAAACCCAACAAGGGGTCTAGCGCCACCACCGCCACAACCACGAGTTGATCCAAACGCGCAATCTTCGAGGCGCAAAAAGGACAAAGGGGTCGCGACATCTTCGGTCCCTCATGTCACAGAGGAGGAGTACGAGGAGGAAGGAGAGCATACCACTGCTCGATGGCGTCAACCTGATAATACACCCATCGATTACTTTCTGGCTGTCACGGTTCCTCACATGACGGTTGGGGAAATGCAGAAGGACACTCGATATAGGATGCGACGATATGGGGACCCATGGGCTATTCATAATAGCACATTCTACAACGGTCTACTTCGGGTTGAGATGGCACCTACTAAGTTCATCTGTGAGAGGACTTTGCAGAGGATGGGCATCGCAGATGATGTGAGAGCCATGTTGCAGCGTATGGGTTTGGGCACACTTGCGTACCAGACATACCCCCTCAACCCGGAGTTGGTCAGACAATTCCTACCTTCTGCAGAGATCAATTACAAGGACATCGCGATCAATGTCCCAGAAGAAGGGAAGCTTTCATACTTCTCCAGCGGTCTCTTCTACGAGATTTCACTCCACGAGCTAGGTAACCTCTATGACTTTGATACTCACAGGGAGAGTTGTAGGTTCCCGACTGAGTTTCCACAGGTTGCTAAGCTGTGGCATTTGATTGGGTCTGGGCCATACACATCACGGGAGGCTAAGTTGACATTGATCCGAAACCCGGCGATTAGAGTGGTTGCTAAGATCATAGGGCACAACTTGTTCGCTAAGGAGGAAGCAGGTTCGCTGATTTTTGACGAGTTGCAGATTTTGCACTACGGGCTTCCTTCTTTTGTTCGTGACATCTACCACGAGCCACCTCGATTTGGGCTCAACACGCACTTCGGAGCGATTTTTGCTGCAGTTTTGGTACAGAAGAAGTTTCGAGGGCTTAATACTTCGAGACAGAGGACAGAGTGTGTTGGGAGCCTTTTAACTCCTATTTTCAGGTACCATGGGATTGACCTTACTGCGACCAAGTGTGTCGACAGACTCGACCACTTTGATGAGCAGTACTTCAGGCACAACACCATTCTCAAGGCGGGCCTCAAGTATCAGTTCCATGATCGCGCTGGCATCTCTCATCTGTGCCAGCTACCGCTTCCCGCCCTCACAGCGCTTACATCCAGGGAGAACCTGGAGTTCTTACCTGCACTCGAGCTCCTATGCGCCGCTGCACCTAGACATCGGAGTAGTTCTTCGCGAGCCAGTACTTCACAGCCTCCCCTGGCGGATGATAGCGTGCCCGATTATACTGCACAGCAGATGCCTCAGGCACAGGCTACGATGGAGCAGCTGCTTCCAACGTATACCGGTCAGTATGATCTTCCCCCTTTACCTGCAGATGCTACAGATGAGGCTCGTTGGGCCTGGATGGTTGAGTTCCAGAAGACCAACAACTCCATGATGTAGAGGATTTGGGGAGCACTTTCCAGGCTCACATGTCCGCGATCACCATCCTGTTTTAGAGAACCCTCCACTACTGCAGTTCCTAATGTTGAGAGACACATGACTTCTGATGAGGATGCGTCTGACGATGGACCACGCCTTCCTAGGTATAGGAGAGAACAAGGAGTACGAGAGAGTGTCAGCTCAGATGACCGCCTTTGATTGCAGTATCCTCTATCTCCCTTGTACTTTTCCCTTTTTCATTTTTCTTTTTTTGTACCTTTTTGCGTAAGTCGTATCCTTCTTCTGATTTATTTTCACACCGGAGACGGTGTGAAGTAAGTCTGGGGGAGGGTATTTGCTGGGACTAACGCCATTTTTTCTTTGTTTTGTTTCTCTTGAGTCATTTTGATGTTTTTATTGAGTCAAAACTCTGTTGGGTATTATGATATCTCTCTTGATTTGTTGTCTGATTTTTCTATCTTAGTGACCATTATTGCAGAATCCATTCAGATTTGACTAATGAAAAATCCTAAGACTGACCAGCTAACTAGAGACATCCACATTTCCAACAAAATCCACTAAGCCTGAGCTAATTTCTGAGCTTTTCCTTTTATCTCATTAGACAGGATTGATGTTCATAGGGTTTGAGTCCTCGTTCGTTGCCTGACAAATACATCCTGTGTGAAACATAATGGTACTCATCTCCCTTATTCTATTAAAAAAACAAAAAAACAACAAAAAAACAAAAAAACAAAAAAAAACAAAAAAGATGAAAGGATTTTCTATTGGGTAAAGGGCTAGAAAAATTTCATGTGATCCCATTATTTTACTTTGAGAGGAATGATCACACAAGGGTTGGAAGCGAGGTTAGGAAAATTTTCCGTGATACCATTATTCACCTACGCCTTTGAAATAAAATAAAAAAGAGAAAGAAAAGAAAGGATGAAAACAAAGAACAAGTCTGGGGGGAGAGAAAGAGTACCAAGGACCGTGTTGATGGTTGTCATGGCATTGGACGGGAATGAGTCTATAAGATTCTTGACATTGAGATCACTAATGAGACCCAGCAATAAAAGGCTTATGGACGACGTTGTGAAATTGTGGGTTGAATCTGGAAAGCTGCGAATGTCTGCGGAGAAGTACATGGTGGTTTGATTAAGACTGGTTTTGCAATATGTGGATTATAAGGTGAATGATCGTTACAACATTTTAAAGAGAAGGTGAGTTCCCGTGATTTTCAAACTTCGACTCTATATTTAGTGTTTGCTTGAGGACAAGCAAAATGCTAAGTCTGGGAGAGTTGATGTATTGCGTTTTTACGCGTTCTGACATATGTTTTCAATGGTTTTTCGAGTAGTTTCTATGGTTTTTAGTGTCTTTTCAGGGCCAGAATACGTTTGGAGGGAACCCAAGGCATTAGGAGCGTTGAGTGAAGCAAAAGGAGCACAATGAGTCTGGATCAATCGATCCAACCATGGATCGATCAATCTAAAACATCGAACACTTTTTGGATCGATCATAACAAACCAGATCGATCGATCTAGGCTGGATCGATCGATCCACAGCCAGATCGATCGATCCAAAACATCGAACATTTTCTGGATCGACGTGAAAAGCTCATATCGATCGTGCCATCATCAGATCGATCGATCCAAGCTTTTTCGGCCAGAAAAAGGAAATTTTTAATTTCCTATTTTCATAAGATTTTTGCCGTTTTGTTTTTCCTCGAGAACATTTTTTAATATATATTCGAGTTTAAGCCATTGTTTAGGCTAAACTTTTTCATACTTTTCAGATCTATTGAGACTTTTGATTTCTGCAGTTTGTAAGCACCGGGGAGACGGATCTCTAACTCTTCAATCGTTGAGAAGTTTTTCTGAACCCTATTTAATCTATTATGAGTTTTTCTTCATCTTCTGTTGTTTTGATTTTCTCCATGTCTGAGTAGATCCATAGTTGAGTTTAGGGTTTTCAAAGGAGTTTATGAATCGTTGAATCAGACATAGATAGGGATTTATTTTGTCTCCGCCTATTGTTGTTCTTATTGCTTAGATTAAATTGATCACTTAATCTTTGATTTTAGGTTTAATCTATTCATCAAAAGTGTTATAGGTTGCTCGATAGAACATAGGTGAGAAAATTGTCCTTAACCAACGAAAGCTGATGTTAAGGCAATTTGTGAAAATATCAAACCTGCTCGTTAATGCTCGCTTAGAATTTAGAATTTCTAAGAACAAACGACAGTTTAGATTCTTAGGTTGCTAAATAAAGTAGTTGATACCATGAAAGTGGATTGATTATACATTCATGTTTGAGTTGAGACTGCATTTTATCGTTCCCTGAATAATTGTATGATTCGTGATATCTGAATTCCTGCGAAATGTCCTAAACTTAACGCTTGGTTTTAATTGATTTCACACAGTTTAAACTGCTATTTTCATTTGTTATCGCTATCAACATTATTACTGCCATCTTAGCTTAATTTCATTCATAAGATTTCGTAGTGTTTCACTTGGTTCTCGTGGATTCAATCCCTAATTAATACTTCGCTTGCTGTACACTTGCAGTGATATTAGGATTAAAACTTTGTGTATCAGCAACCTAATGGCTCTATAAATACAATGAGACATATATGATATTTATCATCTAGTTTGTAATCCTTGTTTTTTAGCTCTTTTTGGCAAGAAAATGGTTAATCTCTTTTGTAAAACATCAACATTTGGTTTAATGATATTTACATTCATATAAATAAATGGATACACAAACACTCACATTCATATATATGTTAAGGATCAATGTAATCTATTTATGTAAAGGTCTTTTATGTCTTTGTAAGTAGTAAAACCCTACTCATCGTAAGTCTCCTCTGTATAAATAGGATTCTTCTAATTCAATAACATATACGATTCATTACTTTCTATATGGTATCAGAATAGAAAAATACCTAGACCTAAAAAATTTTAGCCGCTTCTCTCTTTTTCAAAAAAATTTTCTATGTTCTTCATTCTCGCTTCATCCTCTATTTGGTTCTGTCTTCATCTATATTCTTTGTTTCTTTCTTTCTATTTCTTCTCGGCTCGTGAACATGTCCACTTCTAACAATAGCTCTCCCCTCCTTGGAGTTACCACATCTGCTGAAGCCGTCACACTCAATCCTATCCAACTTCTCAACATCAACATGTCAAATATCACTAAGTTGTCAACCACCAACTATCTCATGTGGAGTCGCCAAGTTCATGCTTTCCTTGATGGGTATGATTTGGCTTCCTACCTCGATGGATCTATCCTGCCATCAGATCCAACAATCTCAACAGATGGTACAAAACTATCAACCCATAATTCAATGTATGGAAGAGACAAAATAAGTTGATTTACAGTGCTCTTCTTGGTGCTATTTTTGTCTCCATTCAGTCCCTTCTGTCTATGGCTATCACAGCTGCTGATATTTACCTTATAAAACATACAAGTGTCTGATGACCTTAAAAGTTATAATTAAAGTTTTTAAAACCATTGTAAATACATTTGTTTGGTGAAACAATGAAGTTAGTTTTATAAATTATTTTATAAAAAAAAATTAATTACCTTATAAAAACGTACAAAACGTTTTGTAAAAACCAATGTTTAATGAAACAGTGAGGTTATTTTATAAAACTTACAAAAATTTCTAATTACAGTTTTATAATTAAGCTTTCAAAGTTTTGAGAAATACATGTCGTGAGGAAGAACTCTCTCTTTGAGAATCGCATTGGCTACGAATCAAACGTGAACCATATGTCTTCTCCTTTTGTTAAAACTCTCCTCTGCATCAAAAAGTGGAAAATTTTCCCCGGAAAATTTTTTCCACTCTTTGCAAGTGTTACAATAGGATTAAGAAACTTTTCTCAATCCTTTGGAACAAGTCGTCTCCTAGTTTGGTTTTAACAACTGCAACCAACTGCAGGTTTGAGTGTTGCTGTACTGCCACTTGCTTGTCTGGTTAAAAACCAGGATTGTAGATCCGAGGGGGTAGATGTAGATAATTAGGTAAATCCATCTATTCAAAGGCAGACATAAGGATCAAAAAGAAGAACACAACAACAAATCCATGTATAAAAAAGTTTATAAAGAAGATTATAAATTCGACTGCTTTCCCAATCCAAAAACCAAAGAAATGCACCTTATAATTACAGTTTATAATCAAGCTTTACAAAATCTTCTAATTACAGTTTATAATCAAGCTTTACAAAATCTTCTAATTATAGTTTATAATCAAGATTATAAAACCTTTTAAAAACTTTATAAACCTTTTACAAAAACCTGATAAAGCACTTGTGTTTGCAGTTACTGAGATCAATAGTCTCCGGCTTTAGCTGCAGTCATGTAACAGATATTCTAAAACCAAAATTAGGTTGTAAAACCTTTTAATTATCTTTTAAAACTTACAAAATCTTTCTAATTACAGTTTTGTAATTAACTGTAAAACAAAAAAAAAGATTACAAAGAAGGACATCGTTTGATAAAAAAAAAAAAAGAACATCAACAACAAATTTAACCCAGATTGAAATCAATTATAAATTGACAGATTGAAATCAACCACAAATACAATCTAGATTTATTACTACATTCAACCACAGCGAATCAAAAACCTAGCGATTCTCCATTGAAATACAAAAGAAGAAAAAAACCCAACGAATCAAAAACCCTAAATTAAAGCAGATTTGCGCGAATCAAAAATCCTAAATTAAAGCAGATTTGCAACGAAATCATGAAAATGAAGGAGAGAGAATGATAGTGGACGGCGATTAGGGTTTCCCCAATTTCTAAAAACCCAGTTTTTTCTCATAGCAACAATTTTGAGAGATTACCGGTGAAAAGTGTATCTGCTGTTCGGATAAGCAGAATCAGTGATTTCATCTTTGTCTCATTTGTCTGTTCTTCTTCTTACGCGAATTAATAACTGCGGCAATTAGGGTTTCAGACGAGAGAGAATGAAGATCTGATTCTCGGTGATTTTTTTCCAGGGTGATTTTTTTCAGGGGCAAAATCGACATTTTGTTAATAAATAGTGGCATAAATGAAAATGGACATAAGCGAGTGGCACGCTTGTAAAACTGCAATCTCAAAGTGGCATTTTTGAGATTGTCCCCATAATTTATGGTATCAGAGATTATTCCATCTATGATACCATAAGAAAACAAAACTAAATATAATAAAATTTATAAATATATAATATAGAACATAACTTAAAATAAAAGCATGAATAAAATTAATATAATCGGCAATTTAACCAGCCACTTAAATAAAATATAAACTAAATTAAAATTCTTAAATAAAAGATAAATTAAATTGAAATTATATTTATTAAAAAATTACTAGTGGAGAGTGTTACGATATTACAAGAGAGAAAGAAGATAAAATAGAAAAGAATTAAAAAGTAAATATTAAGACGTTTTCTAGAGCACGACGAGACTACTTTTTCTTTCTACTATACGGCCCCTAAGATCTGTGAACAGTTTGCCTAACTAAAAGAGCAAGTTAAGGAGATCGACGAACTGAAGGAGCAAGTGAAGGAGAAGGACGTTGAGATCCAGCCTTTGAAGAAAGAACCAGTTCCCGGATAAATTTTAGAAGTCGCTTCTCCCATTTCAATCGAACAATTTTTTTTTTTAATGTTATAATTTTATGTTTAAACTATGTTTCAAACTTTTAATTTTTATATATTTTTGTTTTTATAATTTTAATTATTAAAATATATAATAGAATTATTATTTAATTTTAAAAATATTAAAATTAATCTATTTCTGTCGAAAATGTGGCCGTCGAAAATCCATCAAAACCTTGCCATCGAAAATTCGTCGGAACTTTTTCGACAGATGAATTTCATCGTAATCCATCGGAAAATGGTCGTCGCAAATTTCGATAGCTTTCCGACGGATTTGTGATTGATTTACAATTTCCGACGACCTAGAAATAACGGCCAAAATCCGTTGATAATCCATCGTAAAGGGTTATTTCCAACGAAATTTCGACGATTTTGACAGTCGAAATTAGATTCTCTTCTAGTGTCATCCTCTTTCGACATTGTCCTTCTCATGTTTTTTCTAGGTATTTATCTTCGGTTTGTATTTTCCACTAAACCTAGAAAAAATGATATGGTTTTTATTGGTAATTCCTTATCGTTGTGGTAAAGAGATTACCATTCCTATTGTTATCTATTGGTAAAACGGTAAGATCAAAGCAGGATGAGTGAAAACATTATATATTTTTTTAAAACATTTTCTCTTATTTTTTTTAATTATTCAGTTATCTTTACCATATTTGAAAGAACTAAAATGCCACTACAACATATGTAACTAATCGGATTCTATAAATTATACTCTCTTTTTCTTTAAATGATGTTTTATGATTTTTTTTTAAGTGTGTTTTCACTATTCTATGCAAAATTAATCGATTTTTTTATTGTTTTGACTGTTTTAGTTCTGCATATTGTTTTATTGTTTGTTGAATTATTTTGAAATTGATAATAAATAATGTTTTAATTTTGAAAAAGATAAAAATTAAATAATTTTTTAATCCGTGTGCAAAAACCTTAAATATCACTTAAAAAGAAACACATGGAGTATTCAAAGTGTACAATAAATAGCTAAAATGCGATAAGTGTGAACCAAAATTTTATGTTATTTTAATATGTAATTTAATAGTTTTAGTCCCTTGTTTGAATACATTATATTTTTTAGAAATATATTTTTCTTCTGTTAAATTGTAAAAATATTTTTCCGATACGGTGATACCATTTATAATATATAAGGTTTTAACTTTTTTTATACCAACCTTAGCAATTGTAATACTTCATTGCTATGTTTTGCGATGAACTCATGAATACACTCAGTAAGAAAACTAATTAATGTAGAGAAAATTTCTATAGATATGATTAGTGATCCATTGATTATATGAATACTAAAAGAATTAGAATTTTATAGATTTGTAAATTTCTTTAGTAATATCGTCAACGAGAGAATGTGAACAATTCATTGACTCTCCAAATATAGAATTATACGTCATTTCGTAATCATTTATACGATAATTAAATACCGAGAATAATGGATAAAAAGAGAACAATCTCAACTTAATTAATCACTGGCAAAACTAAATAAAACCCTAAACATAACTAAACTATTTACTAAAAATTCCAAAACCTTTAAAAACATTAAAATATAAATATAAATATAAATAAAATCTATATTTTCAATAATTATCCTAGTTCTAGGCTGCTTCATCAATTTTTGCCTCTCCGTTGACCACAACAATATGCTACTCGAAAAAAGGTTCAAGAAACAGACGAAAACATAACTTTCGAGCAACAAAACATGTCCACATGAAGTGTTTAATAGCTTCTAGCCCAAAGCCCAGACCTCAAACCTAATCTTGATCCAAACTCGAAGCCACTAATAGAATTGCAACTTGTCGAGAATGAATAATCCATAGAAAGCTGTCGGTGTCGATTAATTAGAGATGAAGATAGATAAAGCTCTATGATGTCTAGCTTAAAATCAAACTAAGAAATAATTCCATATATAACGATCTTTCGTCTAGTTAGTTATCTCTAATAAATACATCTTTTGACTTTCATTTCTGCTCTCCAATTAATTAATGGTTGAATCGAAATTATTCAATGAGATTTGTAACGCATTACCAACAATCGATTTTACTAAAACGCTGGTGTCAAACACATCAACTGTATAAGGCACTATAAGTGTAAATGATGGCATGTCAGAAACTGAATCTTCTAATGATAATTAAGATAGTGATCGATATATCATTAATTCGTTATCAATATACTAATACCTCAATATAAATTACGTATGCAGGATAATGTGAGATTTATTTGTCATCAAGCTTATCATAATTGAAAAAAAAGTCTACGAATGATAACCTGATTGGTCACTATACATTCATAACGTCTAAAAGCAATTTTCAGTTTTATCTATACTGCCAATGGATAACGAAACATACACGTCCATATATCGAGTGACACATGGACGTGTATATGTACAAAATTTACAACAACAAAATATGTGAAGTCTGCTTGAAAACGAAGCATATGACCGAAAATTGAGGAAAATATGAAAACAAACCAAACAAAAGTATCGAAAGAAAACATAATAATACATACAATGCGTCGGAGAAAAAATAATCCTTTTTAGAGTGAATCGTCTGACGCTACGTATCCAAAAGTTTAGGCGGTCCCTTAGTTTTATTGGCGGAGCTTATTGTTGGACTAAGCCCTAGAGGTGTTTGGACTTGAACCTGCAATGGCCCAACTAACTCGACGGGTAAGGCCACCGGAGACTGATCTCCGTCCCGGATATCGCATCCTATTATCCGGGATGATCTTGGTCTGGACCTGAATGGCCAGACGAACATGTATCCCTTACCAGCACCCGGGGACGGAGCCCGAGCTCCTGTATTAGGAGCTCGGATTAGGTATGAAATATCTTTCTTAAACGCTAAAGTTCAAATTATCTCGAACACTCTAGTTTAAATTTTCGGTCAAATGATAAAACACTTTCACCTTATGCGTGCTATGGTAAAAAGCAGGTGGTCCATACTCGGAGAACGATTAAAGCATAAAAGAGCTGATTCCGAGGGAGCACTCCAACGCCAGATCCGCCGTATCAGATGCTGCCAACGGTACGAGAAGTCAGATGCAGCATCGCGGAGCCGTATGGTCGGCCAAGTGGAATAAGAAGATAAGGAAAGTATGTGAAAAGCACTCGAGTGCTTCGTATAGGGTTAAACCCAGGAATCCAGACCCGGCCCAACTAAGAACGCAGAACACGGTATCCAATCCTGGGTAGGTAAAAGTCTATAAACACTACTATATTTTCTTCATAAAAGGGATCAAAATCTTCTCCTAAGAAATCACACACAGAACCCATTTCTCTCGAGACTAAGGTATGTTTCCTTGAGTTTTAGTCTCATTCTGGTTGTTTAGGATCATCAACTCAGGATCACTTTTCGAATTCCTTTTCTTTTCCGGTCGTTTCTTGACCGAAGTCTCTCTTAACACTATGTTTCCTTCTTCTGCCTCACCACAAATTTCTCTTTACCAAACGTTCAGACACTTTGCGGGCCATCACTCGTTCGGCCCGGAGTCACCCCATTTCCTCTTTTCTTGTTTTCCGACCATCTTTTCCTTGCTCTACACGACTCCCCATGGTCTCTTCTCTACTTTTGCTCTTTTCTGATTTGAATGTCGGAAAGCCGTCGGAAACCCCCCCCTCAATTGTGTTTTCGCCGGCCTTCACGTGTTTGTTGATTGCGCATGAGCGGGTCCCCTAGTGGTTGTTAAAGAGGACCATAAATCCCCGAAACAATTTGGTGCTAGAATGAGGGGGGACAAGAGCTCTCTTTAATTGACAGACGCGCTAAAATTTCCTCCGGCATCTCAGATCTATCCTAAAAGCTCG
Source organism: Pseudoturritis turrita (assembly GCA_900406555.1). Lineage (NCBI taxonomy): Eukaryota > Viridiplantae > Streptophyta > Magnoliopsida > Brassicales > Brassicaceae > Pseudoturritis > Pseudoturritis turrita. The sequence goes on along the minus strand of OVBL01000959.1, from coordinate 152,687 downwards.
CAAAGGCGCTACCATGGATAGCGTGTGGGGACACCATGTGCCGTCAAGGGTAGAGACGATCCAGGAACAAGAAAGCATTCTCCAATGGCTAAAGGGCATGTTGGTGGCAATGACCTCGGAAAGAGGTAGATGGAAAGGCTCGCCAATCAAAAACCCATTTCGGGCATCAATATTGAGAAACTCGGCCGAAGGAATAGCAGGATGGAGAAACGCTCATGGATATATGGGAAATGGTGAGACCTTTTGTGAAAGAAGCACATTGCTGGGGAATCCAATCGAAAGATGCTCCTCGCGTGTAAAATGCATATTCTAGCCAATGAGTCCCACACAGCTGGAGAGCAGGAGTTCCCCACTCAGCGAAGGAAGTTGGCAGAATGTTGAGGAAGAACCCTATGATCCCTTCCACCCGTCCTACAAATGGTCAGAAGGACCACACCCTTTAAATGAATATCGGTGGCAAAAATAAAGAACGGATCGACAGTGGAAACAATAAGGCGGTGGTGAAAAGCCACAGGACCAATAGGAAAAAGAGGGTCTCCCCAGCGATGAAGGATGAAGCCGCAAAAGCAAACTCACGACGGACCGTCAGAAGAGAAAAAAAGGTATCTTGCAAAGATCTGCGAGCCGGAGGAAGGGATTCCCTGAAAACTAGGGAAAAGGCAAATCAAACCTGCCGAAAGCCAGATGCAAGCATCACCGCCGTCGCTGGAAATCGGGTTCGCGAGTGTGACGATGCAGGGTGTCGGGAAAGAATGCTCGGCAAGGAAGCAGAGAAAAAGAGGACACGATATCGGCACGTGCTTTTGCCCGTGACCAAAGGCGGAGCAACGCGATGGGTGGAATTCTCACTGAAGACCAGGCCGGAAGGAGGCAGACCCCTTTTGTTAGAGGCCCAATAATCCCCGAACAAAGGGTGTAGTCAGCCCAGCCCGAGGAAGATGACCCAAAAAATGGGGCCAAGGAGACTAGAGGACGAAAGCAATGTGGTGCGGACATAAACCAGAATCGCTTTCTGGTATTCGAAATAAGAAGCCATGGAACAAGATGAAGAGCGAGGGGTGCGATACGAAATGAAGACGTATAATAAAAGGTCTCATACATCGAAAAATGAATACAAAGGAAGTGCACTAGAAACATAAGACTTCATAGTCAACAATCAGCCGCTACAACAATGAAGAAATGGTACCTTGAAACTAAGAAAAATCCTATGAGCGGGCTCGTTTTGCCCCTCTCTAACATCCTGAAGCGTCGCGGGCAATCTGGACATCTCGGCAGATGTCCTTAGGGGTATTGATGTCCGCAACAACGACATCCCATTCTTCCAGTCTCCGTCTCAGAGTCTCGACTTCAGTCCGAGTCAAGTTTCTCTCCAACTTCAGGGTCCTGCACTCGAAGTAGGAAGAAAAGATAGTTTGGGGAAGTGGCGCCCAGGGACAAGACATGTCTGGGAACGGAGGAGCCTGCTCAACCAAGTAAAGGCCAAACCAGAAGCCGGCTAAGGTGTTCACCGACTCTGCAAGACAAGGAGAAAAAGAAGGAGATGCTCAAGCGACAAGAAAAGAACGATGAATGCGAGGGAATGAGGGACAAAGATGTGAGGAGTTACCGGAGCGCACGAATAGCCTCTCCGAAGAAGCGTCTAGAGAGCTCCTCTCGATTAATTTATCTCGGAGAAGAAATATCGGATCCTGAAAGATGGCAGGGAGTCTATACATGTCGGCCGGGAATTCCACATAGGAGAATTTATCTCAAGGAAGAGCGCCTGCAGGGCGCAAACAAGAAAAGTCAAAGGAAGACGGATATATATCCAAAAAGAAGTCATCAGGGTATGAGATCAGCTACCTGCTGGATCCCAGCCAGTGGGAAGTCTTGTCGGGCCGCTGTGGAGAAGAAAGAAAATATCGTCTCTACCCGAGAGGAGAACCAGGTGGGATGACAGGGAAATCGGAGAAGGTTCCCTCCGACCTATATGGCGAATCATCATGAATCGGTGAGGCCTCCTCGAAAGGAGTCAGACGCCAAAGGCCCCTGCAATCATGTCCGCCGAGATGTCGATGCCAGAAAGGTCAGAAAGAATCTGGAGCGAGTGGATCAAGCCCCACACGACAAGGTCCAATTGGCTCGGGGACCGCTGGAGTAACTCGCAGTAATCTATCATCAGTCATGACAGAGCCGCGGAAGCCGGTGCGGAAACTCGACGAATAAACCGCTCGGAGTGAAGCCAGATTAACCCCCTGATCCAGATATACAACTGGATTATGAAGAACGCGGGAGTTGCGTTCTCCGAGAATTGTCAAAATATTCTCCTCAAATGACTGAGAAGAAGTAGAAGGGGATGAAGCAGAGATAGAAGGAGAAGAGTACGAACTCGAATACATCGTTATAACGGCGAAACCGAAGAAGACCAAAGAATAAAAGAGATTCCGGAAGTGGATAAACAATTTAAGGAAGAAAGAGGGTGAAGATGTAAAAGCGAAAATCTTTCAAGGGGTAAAGAGAAGCAACCGCGGATGGAGGAGGAAAAAGAAAGAGATGACATATATTTATATATCAAAGGAGAAAGGTAAATCGGCATCACCGAATCGAAGCATGAAGACGAAGAGATATTTTCTACAATCCATGTGTCAATCATCTCGCGATTCTACGCGAGAAGCGATGAAACATCAATGATAAAAATGCCACTACGCGGAACCAGAACCGCCCAAGCATTCAATGAGGAAATATATATATATATTTAACTTCCTTTACAAAAACTCACTTCGAAGAAAGAGGTCTAAGAGCCCAATAAAAAGAAGTCCATTAAAAGAAAATCCACTATACTTATAAATATATATATATATATATATATGTAAATTTATATATGCTCTTCTCCGAAAATATAAAAGGGATACTCCCCGTCTCGCCACGGTGTATTCCCTAGTTTGATCGGGGAAAAGAGAACTGACCACAAGCAGTAAATGGCTAGCACCTCCATAATAGCATATCAGCGCCCGATTCCAGGTTATCACAACCTCCGTGAAAGTTCTCATGCTCTCCACCAGGTCTCCGGACTCAGGTTATTGCAACCTTCACGGGAGTTCTCATGCTTCCCGCTAGGTCTCTGGACTCAGGTTATCGCTACCTCCGAGGGGGATCTCGAGCCTCCCAGGTCTCCGGACTCAGGCAAAGACCTTCAGAGATCTCGTGCCCACAGGTCTCCGGACTCAGACTCCGGCCTCCCTCACGGTTCTCATGCCCTCAGGTCTCTGGACTCAGGCTTCGGCCTCCAAAGATATCTTTACGAATCCCAGGCTTCCTAGCCCTATAAAATTTAAAATTATGAACACATGCTCGTACGACTGCGTTCATGATTTAATACTGGGAAGAAAATCTTAGCGCATGCTTGTACGACTGCGTTTAAGGTTGGAATCCCAGAGGAAAATACTTTTACTTGTAGAGAAAAGAAAAGTCTTATCCGTTGCCCGAGTCTGAAACTCGGACTCGAACAACGAAGGGGCAATTGTTGGGGATAAAATAATCCCCTTTGGGTTAAGCGAATAGTCCGACGCCACGTATCCCAAGGTTCAGGCGGGTCATTTAGCTCTATTGGCGGAGCTTATCCCTTACCAGCACCCGGAGATGGAGCACGGAGCCCGAGTTACCGTATCAGGAGTTCGGGTTAGGTATGCAATATCTTTCTAAAATGCTAAAGTTCAAATTATCTCGAACACTCTAATTTAAATTTTCGGTCAAAGGATAAAACACTTTCACCTTATGCGTGCTAGGGTAAAAGGCAGGTGGTTCATACTCGGGGAATGATTAAAGCATAAAAGAGTTAATTCCAAGGGAGCACTCCGGCGCCAGATCTGCCGTATCAAACGCTGCCAATGGTACGAGAAGTTAGATGAAGCATCGTAGAGCCGTATGGTCGGCCAAGTGGAGTAAGAAGACAAGAAAAGTAGGTGAAAACCACTCGAGTGCTTCGAACAGGGTTAAACCCGGGTATCAAAGCCCGGGTAGGTAAAAGTCTGTGTTCAAGAAAGCGGCCTAGGCGGCCGCCTAGGCGCTAGGCGCCCCTAGACCACCTGGATTTTACATTAATCGGTGGTATTAGGCGGAAGGGGTCGTTTGGCGGCTTGGACGGTCACTAGGCGGGCTGGACGGGCTGGACGGGTTAAATCCGCCTGTTTTTTATTTTTATTTTTAAATTCAAAACAGCACCGTTTTGATATTTGAGTCAGATGATGAGCATGTTTAGAGGAATTAAGGTGAAGAGAAGTGCGAGTAGAATCATCACGAGAGTTTATTCATTTTTAAAAACTCAATTTTGTTTATTCTTTAATCTACATTTACGTTTATTTTAGCTTTCATGGATCATGTTTTTTAAGATTATTTCATTATGTTATATTTTATAATATATATAATTAGATTATATATATATATATATATATATATATATAGTTTTATTATAAAACCGCCTAACCCGTCTACAAAATCGTCTAGGCCCCGACTAAGCGTTCTAGGCACTAGGCTGAGGATCGCCGCCCGCTTAGCGCCTAGCGCTTTCTTGAACACTGATAAATACTATTTTTTCCCTCATAAAAGGGATCGAAATCTTCTCCTAAGAAATCACACACAGAGCTCATTTCTCTTGAGGCTAAGACCCATTCCCTTGAGTTTTAGTTTCATTCTGGTTGTTTATGACCATCCACTCAGGATCTCTTCCCAGATTTCTCTTCTTTTCCGGTCGTTCTTTCACTGGAGTCTCTCTAAACACTATGTTTCCTTCTTCTGTCTCACCACAAATTTATCTTTACCAAATGTTCAGACACTCCGCAGGCCATCCCTCGTTCGGCCCGGAGTCACCCCTTTTCCTCTTTTCTTGTTTTTCGACCATCTTTTCTTTACTCTCCACGACTTTCTGTGGTCTCTTCTCGTTTCTTACTTTTGCTCTTTTCTGACTTGAGCATCAGAGAGCCGTCGGAAAATATTTCACAATCGTATTTTTTTTTTACCTTCACGTGTTTGTTGATTGCATAGGAACGGATTCTCCAGTGATTATTTAAGAAGACCAAAAATTCTGAAACACAATGCAAGTGCAAACTAATATTTAAAATGCATGAAAAAATGGGTGACATCAATTGGTCACTCCCCAACAACAAATGCAGTTGTGAAGAAGTAATATATATCTGTTACATTTTGTTTTAAAATTTAGCAAAATAATCCTTACCATTTCCACAGTTAAAAGAAAAAAAATGACCTACATCTAGCAATGCATTTTTGTTTCTAACGTAAGAAAATGCTTTCGTCAACATGTTATCAAGAATGTGATGATTTGGAGTTTATTCTATAAATAACATAAAAAGAAAATTCATCATTTCTTAAGATGTCCTTTAAAAGTAAAACAGGACATCGGCCATCTCTTCTTTTTCTTTTTACGCAATCTCTAGATAATTAATACACCAACCATTTCTAAATATTTAATACATGAAGAATTATATACAGAAGTCTAGATTAATCTTTGGATCTTATGAAAAATACAGGTTTTCTTACTGTTTAATCTATGTACAGTGGATAACCATGATTGAAACCGTAGTAGAAAAACTTAATTAAAATTTCGATTTATGGAATAAATTCTCAATCAGAAGACAATATTGGTTACTTTACATACGATTTAATTAGATAACGTTGTACAATAGATCATAATGTGTGATAAAGAAATGCGTATACTCCATGAACCACATAAGACCTTTTTGTTAAAAGTACTTTGCAACAACAAGAATCATTCATTAATCGAAATGTGAGTGGTTTCATGGAATAGAAGTTTGCGAAAGAGACAAAGCACAAAAGGCTAGGGTAAGAAAAGAAAAAGGGGTTAAGGGACAGAAGACTTATGGTAGAGGACAGCTCACTCCCTTATTGACATTGACTTCGTACCCAACTTTAAATTTTGTTATCATCAGTCTAATAACTCATCGTATACAGAATTCTATCATATATATCAACATCTAGTTTACCGCGTGACTTAGACTTTACTTTTTTTTGGCAAAAACATTGACTTAAATGAGGAAACCATCAAATAAACCATTAATAATTACCAATATATAAACATCAAATAAACAAGCTGATTTAGGAAGAATATGGGATCTATTACCATAACATGAAAGACAACAAAAACAAAACAAAAAAAACAGGTTAAAGAAATACCTTTTAAGATTTTTTGAACAGAACCGGTCCTGAATTTTAGAAGGCCGCAAAGCCACACAAAAAATGGGCCGCTTTGGATATTGAAAAAAAAAAATTAAAACCCTTTCTATGTGTCATGAAGAGTCTCTATGCTTTTATCACTAGGCAAAGGAGATTTTATGGAAACTGTAGACCAATTTTAATTAATAAAATCAAAGACCGCAAGCATGGGGATGCCCAGGGGTTCAGGGCCGGCCCTGCCTTGAATCAATGTAGAGTCATTTCCAATCTTCAATTTTTTTTAAGGATCCTTGAATACATTAGATCATGCACCTATATATTATGTGTGGCTGACGTCCAGTTTTTTGCGTTCGCTTGGTCCGTTTTAAATTATGGACATCAAAACATAAAACAAAAACATATGATATTTCTGATCTGCATAACAAAAAAAAAAATAATGAATATGACATGCATGCAAAATTGAGTAGATCAAAGGCATAAAAAAGTATTAAAAAAAGGGGGGGGGGGGGGGGGGGGGGGGGGGGGGGGGGGGGGGGGATACATGAGATTCAATAAAAACTAATTCTGAGCAGTCAGCAACAAACTTAAACAAAGAATCCATTTTGCACCAACCTGGAACATTAACAAGAATTTAAGTTTTTTTTTGCTTTTTTATGTATAACACACTTGTGTGTATTTTACTATATTTAGTAATGTTTTGCTTTTTAATCCCGTATTGACCCGACGTTCGAACCGGCAAAAACCAGCCTAAAATTCATGAACCTGGTAATCCGAGTCAAATCAATCGACTCGGTTTGAAAATTCTCTTTTTATGCTTTTTATTATTTAATAGTTTAACGTTTTGTATCTTAAAACTAGTGAATGAACAACAAGATAATCATTTTTTATATCAAACTCTTCGTAATATTTTTTAAAATAAGGTACTACAAAGTTTTTTTATCTAATTTTTTCCTTGACCAATTAACAAAAAGATAATTCTATTAGTATTTAGATCAAGTTCTCAATTTTCATAGAGTTTAAAATAGCAATATAGGTTATTTAACACCATATCAATTAGATAGAAAGTGTGTTTATTATCGTACTATAGTGCATTTTATTTAAAAGTGAAAAATCAAAACTTTTCATCAAAAGATATTAGATTAAAATATTTCTAAATACGTAGATTTTTTTTAAAAATAGCCGGAAAATTCTATATCGAAACCAGGACTAATTGATTGGATATTTAAAGATCATATTCATTGCTAAAATGTATTTTTTGTTTGATATTAGGCATACCATCTTAAATTTTATTTTATTTAAATAATCAAATTAAAAATGTGTGTATCACGCGGATTCTACTCTAGTATGTATATAAAATGTTTACAATGACATGTAACGTTATGTTTGTGGTGATATTATTGTTGTATCACCATCCAATTTTAAATCCGCATAATATATATTGTTGAAAAAAAAATATGTATAAAATATATATTTTTTTTTCTCTTCTTGTGACGATAATTCATCACTTCATATGTTTAAAAAATTTCTTTCGAAAGAATTTGATAAAGGATTATTTAGATTATAAATATTTGGTAAATAAACTCATAATATATGTTGTATAATGGGTAAAATAATTGTTTTTAATGAAAAATAATTTATTGAGATACATCTGCGATGACAGAAATCTCATAGCAAAAAGAAAAAAATGGAACTTAATGTGAATTAATTTCAAGCGTCTTCTTCATTACCCATGAATCTAAAGGTGTGAATGATATTATAGTGAGTAAATAGGTGGGACAAAAAAAGTGGAAAATAGAGGAAAAAATCAGGGAAATTTTTAAAAATACCACTTTTAAAATATTATTTTGTAAAAATGTCATAATAAGTGGTCCATTTTCAAAAATATTACAAATTAAAGATTTTCTAAATCTTAAAATTCTAAACTTTAAACAATGTTTTGACCCTAACAAACCCTAAACCCTAACATAACATAGTTAACCCAAATATAAATGATATTTTGAGTAAATAATATAATATTAGTGGTATTTTTGAAATTTTTTTTAAAAAGTGGCATTTCAAAAGTAGCATTTTTCAAAATTTCTCAAAAAATAAAATAAATTCAGAGTAAAATTTTCTTCCTATATATGTTAAGATAAAAATGTCATCTGCTATTTTATTCAAAATATCATTTATATTTGGGTTAACTATTTTATGTTAGGGTTTAATTTTTAGGGTTTAGGGTTTGTTAGGGGTCAATCTCTTTTTAAGGTTTAGGATTTTAGGGTTTAAGTTTTAAAAATCTTTAATAAGTGACATTTTTGAAAATGGACAACTCATGATAGCCTTTTTGAAATTTAACACACCAAAAGCAGCATTTTGAAAGAGTAATTCTTTAAAATAACACTAAAATATGTTTTTGTCTAAATATACCATCACTTAATTTTTTTCCAAAAATACCACTAAAAAAATTGTTTTTCCAAAAATATCACAAACACTAAAAATGAGTTTTAAGGGTTTTTAATATAAAAATTTTGGTTTGGGTTTAGGGTTTAGTTTTTAGGGGTTAGGGTTTAGTTTTTAAGATTTAGGGTTTAGTTTTGAGGGTTTAAAGTTTAGTTTTAATTTTGTGGTATTTTTGGAAAAAAAAATCTTTTAATGGTATTTTTGAAAAAACTAAGTGATGATATATTTAGAAAAAAAAATTATTTTTGTGGTATTTTTAAAAATTGCCCTTTTTGAAATTTCCCTCTGCTTTTTAGGATTCTTTTGCTATTTTTAGCTCAAAATGGCTGAAAAGTTTTTGAGCATGATTGGTGAAAAGATAGAGTAAATAAAAGTAAATATTATTTTAGCTAAAAAAATTACTCTAAAAGACATTATCAGTCATAGCCTAAGATTTAAGACTATTTATGTTCAGTTAATTATGGGACTTAATCGGATTAATCCACTTATGTTCTATATTTGTATTGAAATGATTTGAAATACAGTAGTCAATAGTAGGATGGGACAGATCCGGATCCGTCGTATCCGTGGAAAAAGTATCCCGATTCGGATCCGTGGAAAAAGTATCCCGATCTAGATCCGTGACTTCCGAATATCCGGATTTCGGACATCCGACAAAAAATTAAGATATCCGCGGATATCCGGATCCGGATCCGGATCAGAAAATAATAATAAAATAATTAAATTAAAATACGAAAAAAATTATAAATTTAAATTATAAATCAAATTTTTGAATAAACTTTTTCAAAATAAATATGATATATTAGAAAAATAACTAAAATCAATATATATGTATATATTTTTATATAAAAATAACTTAATATATGTAAAACTATATGTTTTTAATATATTTAATGCGTCCGGATCCGGATATCCGGGCCTTAAAATTTTACTATCCGAATCCGGATCCGTTTTTCACGGATCCGAGATTTTACTATCCTTATCCGGATTCGGACGTCCCGGATATCCGTATTTCTGAAACGGATACCGGATCGGATCTCGGATACCGGATAATAATTCCACCCCTAGTCAATAGGTCAAAAGCGCTAAACCTAATAAACTATAAGCAGCAGGATTACCTCTATATTTAAACTAATGTATTGTCTATTTTCGTAATCTTCGTAATCAATTTATGTAAAACAAAATTGGATTGTAAACATACTAAATTTGAAATCTATACTAAATTTTTTCAGAATTTGAAATATATATTTTTGTTGTTAAATGACATTTTTGTCCCTATAAAAATCTAAAAATTCAGAAAAAAATAAATTTATTTTTGAGGAATTCACTAAAATACCACTAAAATATGTTTTTGTTCTAAACATACCATCGCTTAGTTTTTTTTCCAAAAATACCACTAAAATATTTGTTTTTTTTAAAATATCACAAACACTAAAAATGAGTTTTAAGGGTTTATAATTTAATTTTTTGGGTTTGAGTTTAGTATTTTGGGTTTAGAGTTTAGTTTTTAGGGACTAGAGTTTAGTTTTGAGAGTTTAGGGTTTAGTTTTTAGGGGTTAGGGTTCAGTTTTAATTTTGTGGTATTTTTTGGAAAAAAACTAAGTGATGATATATTTGAAACAAAAACTTATTTTTGTGGTATTTTTGAGAATTGCCTTTTTTGATTTTTTGATCTTCGCTAACAATTTTTAAATTAATAAGTAATCTTTCTATTTTTTTTTAAATCTCAAAACTCATAAAAATAATAATGATTAATCTACAATATTAGATTATGATTAATTTAAAATATTTTGATTTTATTTTTATATTTCGTAAAGATATTAGATAATGATTAATTTAAAATATAAATTTTTTTAATTAATTACGAATTAATTTTAAAAAGAAGAATTTCAAAAGTGCCACTTTTGGTGTGTCAATTTTTAAAAATGCCACCATGAGTTGTCAATTTTCAAAAATGCCACTTATTAAAGATTTTTAAACCCTAAATCATAAAATCATAAACCTTAAAAATGGTTTTGATCCCTAACAAATCATAAACCCTAAAAGCTAAACCTTAACATAAAATAGTTAACCCAAACATAAATGATATTTTGAATAAATGATATAATTTTAGTGGTATTTTTGAAAAGATTTTAGAAAGGTGGCATTTTTGAAAAATGGCATTTCAAAAGTGGCATTTTTCAAAATTACTCTTAAAAAATAATAATACGAATTTACATTTTATCATTTAAAATTAACAACAAATTCATTTTATAATTTAAAATATTATTAATTTAGATAATAATTTATTAATTCGACAAACATAAAAAATTAATTCAATGGTTTAAACAAGTCGACAAAGAAAAAATCAACCAACCAAAATATAAGTCGATAGTTTAAAAGAAATCGACGAAAAAAACATTAAGTCGATGAACAAAAAAAAAAGTCGATGTTTAAATAAGCCGACAATGTAAAAAATCAACTAACAAAAAATAAGTCTACGAATTAAAAATTATGTCGACGAATATAAGAAAGTAAGTCAATGGTTTAAATAAGTCGACAAAATAAAAAATCAACCCAAGCAAAGTATAAGTCGACTGTTTAAAATAAATCAGCAAAAGATAAAATTAAGTCTATGAAAATAATAGAATAAATCAATGGTTTAAAAATACCGATAAACTAAGAAAACCAACCAACCAAAATATAAATAGACTTTTTTTTAAATGTCGACCTGGTTAATTTTTTTTGTTTTTTAGTCAAAATTTTATATTTTAGATAATGATTGGTTAAAAATATATTTTAAAAATTATATTTAAATACGAAATTAAAATTTAGAATTGAGCTTAATTAGTTTAAACATCATTTTGAATTTAAATTTAATAATTTTAAATTATTTAAATTAAAATTTATTTATATAATAATAAATTAAATATGTATAGAGATATTTACGTATTTTTTATATAATAAAAAATATATAATTTTCAGATTTTTATAAAATTAAATATAATTTTTAAATTTGCAATAAAATTTAAGATATTTATCAAAATTCTCCTTCCTATAATCTTGGTCGATTTATAAAGTTAAACAAAACTAGATAAAGAAAAGAAAAAAATAACCGAGTAAAAAAAAAGCACCGACACCGTTGGTGAGCAAGAAGCTCTTTGAAAGTTAAAAAAAAAATGATCCACTATTGAGAATTAGAAAAGCACCAATGGTAATGTAAGATCGTTGTAAATTTTACCAGTGTTGATAATAATATGGGTTAACATTTCAGAAGCACCAAAATCAAATAGTTCATGGTAAATTCACATTTGCGATTCTATTATAGAAATTAATATGATATTAGTTATGCTAAACATATGAAAATATCTAAATGGTGCTCGTCTAGTGGTAAAATATTTGGAAATAAATCATAAATTTGTTTTTTTCTGAGTTCGATTTTCAAAAGAAACATTTTTACTTTCAATTGGTCAGTCGAAACGGTGTCATGTTTTAAGTCCATAGAAATTTCGGTGAATAGATTATTCGACAGCTACATTTATTTTGAATGATTAGCTAGACTTCTGTTTAAAACCTCCTAGTTATAAAAAATAACAAAACATAGAAAGAGAGAAAATTTTAATGATGCAGTCATTAAAGATTCTACCAAGTGATTATAGGCATTACACTCAAATAACACTCGTACAATGTACACATTTAAGATCAATAACATCACTATATATACTTATAGTTAGAGCCATCGACAAATATTGTTTTTTAGTGGTCCTTTTGAATACTACCAAATCAATTAACATCGCTACAATATTACAGCTATCAGGCATAATATATATATTTCAAATATAGACACATACGCACATGTCTATATATATATATATATATATATATATATATATATATATATATATATATATATATATATATATTTTTTTTTTTTTTTTTTTTCTTTTTCCTCTAATTTTATTTTATATATATATATAGTTTATATATAGAGAAATTGCACTCTATATTAGTCTTTACACCTATAATTAACTATATAACATCATATAAAACAGAATATAGTAACTAGCATTTAGCCCACCTAAAATTCTGATTTTACTCTTAATGAAAAACAACAAAGACTCATAAACGTAGTTAACTATATTCGGAAATCGATATAATTAACTATGTTCGGAAATTAATAGGTAACTATGTTTCTGATAATAGTTAGTTATGTATGTTATTTTTCCATTATGCAAACTATAATAGGTAAAACGTAGTTAACTACGTTTGTTTAAATAAATAACTATTACAACAATATTTTTAGTTAATTATGTCATGAAATTAGATAACTATAACTATGTTTTTAAATTGGTAACTATTTTCTGAAAATAGTTAACTATGTGTTTAGATAGTTACAAATAATGTGATGTAGTTAACTATGTTCTAAGATCAATTGAATAGGTACTTTCGATGAAAATAGTTAACTATGTTTTTAGATAGTTACAAACAATATGATATAGTTAACTATAAGGTAATTTCGTCCAGTTTTATTTCTCTCTACTATTTACCTAATTCCGAAAATGGAACCGCTACTTTCCCAATTATCTCTTTCAAAAGGAATATTCAGCTAATTAACCCTTATATATAACTTATTTCATTCCATCTATAATATAATTTATAGAGCCTCCCACATCATCTTTGTTCCCTTAAGAAACTCTCCTAACTTCAATCTAAACCCAAGAAAACAAAAAAAAAGCACAATGGGTTACGATAGGCTCGGTCTATCCGGACCATCAAACCCGAACCAGAAGGAGCCTGCCACGTCACTCCCGGAGCTACAGAAGAAAACTAAGACAAAGCTGATTCTCTTCACTTTAGCGGTTTTGGTTGTTGCAGTGGTCTGCTTCGCGATCGTTGCGGGCATCCGAGCCGTAGGTGCGGGTCGAAACGAGCCGAAATTAAACCGTAAACCGACGCGGGAAATATCCCGAACCTGTAGCAAATCCCAATACCCGAACCTCTGCATCGACACGCTCTTGGATTTTCCGGGAGCTTTAACCGCCGACGAACAAGAGCTCATCCACATCTCTTTCAACGCAACGCTGCAGAGTTTCAGCAAAGCGCTTTATTCCTCATCGACGGTCGCATACACTACTCAGATGCCCCCACGTGTACGGTCCGCTTACGATTCTTGCCTCGAGCTACTCGATGACTCGGTCGACGCGCTCTCACGCGCTCTCTCCTCCGTCGTCACTGCCTCCGACGATGAGTCTCGTTCCGATGTGATGACGTGGCTTAGCTCTGCAATGACTAACCACGACACTTGTACGGACGGATTCGAAGAAATCGGAGACGGAGGAGGAGTGAAGGATCAAGTCATCGGAGCTGTTAAAGATTTGTCGGAGTTGGTGAGTAATTGTTTGGCGATATTCGCCGGTAACGTCAATGATTTATCTGGAGTTCCGGTGGTGAACAATCGGAAGTTACTAGGCACAGAAGAGGAAACAGAGGAATTTCCGAAATGGCTGAAGAGAGGAGACAGAGAGCTTCTAGGTACTCCGGCGACGGCGATTCAAGCCGATATCACGGTGTCGAAAGACGGTAACGGCACGTTTAAAACAATTGCAGAGGCGATCAAGAAAGCGCCGGAGCATAGTAGCCGTCGATTCGTCATCTACGTAAAATCAGGAAGGTACGAAGAAGAAAATCTCAAGGTTGGGAGGAAGAAGACAAACCTGATGTTCATCGGAGACGGCAAGGGTAAAACGGTCATAACCGGTGGAAAAAGCATCGCCGATGACCTCACTACTTTTCACACCGCCACTTTCGGTAAACAAAAAAAAAAACAGAGAATTTTTCTTATTTTTGTTTTGTCTTGTTATGATTATTGATTTCTTATTTTTTTTAATAATTAAATTGATGTAGCCGCGACTGGGGCCGGGTTTATAGTGAGAGACATGACGTTTGAGAATTACGCCGGACCGGCTAAGCACCAGGCCGTGGCACTCCGTGTCGGTGGAGACCACGCGGTGGTTTACCGTTGCAATATCATCGGTTATCAAGACGCTCTTTACGTACATTCTAACCGACAGTTTTTTCGCGAATGCGATATCTATGGAACGGTCGATTTTATATTCGGAAACGCAGCTGTGATCTTACAGAGTTGTAACATCTATGCGCGGAAACCCATGGCTCAGCAGAAAATCACTATCACGGCTCAGAACCGGAAAGACCCGAACCAGAACACGGGAATCTCGATCCACGCTTGTAAGCTATTAGCCACAGCGGACCTTGAGGCCTCCAAGGGTAGTTATCCTACTTATCTCGGCCGTCCCTGGAAGTTATACTCTAGAGTTGTGTACATGATGTCGGATATGGGCGACCACATTGACCCGCGAGGATGGTTAGAGTGGAATGGTCCATTCGCATTGGATTCATTGTACTATGGCGAGTATATGAACCGAGGGGCAGGATCAGGCACGGGTCAACGAGTCAAGTGGCCGGGTTATCATATTATTACCTCAACGGTCGAGGCAAGCAAGTTCACGGTGGCTCAGTTCATTGCCGGTTCTGCGTGGTTGCCATCCACTGGCGTGGCCTTCTTCTCCGGGTTGTCACAATAGGCTGTCTCAGCCTTGTATGTAACATTATACGAAATATTTTATATACAAACTCAATGTAATATAGCCCACAAGCCATTTTAAGTGTACTTATATGACAGGACTTGTTCTTGAATGAAATAAAGATTATGATTTGAATATTCTTTTACCTCTTTTAGATTCTTGCTCAGACTGTACAATGTGAATATATAATATGAAAAGACTCAATCATTGAATCATGAAAGTTGTGTAGATACAGATCAAGAAAGAAACATTGCAGCTGTTTTTCTCAGTCTGCACATTTCCGGCAAAAGGAACAACTTTTTTTTTCCTTATCCAAATACACTTTTTGGACCACAAGAAGCTGCCTGGACCAAGAAAAACACAAAAACCAGAAACTAAATCACGTGGGATAGATCGAATCGAAAGGATCGAACACCTGAAGATAGGCGAAGAGAGTTGGATGGTTTTTGTTTCAGCTATACACAAAGGTTTGGTATGCAAACACCGGAATCTGGATTCTGTTGCTCTTTCCAGATTCTTCCGGTGACTCTAAGTTTCAGCTCTTTCCTGTCTCCACCGGAGAAGAAGAGTGCCATGTTTCTTTGGATTATAAGACCGTCGTGACTGTCTCTGACTTTCCTGTGACTATCTCTGACGCTTCTTGGGGTTCCTTCCCATGTGAGTTTTCTCCCACTGCCTCCAACTTCTAAGCTGTATGTGTAGTTCCGAGCGTCTTCTTCATCGCCCATGAATCTAAGAAACGCCATGTATACTGGAGCCATCCCGAGCTGGAACGCTTCAAAATGAAGACAAAAGTATTGTCCAAAACAATGGAATACCTATAAAACAATATGAAGAAAGAAAAACCCCTCAGAATCCAGACAATTGAAGAACTCATGAATCACAAGCGAGAACAATACTCACCGTTAGCATCCAAGTGGCGTTCTCTACTTCGCGTGGATTGGATTTGACATATCGATGATTGAACGTGCATCCAGTGTGCATATCGACTTTGTGATCATCTCGTAAATGGGCCACAAGGAAAGTGATGTCGCCTACGACAGCACACTCCGAGCCAGCATATGGACAAGTGTAAGGTCTGAAGTTACAGAGAGACTCGTGCTTTAGTTTGCTGTAATAAGGGAATATCTCGGGGCATCCGAGATTGTAAAACTTGCACGGTAGCTCAAGCGACTCAGCCACTTTCTCAAGAGCTAAACATCTAATATCTCCGAGCTCTTGTCTACACGTAGGACACCGATTGTGCACCCTTGCTTTACAGGTCGAGCATAACGTGTGTCCATTATGGCACTACAAAAAGAAGAAACTTTTTCGCTTATCTTGGCTGATAAAAAGAGCCAAGATACATAACAAACCCTCAAGAACCTCCCCTGTAAAATACCAAGCTTAATTCCGATTGTAAGATGAGGAGTAAAAGCAAACCAAATCACATCATTTGAAGATATCTATAATCTAGTACTGCAAATGCTCAGAATCAAGCCATTCTACTACAAAGAAAACATATCAGACCCAAAATCTAGGAAATGGGAATGAAATCATTAAAATCAGAAAGAAGCAACAATTCGACGAGATCTCTCTACGAAGGAATAAAAAAACCCCAAATGTTACGAGATGATCAGATACGCACGCACCTGATGAATCGGTGGGTACATTGAATTGGTACAGACTGGGCATTCGAGGAGCTCGTAAACGCTCGTAGCAGGAGCAATTGCCGTCGGGCCAACAATATTGGTAGCGACGGTGGCTCCGCCGTGAGACTTGGTTGATGAGAATTGGTGGTTGTGATGGTGAGGATGAGGATGTTGATGATGGATCTCATCGTTGTCGATCACGCACTCGATACTATCTGTCTCCATTAACACCCTAATTGCAAAAGAAGAAGAAAAAAACCCTAATAAATTTCAAAAAAAAAAGAAATTGGGAATTTTTCCCCCTTTTTCGTCCCTATTCTCTCTTTTCTCAGGAAAATAAAATTCCTTTCTTTCACGCCGATCAACAAGAAAACGAGATAAAAAAAAAAAAAGGAAAAACAGTACTTTGCTTCCCTTTCACCTTTGGGGGTAAAGGATTAAAGAGAACAAAAATCTGGGGAAGAAGAGAGAGAGAAAAGGAAAAAAAACTGGAATTTTCCCGGGAAATCAAACAATCCCTTTCCCTTCTTCTCTCTCTCTCAACGTTTTCTGCCAAAGAGAGGCTTTTCTTCGTTGCCAGAGAAAAGTTGAGAAATTAAATATAGCCGTCCAGATTTAAAGTCCTTTTCCGGATTTTAATCCGACGGTTATTACAATATCTGCCACATTGGTATCCTAATGCAAACTAATAATATAAAAAAAGAAATAAATGAGCGTTTTCTTGTTGAATAATAGCCCATTGCTGCATAAAATTAGTGACATGTAATCGTGGAAGAAGAAAACATTAGGGGGAAATTATGAAAATGAGTAATATGGTCAGATTCATAATTTAAGTAAATGATCATTTATTAAATTGTTGTCAGTAAATGAATAGATAACGTAAAGACATTGTTAACTCGTTCTTATATAAGACAATCTCACACAAAAACAAAAAGAAACAAAGATTTCACTGAGAGAAATTTACATTGCTCCATAACAGAAAACTGAAACTTCGGACTATAACAAGAGAAATATGCAAGCAATGAACTAAAACCTAATAAGCAAGGGCTTTAGATAGCAAAATATATTAACTTTTAAAAATGGAACAGTGGAAGATCACAAACATAAATTTCAATACAAGAAAAATGTGAATCCTGATTCTTCAAAAACCTGAAACTCTTAAGCTTAATATAAATCAAATCTAAACGAGATATCACAGAAGAACTTGAATTTAATATACAGTCATGGAAAGAGAGGCCATTGCATAAAAGTTACATCATGATTTATCAATGTGCAAATTGTGCATCCTCGTCTTCTTTTAAACTTCTTATCCAACTTTGTTTCTTTCATTCATATATGTACAGAGAACGATAAAATTAAGCGTACAAGAGATACATTCACCAGATGTTTTGGATGATGATGACGATGGTGATGGTGATGGCGATGATGATCAAACGTTGCATTACATACTTGCTACAACAGATGGAATCTCCGCCTCCACCTCAATTTCTCCTACCGACCCCTCCTTGCTCGTCTGCAACAATTTGGCCCAGCAATTCAGATAATCCGGTTATCAAACCAACCATACATTTACTATTCGGTTAACTAAAACCGGTTACCTGAGGAGAATCCTTGGATTTGGTTTCAGAGAGGTACCGACTCAATGCTCCTTTACCACGCAGAATCTTAGCTCCAGAGCCTCTACGCCCTTCTCCTTCAACTGCTTCTTCATCCACCACAACCGCCTCTATCATATCGTTGCCTGTACTCTCGTCCGGAATCTGAAAAAAAAAAAAAAAAGTTTGTGTAAATGTACAAGAGTCTGAACGCGGATTTTCGCAGCATGGGTTTGTAAGTAATAAGAGGTGTATTTACCTCGTACATAGAATCCATGAGGATGCTTTCTAAAAGAGCTCTTAAGCCACGAGCACCTGTGTTTTTCGTTATTGCTTTTCTAGCTATTAGCTGCAGGGCGCTTTCCGTGAAATGCAGTTTTACCTGTGGACGAAGAGATGGCGACTGCTCAAGATTTGGAGTAGAGGGAGGAGAGAGTGAGGGAGAGAGAGAGAGAGAGAGAGAGAAGTAGTTACACTATTCATTTGGTACATCTTTTTGTATTGCTTTCCAAGAGCGTTCTTGGGCTCCGTCAGCACCTGCAATCCAACGAAATTATTGCATCTTCTATGGAACATGATCATCGAGTAATGCGAGAAACACATCAAATGTCACATTTTATGTCAATCATATTACCTGCATAAGTTGGTTCTCGGTCAAAGCAGACAAACTGACGAGAACTGGAAATCTTCCCACAAATTCAGGTATTAAACCATAAGCAATCAGGTCACTGCTTTCCACCTGCCAACACCAAACATCTCATCATTATAAACTTTGATACAAACCAAAAACAAGCAGAAGAATCCCCCAAATATGAGCTCAAAGACCAATCTCTCATTTGCTGGGTGAAGAGATGATAAAACCTACAGTTTCCATCAGGTTTGATGCAACAGCGGCGTTTGTAACACCACCTGCCCTCATGTTAGCACGTACAGGAGCACCAAACCCTATTGAAGAATCATGGCGCCTGGAACACAAAAATTCAGTTGACTTTAAAAGGTAAAATATGATGAGACGACAAAAAATAAAAAGAGATTTTCGGAATTTGTTCACTAGTCATACCTCTCTGAGATTGTTTTCTCAATGTCTACAAAAGCACCACCACATATGAAGAGTATATCCTTTGTGTCTATCTGCAGACAGTCGACAAGGACGCGAGTAAGAAACAGATGTAACAGAGTAGACACCTAAATCAACTCTAGAAATAAATCTAAAAGCCATGTCCATTTAAATTTAAACCCTAAGACTCCAATCATCATGCAAAGAACATTGAATTGGAATGTGAAAGCTCTTCTGTCTACATAATCATTAACGTTTTAGCATGATAACAATCTCAACCCATATTCACGATAAAATAAACACAGACACATAGCTTTTGTTGTTTTTGCAAGGTGGAAGCCAAACATACAGAGTAGAGCAGAGCAAAACAAACCTGAATATTGTCGCCTCTAGGGTGCTTCCTAGCGCCCTTCTCAGGTACATTAACAATCTATTATCAGAAAGAGGAAGTTAGAAACTCAGCATCAACCACAAAAGAAGTATTGAGATCTCGGTTAGCAGAGATCTCAAAGCAAATAGTACATGACTTCAACTGTAAACTTACTGTTCCTTCCAGCATTTTTAGCAATGCTTGTTGAACACCCTCTCCTGACACATCTCTGCTGATGTTAAGGCTTTCTGCCTGACAACCAAAAGGTCCAAAGAACAAAATTTATCTAAGAAGCACAGGAAATAAATTCAAGTTTTCCAAACTAGCACGAGGAAAAAGTTTTTAATTCTAACCTTCTTTGTTATCTTGTCGACTTCATCAATGTAAACAATCCCCTGCTGTGCAGCTGCAACATTATAATCTGCAACCTGGAGAGAGATATCAAATCCACACATTGCAAATAATATAAAGATACTGATTACAATAGGATACAAATAAAAATGTTTGGGTTTCAGAAGCTTACTGTGAGAAGTTTGTATAATATAGACTCGACGTCCTCTCCCACATAACCAGCCTGACAAATTATTTCATTTCCGAACAAAAAAATGAATGTCACAGATTGGTCATCACGAAAAGGACATGCGCCAAAAAGACCAGAAGAAAGACGAGAATTGCCTGAGTCAGTGTGGTTGCATCCGCAATGACAAAAGGAACATTCACAAACCGTGCCAAGGTTTTCGCAAGTAGTGTCTTCCCTGTGCTTGAGAAAAAAACACCAAAACAGATGAGGTGAGAAAGCTGAAATTGAAGTTTCACGACCACCATAGATTGGGATAATAACTGTATTATAGCAATGTATCAGGATTGCGCTTTTGCAGATTGGGTCAGGATATTACCAGACCCAGTTGGTCCCATCAGGAGAATGTTACTCTTCTCCAGTTCTACCATATCATCATCTGCTGGTTTCGCTGCAGTGCTATCGGTTTCTCCCGTGGACCTAGCTTCCCTAACAAAATTCAGTATCATAACTAACAAATCTCCTACGGAATACGTAAAATCACAAAGAAACAAACAGATGCAAATGCACGTGCAAACGAGAACTGCGATATTCCCAGGTAAAGAAAATTCATATTGACATGATTTACCAAATCACAAGATATGTTTATTTATTTTCAAACGCTTGGGTAAATAAGCTGTACTATAGAAGATAGATTATTTTCCATGAAAAACAAGGAAAGAGAGTAAACTAACCGTTTCTGTAGTGATTCGTTATATATCCTTTTGTAGTGATTGTAAACTGCCACTGAAAGCACCTGCATCCACGAGATGACACAAGAATGCTTTAAAAAGTAAAAATATTTCCCATGTCTAAACCAAATAGAAGCAGAAGCATTCAACTGTGAGCAGAAGTATGGAAACTGATATTGAGGACAGCTCAGTGCACACATGCCGGATGGATAACAATTAAACAAGGGACAAAACATTGGAGAGTGGAACCAAAAATCCAGCATCAGATAACTAATATTCAGTCTGGATTTTGGGAAAAATGAAACTTTCTAATTACAATCCAAATAGAAACTAAGCTACAAATAGGCGGTTGTGGTTGTGAAGGTGCGGTTAGTACTATTCAAAGCCTAAAGCATCACAGAAATGTTTAGAAACAAATGATTAGTCGCAAAGAAACCAATATAGAACCGAATCATCAGCAAAGATGCTTGGGGAAATTAGAATTGAGCTATTCTGATTTCATGAACTAATCTATGAGTAAGTTATCGAATACTAACAACATCAAAGTATTATCACATGACATTTTGCCTTCACCTTTTTGGCTCTCTCCTGACCAATCACGAACTTGTTCAAACCTTTGCATATCTCCTTTGGTGTCGGAAAATTAGACCCAAGATTGGATCCACCCCAGCAATCTTCTTTCGAATTCGACTCTGTTCCGTTACCAGCACCGGGACTGCTTCCACCGCCACCGCCACCGCCACCACCACGACCCAGATTAACGCTCGACCCATTAACCCTAACGGAAACTCCATCTCCCGGAGGCTGCCACAGATCCGGTGGGTCTCCTTGCGAGCTCAACATAACGCCGTTCAGCTTCTGGGCACAATCCGTAGCATAACCCTTGCTCGAATTGCGTCTCTCTCCTCGATTATCCAAGAAGCTCGTTCCCATAGGCTTGAGAGACGTGATTTTACTCGGGAATTTGTTTGATGGGTCATCGGATTTAGCACGGTGATTGCACTGAGGACTCGCGGTCCGAGCGGTGTGTACACGGTTGAAGATGAAGTACCTAAACTGAGATAGTGTGAGAGAAGCGGTTTCTCTCGAGGTATTCGACCTCAAAGCCGCAGCCATGGCGGTTTCACCGGAAATCAACGGGAGAAAAAATCAGAAAATCTCAGGAATTGATTAACATAATCCGATCGAAAAATTCTTAGAAGGTTATGCAAGAAACAAAACAAAAAAAAAATGAAACTTTTGTAGAGGGTTTCAATTGACGACGCAATTATTTATCAAATTCGAGAGAGAGATGGAGTTGTGAAGCACACGGAAAAGATGAGCAGAGGAGACGCAAATTCGAAAGGGAAAAAACGAATTGGAGAGAATATCTAATCATCTTCTGGTAAGAATTTGACGAGAACATTTTCACGGCCCATGGTTTTCCAAACGTCGTCGTCTCAGTTCGTTTTTTCTTTTTCTTTTTTCCGACAAACAATTTCGTTGATTTCAAATCGGAATTACAAAGTCAATATACATTATACATATTTTCATGATACAAATTATTACATAAACAGATATATACTCCATATTTTAAGTATTATACAACAAAAAAGTGAAAATAACACTGCTTTCGCAATAAAGCCTTACTCGCTAACGGATTAGTAAATTCGTTATTTTTTTCCTTCGTATTCTATTTTACTCAGATGCGAATCTTATGTGTTGATAGTATTTCTTGGTTGAACCTCCAAATTTCACACTGCATGATTAAACTCAATGCTTCCGCCAACAATTCTGAATTTCAGACAATTTAATACCAAAAATTATGTATCATAGTCATTTCAAAAGACTTTGACTTTGGTGGTATCCATATTAGATCCCAATTATTCTTGGTTGTAACATCTGTTTTGAGATCTAAGCCTAATCTCAAAATCCCCTTACATAGAAACCATTGCAATTCCTTCAATGGAATCAAAGTTTGTGATAAGGTCCCACAAGCTCATAAAAACACAAATCTCTGCAATTTTCTCTCTATTTTGATTTCACCATTGATGTTGTTTGAATACACAAACTAAAAGAAACTAACCAATGTGAACAAGGGCTACGTTTCCATTAATTTAGGAAAAGCACCAACTCCTCATCTCCATAATATATTTGACATATAACCGACATTGGTTTTCTCCGGCTAAGCAATTGATTCTCATCAATACCACCGTCATCGGAAAGAATCTTATCCTCAAGGTTCGGTGCGTACAAGTTGACTGGAATCTTTCCAAGTAGCATCGTCGCGATGCAAGCTTTTCCATTGTACCGAACTTCCGATGAACGCCGTTTCTGACCCAGTAACGTTGTAATGATGCCTCCGGTTAAAACTTGAGAGTTCCTTGTCATGTAATGGCAATGGTTTATCAGGAACTGGTTCATCCTTGCTGACCCATATCTTGGGCAAAGACACATGAAAAACCGGGTGAATTGGTGAGTCTTTCGGTAGTTGGAGGCCATACAACACTTGGCCCACATGTCCTTCGACTTTGAATGCTGCATATAATTGGTGTGAAAGCCCTAGCGATGTGCGAGGAAATAGTGCCTTTTGTCAGCAATCCACCTCCAGCCATGTTGTCGGAAAACTGCATAAACTCCAAATTGGCCAACTTGGATGGAAACATCGTTTGTTCGTGTTAGTCTGGTTCCTTGGGTAATTGATGTTGCTGTCATCGTGCCGTCTTCGTTGAGATGCGTTAAATCTTTCTCGAGTAATTTTACATGCTTATTTGAGCCGGTTAATTGAGGTTGTTGGAATTGATCTTCAATACTCAACTTCATCTTTGTTATCTCCTCTTTTAGATTTCGACGGCATGATTCCAACTCCTCGATTATGTATTTGTTACTTACCATGAATCGATATGTTGAAAAAGTAAAAGTTTTTTTGTGTGTTTAATAAAAAAACAAAAAGGTTTCGATACCACAAATCGCGTGGTCCGGTTCAAAACCAAGATACATGATGAATGAAAGTTGCTTTTGATACCACGAAGTGGTCCGAATCAAAGGTAAAATGAAAACTCTGATACCAATTGATAAGGTCCCAAAAACTCATAAGAACACAAATCTCTGCAATTTCCTCTCTATCTTGATTTCACTATTGATGTTGTTTAAAAGAAACTAACCACTACATGAACGTGAACAAGGACTATGTTTCCACTAGTTTAGAAAAAGCACTAACTCCTCATCTCCACAATATCTTTGACATATAACCGACAGCAATTCATTCTCATGAGTTTGTAACCTTCTATAAACGATGAACCGAACAATATCACCATCTTTCACATTGCACAAAATAATTATATCATGAGACATATAAACAATAATAATCGTGTTTCTATTGGCATCAAAAACATAATTTAGTCCCATCTTCATGGTAGTTTTTACGGTGGTCATTTCCAAAATAAAGCCATGAATATTTGCTTTAAAAATTGTAAAACCAGAAAATCATATCCGTCAGAAACTATATTTAACAGAGGAAAAAAGCAGGCAGTAGCCGGAAAGAAAAAGCGAGTTATATCTTAGTGATTCTGTGTAATTCTCTATAATTTCGATTTAAAATTAGACGTTAAATAAAAAGTCATATGATTACCTAATAACAACTTCAATTCATAGATTTTTATTGAGTATTTGCACCCTCTAGCAAAGTTTTCACACATAATTAGATAGATGACAAAAATACTATTCAATCGACTGTTCACTTTCATATAATCCGATAGTGACTTTACTTACCTATTAACCAACATAAGTTCTGAGTAGATATAGTTAGATTTGATGTCAAATGTTAGTAATATTTATAAAATTAAAATCGATATAGCATAGGGAAAGGATATAGTTTCCGTGAGAGAGAAGAACGAACCCACTAAAAATCATAGGGGAAAGCAAGGGTCATCTCCTTTTATTGGACAAAAATCAAAGCGCGCATTAATTGCGAGACGGCGAAGATTGGAAACCCTAGAAAATTTTAGTCTTTTGTCACATCTTACGGCGAGAGTTATTCGGCGGAGGCATTTAGTGTTTGAGTCACACCTTTCGGCGTCAACATAACAACCGGTGTCAGCAATTATCAGTAAGTATTACAGATGTTGTTGCAAATTTTTTGATACAAATATACGTGATTTGGGTTCATTTTTGTGTTGCGGTGTTACAGATGGACATATATGAATTACCGGAGAGAAAAAAACCGTATGTTAAATGTGTTTAATCATTAAACATCTAAAAATACATATTACCGATAAATAAAATATTATCTGCTATTATATATGTTAGACATCTAACAATAAATTTAGAAGACTAATTTGAAATACAACGATAACCATACTAATGTACAACAAGACAATTTCCAGTGGATTTGATCGGTGAAGATGATGACCCACCGCCAAACACCGTTAATCTCGCCGACAAACCCAAGCACCGTGAACACCTCCTCTCATATATGCTTTTATGAGATTGAATCGGAGAACTAATTTGTTATCGGTTATTACGTTTTTAGATATCTAACATTGGGGTTTGCTAGTTATGTTGAATGTGTTCAAACATTAAACATCTAACGATACATTACCGATATATAAAGCGTTATCTCCTATTATATATGTTAGCGGTCTAACAATGAATTTAGAAGACTAGTTCAAAATTTAAAGATAGTCATACTAATGTATTTATATCTTTGGTAGCTTTGTGAAAATTATAATATTGTTACCAATTAGACATTGTCAATTGTTAACAAATGAACTCTTTTTACTAAGTAATTAATAGACAGTTAATTTGTTCAATCATTAAATATCTAACGATACATATCACTGGTAAATAAAATGTTATTCGCTATTATACATGTTAGCGATCTAACAATGAATTAACAAGAACTACCCTTGTTTTTCAGATCATAACATTTTAAGCTACTTAAAAGATTATTCGATACAACATTTGTTCGTCAGATAATGAAATGTTAGATACATTAACTAATTGACTTACTGCGTTAAACAAAACTTTAGAGATATACTTATGTGTTTATATGGTACAATAAATATTTTAACATTTACTAACATATATATGTATATCTTTAACAAAAAAAACATATATATATGTATATGCTTGACGGAGTTTTCCACTGACAGTATTTTTCATAACCGGAAAGACATCAACAAAGATGGTCATCGACACTGTTGTCATCGTCGCCGGCATCGTCATCATCGCCGACACCGTCGTCATCGTCGCCGACATATCGTCATCGTCGCCGATACATCATCATCGTCGGAATCATAGAATTTGCTTGATCATCGTTGGTAAAATGAAGAAATAAAATTTTGAATGTTGGTCGGAATGAAGAAAGAAAAAGAAGAAAGAGAAAACTAAAAGAGAAGAAAGAGAAAACTAAAAGAGAAGAGAGATGGAAGTAGATATCGCCTAGTTTCACTTAGATATCTTAGATGAAGATACACTATATGAACTGACAATTTTTAGAGGGTGTTTTCGTAAACAACCTCTCAGAAAGTAACAATTCAACTTGCTTCAATTTTTCTTTGTCAATTAGCTAATTTATCTCCATAATTTTGTTATCTAGCTAAGGGAAAATAACTAATAAAAACTTCTACTTTTTAAAAGTGTTCATTTTATTCCTCTAAAAAACATTAAACTCTATAAATAAGTACCAAGCTTTTTAAAAAGTGTTCGTTTTGGACCTCAAATGTTATTTTCGTCAAATTGTCAAAACATCGTTTTTAATCCATTAACGGAAGATGACGCGGCATATGTAATTGACGAAATTAAATAAAACTGATATGTTTCACTTAACTGAATTTACCATAAACCACGATGACTTATAATTAAGCATTTGAGTGATAAATTAGAAGAAATAAATATCGTTCTCTTCTTATCTCATTTTGATTTTGGGAATAAAAAAGAAAACCTAGGTATCAATAACAGAAGCATGTAAAGGAGAAAAAGAGTGTTCACTACGAGGGTGATCAAATGCTCCATATGACCAATACTTATTAACTTGTCAAACTTATGAGAATCAGAATGATAATACGCATTCCAATCAAAACGAATAACAAATTGCGATAAATAGATTTCTTAGATTTACATTTCCTGAGTCATTTTTCAATACTCCTACTCAAAGATACTCAAACGCAGCTGTTCATTAACATTTTCTAACTCTCTATTTCTAACATATCATCTGAAGCTCGTCTCGTGCTTATATCATTATTATTTTTTGCCATCCATAAATATAACCAATATATTTCCAGCTACAATTGCATACGATATTCCTCAAAAGTACATTTGAGGAGCTGATAAAGATACGGTTTCCTGACGTTACTCACAGTATTTCAGGTTTAAGAGCTTGTTTCCGTTTGTTCTCAATCTCTTATATTCCATGCGGTCATAATGGCAAGATAGACGTTTAGCATGCAGCGCTGCTTCTCGCTCTTTAGAGTTTATGTACGTAAACTCTGTTTCACCTTTTCGGTTAACTAGTTTTTGTTTAACTAGTTTTTGTTTTTAATTAAAATTCATAAGTTGACAAAAAAATT
This sequence comes from Pseudoturritis turrita, assembly GCA_900406555.1. Lineage (NCBI taxonomy): Eukaryota > Viridiplantae > Streptophyta > Magnoliopsida > Brassicales > Brassicaceae > Pseudoturritis > Pseudoturritis turrita. The sequence goes on along the minus strand of OVBL01000959.1, from coordinate 125,029 downwards.
TGGTATGTATTTGTGGACTGTTCTATTTTTAAAAGGATAAAACGATTTCAAAAAAATATGAGTATTAAACAAATACTTTTAAAATAGTTTGCTATTTATTTTTAAAATTTTATATTCTTAAAAAAATAAAATAATTTTAAAAAAAGTTTAGATATTAAATAAACACTTTTTAATAGTTTTTTTAACTCATTTTCCCTCTAGCTAATTGACTCATTTTTATTTAGGAAATGAACTTTATAATGGAAAGATATTTAGGATTTAAATGCTGATTCATGCATGTGTAGAAAATTAAAAAAAAAAACATACTATTAACTTTATAGTCCCCTATAATCAGAGAACGATAGAGAGGTTTGGTTACTAAACTGAAAGTAATTAAGAGGGAACAAATTCACAGGCCAAAACTAATTTTGATCAAATCATAAATCTCTTCTTCTTCCCCAACCCCAACGGCACTCTTTTAGCTCTCCGATTTTTGAAGCCGGATTCCAATTTTCTCAACGAGTTTCCTCGGAAGATCCTTGAATCATAGGCGGCGGAGTGATCTCGCCGTTTCTCTGCTGAAACGTCACCGGAATAGCAGATCCCCAATCGATTTTGTGAGTGACGACGAATCAGTGGATCCAGAAACTTCGATTTTCTGGAAAGTTGATTAAGTGAAACTTTGATCGAAGATTGAAGAACCTATAAGGACAAGACATTTCCGTCGTGTCGTGGTGAATTTGATTGATTTGGTTAAGAGATCTGATTTTGGATCTGTTTCCCTCGCGCTTCAGTAAGCTGTGAAGAATTTGGGGGTGAGAAAAAGTGGATGAAAATGGCGAGGAAAGGGTCGAGCATCAGATTATCGAGCTCGAGAATATCTTCCCTTTTGCTCTCCATGTTCGCAACTTTCGCTTCCTTCTATGTAGCAGGCCGGTTAGTTCTTAATCTGCATTTATCCATCGGTGAACAAATACTTGTGTTCCTGTGATTCTTATTTGTTCTCTCATCTCTGTGTTTGAGATAGTTTGTGGCAAGAATCCCAAACTAGGGTTCATCTAATCAAGGAGCTCGACAGGGTAACCGGACAGGTTAGTATTTTGGACGTCAGTTTCATGTTTCTCAATGTGATTGTCTACTAGAATTGGCCCTAAAGGAGTTAATTTGATTCTATCTTTTCTCCAAACTAGAACTTCTTCTCCTTTGGTTAATTTCTGTTAGATTGCATTACAGCAGAGAGTATTCATGCCTGTTTCTGATGAGGTTCTTGATACAAAAATCATGACAGAAACTATTTTTCATTTGCAATTACTGTTCTTGATTGAATCTTGGTCTTGCTTCGGCATAATGGGCTTGAATGTTTGATGCTGTTCTTTTATGGGCTCTTTCAGGGAAAATCTGCCATATCAGTGGATGATACTTTGAAGATCATAGCTTGCAGGTAAAATATGGAACTTTGTCTGATTTGGTTTCCTTTGAGTTTTTTAGTCTACTACATGGACTGTAGAACGTAGAGTTTTCTTTTTAGGGAACAGAAGAAGACACTAGCAGCTCTTGAGATGGAATTAAGTGCAGCCAGGCAAGAAGGTTTTGTTCCAAAAAATCCCAAACATACTGATGGAACTGAAACCAAGAAACGACCATTAGTGGTAATTGGTATAATGACAACTTTGGGTAACAAGAAGAAAAGAGATGCAGTCCGTCAAGCATGGATGGGGACAGGTAGGGTTCTTCCTTATCCATATTTTAGTAAGATACTGTCTGTTATTTGCAGATGTTGTTTTGCAAATTTTTTTAAGTGGTTTGGTGAGATTAGGTAGGTTATGTGATTAATTTCCTACTTCTTATTGAATACACTAATTGTTGGGAGCTTAACAGGTCCTTTTTTTTTTCATTGCAGGTGCATCATTAAAAAAAATTGAAACTGAAAAGGGTGTGATTGCACGATTTGTTATTGGAAGAAGGTTTGGGTTCGGTTTATCATTCTTTGATTTATCTAGACCTGCAATGATGGTTACGCAGTACTGGAATCTTCTTTTGAAACGTTATTTTGTGTTATGCAGTGTAAATAAAGGGGACAGCATGGACAAAAGCATTGATGCTGAAAATAGTCAAACCGATGACTTCATCATTCTCGTATGTGTTTTCTGACTCGTTCTAGATTATTACCGTAAGCATTCATTTATTATCTCACCTGTGTTAGTTTGAGGAGCTTGGCCATTTAATGTTTTTCAGGATAATGTAGTCGAGGCACCTGAGGAAGCTTCGAAGAAGGTAAAACTGTTCTTTGCCTATGCTGCAGATAGGTGGGATGCACAGTTTTATGCAAAGGCCAATGACAATATCTACGTAAATATGGGTGAGTTAGTAATAGAAAGAGTGTTTTGCAGCCAAAACCTTTGGTTGTTTGTGTTTTTAGGTTGATATGGATAATAAGGTTGATTGTAAACGTCATTCTTTTTGTATTTCCAACATCATTATCTTAGTTAAATTTATATTGAGTATCTAAAACTTTTACACTGTCCAAATAGGAGCAAAAACTCTTGGTAGGGTGATTAAATAGAGATAAATTGAAAAGTTCACAGTTAAACCTATATTTAGGCTGTAAAATACAGAGTATCATGTTCTTGCGCATTTTTTCATGCCACTTTAAAGGTCTCTAAACCATGTAATCATTTTGCTGACATTATTATGTGCTATGAATGACATTGATCCGATGCAGATGCGCTCGGTAGTACACTTGCAGCACATCTGGAGAACCCACGGGCTTACATCGGTTGCATGAAATCAGGAGAAGTTTTCTCAGAACCGTAAGTTTAAGCTTAAAAAACCAAACACCACTAGGACCATTAGGATCATAGTGAATATTATCAATCTTTTGTAATCTTAACATAAGTTTGGCTTTTCTGGCAGGAACCACAAATGGTATGAACCAGAATGGTGGAAATTCGGCGACAAGAAAGCGTAAGTTAAATATAATCAGAACAGGGCATTGGCTTAGATTCATTTCTTCTATGTGACATGGAATCACCTTTTTGTGTTTTATGTATCTCACAGATACTTCCGGCATGCTTATGGGGAGATGTATGTTATAACACACGCATTGGCTAGATTTGTATCGATCAATAGGTCAGTTTCAATTCTCAACTATGCGCCGTGACACATAATCATTTATATATTCACACACAGGGAAATAAACGGAAACGAGTTTGTTTTGTATGATGATGGGATGGTGACAGAGACATTCTTCATTCGTATGCTCATGATGACGTCAGCACGGGGTCATGGTTCGTGGGTCTTGATGTTAAGCATGTTGATGAAGGAAAGTTTTGTTGTTCCGCTTGGTCCTCAGGTAGACATATCTATAAAGAATATCTTCTACTACACATTTGCTCTTATTTATTTCATTATTTTCTATTGTGAATATATTGGAATATGTACACATTGCTTGACGTATTTATAATTTCTTCCATACGTTTCAGAAGCTATATGCGCAGGAGTGTAGTTGGACCATAGACGAATCCAAGTGTGAGGCTTTGCTCTTTGGTGCTTGCTTATAGAGAAGAAATCACACAAATTATATTTGTCTGAAAAAGGCTAATTATACCATTTTCTTCATGTATCCTAAACTTTAACAATTGTTTAACATTTTACATTGCATTATGCAAAATCTAGGTTTTGGATGTGGGCAATAGCTTTTAAATGGAAGCAGTGAAATATATATATTTTCACAGACCAAAGTTTATCCCCCAAAACAAATCATTCATTTACACAAGTAAAACCCAATATCTATACTTTGTCAATATGTTATCAAATTTGATGTTTACTTGTAAACTATAGAACAAATAGTTGAAAAAGCCCATTCAAGAAGAACCATGGAGCAAATGTGCCAATGCTTTCTCAGTGTCGTTCTCAAACATGAAGAGAGCATCTGCAACAGCGTTTGTTGGAAATCCCATCTCCCGTATCGCTGTGAATCCATTTGCAAATTCCTGAACCTGAAACAATCAGACTGTAATTAGATTCTCCTTTGTTGAAGAAGAAGAAGAATCAAGATGGCTGCAAACGAAACCCATGATTCAAAATTAACTGACGCTTAATCGTCATTTTAAACTATCGACTCAAAAGTAGATTTGATTACTAATAACCACTACTTAGAATCTGTGTAGCTATTAGCTAATACAGGGAGGAAATAAAGATAAAGCACCTTTGTGGGATTATCACCATAGTTTGCAACTGCGATGTTGACAGCTTCTCGGTTGATCCCCGACGCAGCATATTTCATCACTACAGGATCTACACCCTGCATCACAATCCTTTATCAATGATGATAATCCTTTATCTAAGATCATACACTGTAATGCACAATCTAATCTCGACCCAATTCCCATCCACACTTGTTGTGTTAATTACATTCATAGATGATCCACACTTGTTCTACGGCCTAGAGCTCAAATTGATACTATACCATTAATCACCTCGGCCTAACTCTAAGAAGCTTTCCCATACTACAAGTTTTGCAAAATTTGAGGGAGCCTTACCATTGAAGGTGTTGGTTCTGGAAATTTAGCCGGTGGATTCTCGGTTCCAAATTTACTCCAATCTGGATTTTCTTTCTCTGCCTCTGCAAGGACTTTCCTCTCTAGACCGAAATCGAACTGAAAACTGCTCCGAGGAATATCTCCAACTCGAGGCAACAAGTGAGGCTGAAACATCGCAATTACAGTCCATGAGAATGTCTGTCTAACTACTTCTCCCAGAGTTAAGGATCGAGCAGCGGAAATTTGAACATGATCTTTCATATCTGAACACAAATCCTACTGAAGAAACTATAAATCTTACCGGCGGAGTAATCCGATACTCTGGCTTCAGACTCACCTTGATTCCCAATCCAGCTGCCAAAAAACAAAATCAACGAGAATCAGCTGCAAATCGTAGAAAGCAATTCGCCAAGTCCTAACAATCCAAAATCAAATTACGCTGAGAGGTCTCCCAAGGAGAAACATTCGAGATCAGATCAGACTTACACGAGGAAGAAGGAGACGGGAACGGAGAAGAGTTATGTTGAAACGAAGGATTTCTCTCCGGCGGAGGGAAAAACGGTTGGGCGTGGCCGCTTTGTTGACCGATCTTAGGGTATCCGTACATAGGATGTGTAGATGCAGGAGAAGGAGAAGGAGAAGGAGAAGTCGAGACGGTTCCGTACATAGGGCGACCGTAGGGGGAAGGGCCAGACTTGTTCCTGAAGTCGTAATCCATTGTTTCTCTGATTGAAGAATTTGCAGAGAAGAGGCGGAGTTGAAAATCAACGACGAAGAAGAAGTCTGGCCCTTGGGATGAGATTTGTTTGGCTATGAGGATACGTGTATCCTTCCCCAGCTTTGACTTGGTTTTCTCTTTTTGTTGATCTCGACCCAAATCATTTCACAAATGTATCCAACTTTTTTTTTTTTTTTTTCATCTGATATTATATATAACCGAAACATTTTTAAAATACATAAAATCAGCGGATAAATAAATATCTTCGGAAATCAAGCCGACAGAATACACAAATTCCTCGAAGACAAAAGCTTTAAGAGAACTAGACCCTAAACATAAGAGAAAGGGAGCCAAAGGAAGGAGAAACTGAATTCTAGTTGCTAACATTGAGTCGCTGACCCGAAAGAATTCCACGCTTATCCAAAGGAGTCTGAAGAAGCCGAAATTGTGCCAAGAACCATCTCGAACAGACCCTAAATCTTAAGCCATCTCCCGCAGAATGGAAGACCTGAGGACGGAGATAAAACAAACTCAACCAACAACAATATCAACGTAAAAGAACACCGCACCGAGAAAGAACACCGCACCGAGAAAGGACAAAACAAAGATACCACATCAATACCTCTCCAAAGAACCGATGACCTCAAGAAAAACTATGCTCAAGTAAAAAACCTCGAACACTTACTGGGAAGACGCCAAAAAAGATCAACAACTCTTACACACGGACACTCGCAAACCAGTTTAGCCATCTACATACTAAAGATCGGCCACCTCCTCGCTAGAGAAGAACCGAAGATCGAACCCAGTGCCTCATCTTGAAACCAACCCCCAAAATCTGAAAAGACCTCTGGAGAAGGCTAGTAGATGTCTCTGCACCGAACTACCATCCGAATGACGAACCCAAACAGTTAAACCTAGTCCACCTTTAAACACTGAAACAAAAAAAAAAACAAAAACGCAGATAAACCAGTTGCCAACACCTACTCCCTAACAACGAGACCCTGACTCTAAAAACCAAACAACAAGTCACAACCTAGCCGATGGTACTAAACAGACTAGGATGAGCCATCCAAGCCGGACAGCAATACCTATGGACCCCAAGCTGACAATCAGGAGGGCTTAAAACGATTCTAAGCACAAACCAAGGTGGACAAACAAGATCGAGGAGGAGAGGCAAAGATTAGAATAGAGAGAGACACAACGCTAACTCACCACGAAGTGAGCCACTGCTGGAAAAAAGAGCTGGTCACTGCAACAGACTGCCGCACCAATCGCCTCACCGTCTTTAGCCACCGAGATTTCAGCCATAAAAGCCGAGAACCAAGACGACGGATGTAATTCTGCTTCAAAACAGAGGCAACATCTAAGCTCAACACTGACCAAAACGAAAACTCTGACACTAGGCCAGAACCTGCGCCGCACCACCACCAAGTCAAACACCGACCACTAGCTACCGGACCCGAACCCTCCTCTACCGTTGCAGAGGACGGCTTTCGATCTTCATCACCATCGACGAGACCGAGACCGAGCAAGAGAGCTACAACAGAAAGAAAAGACAGAAAAAACCGGCAACCCCTCACGGCGACAGTCGTAGCCATAGGGAAAACCGTAGATCGACAACCATTTTTTCGCTTTTTCGCTTCTTTTTTTTTTTTAACTAAATCTTCGACAAATATATCTAACTAATTAAAATTAAAATGAAAATTTATAATTAACTAAATTAGGACACGTGTATATGCGAATTTATAATTTAATATTTTATAATTCCTGAAAAAAAAAATAAAAAAAAAATTAAATCATCCTGAAAAGAAAATAAAATAAGATTGAGAATATCGACACGCCGAAAAAGAAACCTAATAATTATTTATTTATTTTGATTCTCTTGTTTTCTATTATTTAGTCTCCAATTAAATTTTGTCACATATTTTCAAATATTTAGTTTTTCATATTCATATTTGAATTAAATTTACTTTTTTATTATTAGCTACTCATAAATCTATCTTTCCCAAAACTTTAACGAATTAATTCTCCTATTCGTATTTAAATTTGATATATATTTTTATCATATTTAACTCTTTTTTTTGAATCGACATATTATTTTTGTTCTGATTAGAATCGAATTACAAGTATTTCATCACTTAGTTTCTTATTTTCTATAAAAACTTTCAATATCATTTGGCAATTTAAAAAAAAAAAAAAATTTCTTTTTGTAATATGATTCAAAAATATAATAGTATTAGGTTTTTTTGAAATAAATGAGACTTTTTTGACATGTGTCTAAATCTAATTGGAAAAAAATTTACACGTGTCAAAATCTAATCGACTGACTGACACGTGTCACGATCATTTTAATTACAAAGTAGGCGCATCAAGTTTTATATAATAAGATGATCTAAAATTTAATATAATTATAAACGATTTTCTTTTAAAAAACATTATTTTAAAATAAAACATTTTTAATGATATTAGCAAACCATAATTATATATATGTATATATATTTTTTTATAACAGGGGGTGATCCATTTTTTACCATCCGACTAATCCCACAGGATGAGCGTAGCCGTCGAGTAACCCACTCACAGAAAATTTTCTAATGGTTCTAAAGCATGACACCATTTCGACTGGCCAAACGAGAGTGGTTAGATAATTCAACACTTGAGGGAAATTGATCTCTGACCTGGACCAACAGGGCAACCTCCCCAAGTGGGAACCACTATCCCACTATCACTTGGTTCACCATAAATATTTTGATACAAAATTTCTACTGGTTTTGATTATTTCTATTTACTTTTAGATTTATGTTTTTGCTTAATTTCAAATTATGATTTTCTATTTTTTGAAGATGGTTTAATTTTTTTTTACACTTTATTAACAAACTAAAACTATAAGTAATATTATTTTTGATAGAAATTTAAAAATATTGTGAATTTCATTATAAGTCTTTCATATAGAACTTCAAATATACATGGATTTCAAAAATTCTCATAAAAATTACAAACTCTGCTATAACTCTACAATCCACATAATGCATGGTATCAAATTTTTTTTTTTTTGAATTATCGCTTGAGGTAAGCCAAAAAAAACAATAAGTCATTGGTCTTGTTGTAAATCAAGATATGTGTTATTAATTAGGATTTGAGAATTACACATAATCCTACATAAAAAGGAAGTTAACAAAGAGAGTACTTGGTTCATAAATCATAAGTTCAAAGATCTTGCGAAGAGTCACTAGGGATTTAGAGAAGCCGCTAGATGAGCCGTGTGATGGCGATATGTTGGTTGCAGAGAAGGGATGCGCGTTGACCGCATGAAGAGGACCACGTGAGGATTGCGTGATGGTTGTAACAGGTCGCGTGACAAGAGAAAGAAGCTGCATGTGAGAAAGGAAGAGTGTGATGCAAGAAAGAGTCTTGTGACTCTTCTTGGTGAGCACCAGCAATATCTCTCAAAGTGGAGTTGGTTGTAGAAATAAGAGAATCTCGGGAAATCTAGTCTCTCAACTCTTGGTTGAATAAATACACATGTGAGAGATCTTATGGAGTTAAAAGACAATAGAGATGAAAATCGCAGAAAATTTAGTCTCATCTCTTCGTAACTTGGTTGAATGAATACACATATCTTATGGAATTGAAAGACAATAAAGATGAAAACTGCATAAAAGAATATATCGGTTCTTTGTAAGTGTTATTCAAGGTTCAATGCTTTTATAGGTTTTGATGATAGTGGATTTTGTCGAATTCGTTAACCACCACCGAATCTCTGAAATTTTATTTCTACATTAAGTTTGATTCAACCAAGTGATGAATCGATCTCGGTATTAATTGGTATTTTACAGACGGTTTAGTTCATTGGTTAAATCCGTAAAAAACTATTCGTTTTTGGGCAATTCTCAAAAATACCACAAAAATAAATTTTTGTTCAAAACATACATCACTATTTTTTTTCCCCTAAAAATACCACTAAAAGTTTTCATTTTCCAAAAATACCATAAAATCAAAAATAAACTTTAAATTCTAAAAACTAAACCCTAAACTCTAAAACTAAACCCTAAACCCTAAAAACTGAACCCAACTTATAAACCTTTAGAAATCGTTTTTAGTGCGTGGTATTTAAAAAAAACAAAAATTTTAGTGGCATTTTTGAAAAAACAAAACCAATAACCTTATATTTAAAACCAAATTTATCTTAGTAATATTTTAAGAAATTTCTCTTAATTTTTTTTCTCTTCTTCTCCTAAAACTTAAAACGGATTTGATGGAATCCTTATAATTTAAAACCATGCTAAACCAAAACGCAAGCGATGTACATTTTTTAACCCGAATTTAAATTCTGATGCATCGACAACACTAACACAAACCAGTCAACTATGTATAGTTCTAAGAATTAAAAATCAAAACAGAAACCTTCTCTCGGGTCAACGAATAAAACATGCATTCGAATATATCTCTTTCCTCTGATCTCATCGATTCCATGTCGAGTTTGTGTGTGGAGGTAGGTGGATGAGGTAGAGAGAGACTCGACAATTAGCATGAACCATGAACCATGAACTTCCTTTTTCCTAATTTCAACTGTTAAAAAACACGACCTAGGTTACACACTAAAATCAACTGTTTGAAAGATTGAAAAAATCTAATGTGGAAAAAAACACCCAAAAAAGTAACAAACATTTGAAAATTTCTAGTTGCTTTCACCGCGATTTTCTCGGCAAACATAAAAACAAAAACAGAAACAGAGTTGTTAGGCATCAAGTCAACAACTCGCCGAACCTAACATTAACCTAAAGCGACCCACTTTCGTTTATAAACAGATTAAATAAAATTTAACCCTATTATATATTAGAGCTCCCCAAAAGTCAATAATTGTAAAATTATTATATACACATCTCTTCTTCTTCATCCATTATAACGTCACTTTACCCTTCAACCAGTTTTTCTCCAACAAAAAAAAAAAAAAAACACCGACTACTTTCCGGGAAAATGAAGAGCCAAGTTGTGATTAAATGGGTTTTAGTGCTCATAGTCGGAGTGTTCTTCAACGTCTGCATAGAAGCAGAGACAATCAAAGAAGACAAACACACACTTCTTCAATTCCTAAGCAACATCAACCACTCTCATTCACTTAACTGGTCACCAAATCTTTCTTTATGTACCAAATGGACCGGTGTTACCTGCAACTCCGATCATTCCAATGTCGTTGCTCTTCATTTAGCAGCCACGGGTCTTCAAGGGCATATCAGGCTGGGCACGATATCCCGGTTAACCAATCTCCGGTTTCTCGTTCTCAGTTCTAACAACATCTCTGGACCTTTCCCTCCAAGTTTACAAGCTTTGAAGAACTTGACCGAGCTTAAACTCGACTCCAACGAGTTTTCTGGTGCTTTGCCTTCTGATTTCTCTTCTTGGGAGCATCTACAAGTTCTTGATCTCTCTAACAATCGGTTTGATGGTAGTATCCCATCTTCGATTGAGAAGCTAACCCGATTACACTCTCTGAATCTTGCGAATAACAAGTTTTCAGGTGAGATTCCTAATCTTCATATTCCGGGTCTGAAGCTGCTCGACTTAGCTCACAACAATCTGACAGGAACCGTACCCCAGTCATTGCAGAGATTTCCACCCTCAGCATTTGTCGGAAACAGTGTTTCCTCCGGAAAGCTGGCTCCTGTTCATTCATCTCCAAGGAAACACACGAAACACCACAACCATGCAATTCTTGGCATAGCATTAAGCGCGTGTTTTGCTATACTCGCTCTGCTCGCTATCTTATTGGTAATCATCCATAAGAGGGAAGAGCAAAGAAGAAATACAAAGGAAAAACCTAGCAAGAGGAGGAAGGATTCAGATCCAAACCTGGGTGAAGGAGGTAACAAGATTGTGTTTTTCGAAGGGAAGAATCTCGTCTTTGACCTAGAAGACCTGCTGAGAGCTTCTGCAGAAGTTTTAGGGAAGGGCCCGTTCGGAACAACCTACAAGGTTGACCTCGAGGACTCGGCGACCATCATTGTGAAAAGGATCAAGGAGGTTTGTGTACCTCAGAGGGAATTTGAGCAGCAAATCGAAACTATTGGCAGCATCAAGCATGAGAATGTTGCCACTCTAAGAGGATATTTCTACTCTAAGGATGAGAAGCTCGTGGTTTATGATTACCACGAACATGGAAGTCTTTCGACATTACTACACGGTATGTTGATAATGCCACCATTGAATTTAGTAATGCATAGGCAACTAAGTCAGTCTATGGTAGGACTTTTCATTACCCTTAACAGTATCCTTAGCATATATCCTACATAACTAAGTTAGTCAGTCTATGCGTGTGACTATTCAGGTCAGAGATGTCTCACGAATCGGAAACCTCTAGAATGGGAAACTAGATTGAAAATGGTATACGGAACAGCAAGAGGAGTAGCTCATATCCACTCGCAAAACGGAGGAAAACTAGTCCATGGGAACATTAAATCTTCAAACATTTTCCTCAACGCGAAAGGATATGGCTGCATCTCTGGAGCAGGAATGGCCGCACTGATGCATTCGCTACCCCGACATGCAGCTGGCTATCGTGCACCAGAGATAACAGACACAAGAAAGGCGACACAATTTTCGGATGTGTATAGTTTCGGTGTCTTGATATTCGAGGTACTAACAGGAAAATCAGAAGTGGCTAACCTGGTGAGATGGGTGAACTCAGTGGTGAGAGAGGAATGGACCGGAGAGGTGTTTGATGAAAAGCTTTTGAGGTGCACTCAGGTAGAGGAAGAGATGGTAGAGATGCTGCAGGTTGGTATGGTTTGCACGGCGAGATTGCCGGAAAAGAGACCAAACATGATTGAGGTAGTGAGAATGGTGGAAGAGATCCGACCGGAGAAGCTAGCCAGCGGATACAGATCAGGGGTTTCCACAGGCTCAGCAACAACTCCAATTGGAAGTCTATCAGGATCGCCGTATATACTATGAGAAAGACTATTCATCTTTCCTTTATGTATTTGACCATTAAGAAAAGGGTTTTAATATTACAATTCAGTCTATGAAAAGGCATAAAAGCTACCTAGCTTACAAAAAAGGGGGTTAGTGTATGATGTTAACCATTGATCAGTCACTTTCAAGGAAGACCAGAGAAGGAACTCGTAAAATACATAAATTTTGTAGAACAAATAGTAGTAGTTTGCACTCTCTTCATATAAAAAATACATAGTCCTTTCTAGGGAAGAACAGAAAACAAGATGAAAAAGAATATAAAAAACAACATACCGCCCTGATTTCAGCTTTTAGGAGCCAACAAGAAAGAATGCCTTCACATTCGCAACGGGCTTGCTCCCTCCAAAGTTTATGAACAGCGAGGAAAATTAAGATGTAGTCACTTCCACTTAAATCTTGTCTTGATACCCCCTGAAAAGGAGTTGTAGTGCTTGATGAGCCAAAAAGACAAGCACAAACTTAGATAGATTCAAAATGTGTTTGTTCAGAATTTTATTCATTCAAACCTTCAGCTTCCTCAAAGGAAACTTCCTTTACTAATGAGGCAGAAGCATTGTACTCAAATCTGAAATGAACAGAAGGGGAAACCATTAACAGTGTAAAACACAAACTGCACATATGACCAATAGGTGAGTTATACTATATGGGAAATATACAACATCTCAAATTTCTATGGACTATTACCGTGATTGCCATTTGAAAAAAGTTTCTATAAAAACTAGAATCTGTCATCTAACAATATTTAAAAAACACACTTCTGTATTTAGTTGTAATCATTTGTATTTTGAAGTACTAATTTCAGTAGTAATCTCCTAAAAGTGTCAATGCTTTATTTGGTTTCATATATATATATGATTAATAAGTATAAGTGGGTCCTCTGGTGTCACCAGTAATATAGCCAAGTCATGTAAGTGACTAAAATGACTCAATTTATCAGGAAATGAGATGAATATAAACAAGTCTCCTGGGGATATATTAGTATTCAAAGAGGAGACACCAAAAACCAGGTTATATATTTACAAGACGAAACAGATGAACAAAAGAAATTGCGGTACAGTTACCTGTTAGAGAGAAGCACTTCAAGTTCATAGTCAGATGCACTTTTAGTCACATCTACCATGACCTGAACAAGTTCAGTCTTTCGAGTGCTGGCCATGAATAGATCATATTCCGTGGGAATAATGACAGCGAAGAAGTTATCGCTTAATTTGCTCAAACACATCTTTTCTACTGCCGCAAGGGCAATTCGCCGGGTCATAGCTTCAGTCTCGGGATCAATTAGATAGATAGCAAAGTCAGTGAGGATAAAAATACGCCTTTTCATCTTCCCCGAGCCAGTGAACTTCAAAACTTTATCAGCGAAAAGAATCGACGTGTCACCTACAGTTAACACCAAGTTTTTGAGCATCAATACAAAGCGACATTGCAACTTAATCTCAACCACAAAGCTGATATAGAAACATTGAATAACAGAAACTAAAGATGATATCCTTCACTAACCTCCCGATTAAAGCTTAAAGCATTAGTCTTTAATAGCTACGCGTGTTTAAACTTGAAAGCAATGGGAAGCCAAACAGAAACTAGCAATCCAAAAAGATCACACAAAATACAATCGATGCTACAATTGTACAGCTGATTTTAACAACAACTCTCAAACTTTCGATGAGATCAAGGCACTGCTCCATCTAAAGAGTAAATATACCTACATTGATCATTGATAAGCAAAATGCTGAACCAGAAATTTCAAAAGTCGAAACCAATTATGCGAATAGCTCTAAAACTAGATCCGATCATGAAAAACATCGACCAAACACCAGTACAGATTCGAAAATTTCACAGATCATCATCAAAATCAAAACCAAAAAAATGGAGCAACCCTAACCTTGTTTTTCTAAAATACGCATCAATCCAGGACGCGAAGACACGTGAAGATAGTCACCACGGTGCTCTCTATAACGAGACGCTTTCCTCCTAACTTTACCTCCCGCGAAAGGCTCCGGAGTCCCTCCATCTTCCTCCGCCACACCATGATCTTCATCTCCGCCGTCAACATCAGCTGGCGGAGATTCTTCGCCGTCGAACTTCGGCCGCCTTTGCTCCTTGAACCGATCCATTCCCTCCCCGGCGGCGATGCCTCGGAATCGGTTCGCTTTCCTCAGATTCTGCTTTTGAGAAAGCAATGGAAATATCCCGCAAGTGGGGAAGAAGAAGACGTGGCTTCAATCGATTCGTCTAATCCGAAGATGAGAAGATCTCAACCGTTAGATTATATGACTTTTTAAAACGACGTCGCTTCCTCCCCACTTGAATGTTTTAATTATATAAAAAAAAAATGCCGCGTCCACCGAATATAAGTGAGTCCACTAGTCAAAGAAAGTAATAATCCTCACCTTATTAATGGTGGACGCGATCACAGAGAATCAGCACTTCTTCTTCTTCTTCTTCCGTCCACCACCATTTTCTTTCTTCTTTTTCCCTCAAGTCTTCGTTCTTCTCCTCCTCCTGATACGAGAAGAAAAAGCCGAAATCCTCGGCTATCGAAATACGCGAAACCAAAGGTCCTTTTGTAGGTAAGCTTTTGGATCTATTGGTTTTATATCATTCTTACGGATTTGTAGCTTCTCTGATCCGTTTGGAATCTTTTTTTTTTGTTTTGGTTTTGGATCGTAGGTTTTTGGATATGGCGTCGAAGCGGATCTTGAAGGAATTGAAGGATCTGCAGAAGGATCCACCCACATCATGTAGCGCAGGTGCTTGTTTTTTGGATTTCAGAGATTTATCAAGTTTCATCTCAAAGTTTATGTTTCTCTGAGCTGGTGATGATGGATCGGGTTTGGCTTTGTTTATTATATGTGTCTTTTGATCTTTCTCTGCTTGGATTTGGGTGTTTATATGTTATGTTTGGTTTCGATCTGGAGCCAAGTACTTGACTTTTTACCCATGGTGATTCTCCAGTTTTGTTTTATAATATTCTTGGATGATTTAGCCAAAGAGATTCAGAAACCCAACTCGTTTTTGATCTCTACTTTCTGGGATCTGGCTGGAACAAAATTGGTATATATCAATCTCGTTTCCGATTTCTCTTGGATAGATCTTGTAATTCTAAGTCTTAAACTCGTTCATTGTGTTACTTTATGGGATCTGGTTATACTTGTGAGGAAAAAAAACTCATCTTTTTGTTTCAAAGACCGCGTGTGTTGGCGTGGTTTCTGATATAGAGTTTACCTTCTTGATTTTGGTTTTTTTACAGGGCCTGTTGCTGAAGACATGTTTCATTGGCAGGCAACGATAATGGGTCCTTCAGACAGTCCTTATGCTGGAGGTGTTTTCCTTGTAACCATCCATTTTCCTCCAGATTACCCATTCAAACCTCCTAAGGTTATTCCAAAACTTTTGAGAATTGCCATTAAGTATGTTTCGTTAAAGCTTTGTATGTTCTTCTTTGTGGTTGCTTCATTATCTCATCGTTTCTTCATATGGAATGACGAAAAATCTAGGTTGCCTTTAGGACAAAGGTATTCCATCCCAACATCAACAGCAATGGAAGCATTTGCCTCGACATCTTGAAGGAGCAGTGGAGTCCTGCTCTCACCATTTCCAAGGTTGGGTTTTTCTTACTTTTAGTAAACATTAGCACCCGCCATAACAAACAATCTTCAGAGGCGATAATAATCAAACATGCTTTTGCTCTCCTCGATTGCCGTTTGAAGTGATAACATTGAGCTGTCTCTTAAGTCATTAAGCATCAACTCATTTAGGATGAAAATGGTTGTTATCTAGCTTCTCGTTTGCTCATCTTTTCCCATTAGAAGTGATGACTTTGAGAATTTTAGCCGTCTCTAAACTCATTGAGGATGAAAAATGGTTGTTTCCGTTTCTAACTACTAGTTTGCAATGAACAGGTGCTGTTATCGATCTGTTCTTTGTTAACCGATCCAAACCCGGATGATCCTTTGGTGCCTGAGATAGCTCATATGTACAAGACTGACAAGAACAAGTATGAGTCCACTGCACGGAGCTGGACTCAGAAGTATGCCATGGGCTAAATGGAAAATCCCACCTACTAAATTATCTCTTTATGAAAAATTCTGCCGTAATTTCTATGTATGATTCAATAGACAATCTCTCTCTGTGTCCTTTGAAATTTCTAAAGACCGGACCAAATGAAGTGTGTCCTGTTTTAAAAACAAAAGAACATCATCTTTGTGAAACTAGAAACTGAAAATCTTTCTTGTGTTTCGTCTTGTGGTGAAATTATGATTTGATGTTTTTCTTGTGTAATGACGGATGAGAAGGGCCACCAATTCTTCAATTTATATGTATACCACAGACTTCAAATCTACTGAGGGCCATAAAACAGTTTGATTTTTTTTTTCCATCACCTCATACCTCATTGGCTGAATGCTTATGGTGGATCTAAAATAACAGAAAACAGACATAGGAAGTCTCTTGGGGAAGATGTTTACAATACTGTAGAGAGATGAAGGAACGTGGAGGACCTTGATCTGGCCAGGAGAACCTTTTCTCTAACAAAGTGTATATCAATCTCAATGTGCTTCGTGAATCGCACTAATGGACACCATATCTCAAGGAAGATATTGTGCAACCAAGTGACCTCAGTAACAGCATTGGCGAAACCGCGATATCATGCTTCTCATCTGTTGGTGTTGGAATCGTAGATCCATCAAAGTGACTAATCACGCCAAAGCTAATACAATGCTTCTCAAAGGTGGAGAATGATCGACACATGAGGTCGGATTTGACGGTTGATTGCGCAGGCTCTGTGTTGGCAATGGCGAAGAAGAAGAGAATGCGAAGAGGAGAGTAGAAGGAGAGTAATAGAAAGCGGAGAGAGTAGCCGCGAAGAGGAAGGCAGAGAGGGGAAAAGATGAAAGAGAGCAAAGGCGGATTAAGCTTTATCGGCTGATGCGAATAAAGTTTAACAATGCAAAATTAAAACTCCAATATAAGGTTGCACCGAAGTAATAATCATTGGTCATTTCACAAGGGGATTAAAACACACATACACTAGAAATGCAAGAAACGAATTAAGTTAAAACAAATATATTTTTGGGTTATGTAACGGTAAATTAAACAAAAAGAAAGCAAATGACAAAATAAGGAAATAAATAAACAAGATAAATCAAAAGTCAAAAGCAAAAGTCAACTCAAAGCAAAGTAAACAAAGATTTATTAGAGAAAGTATGGATTATGGACAAAGATAATTGATTAGGGATGATTAACCATTAACTAATGATGCTAGAACACTCAAATCAAACTCAATTACAAGACATGGATTACAGATTAATCTATTTAATATTTATTTATTTACACTAATTTTCCAATTACAATTAAGTGATCAATAATCATTAAATTCAAATCCATTGAATCAACAAATCACCTTAGTCTCAATTTTTATTGGCTAAGTATGAATAGCATATTTAGAATTGGTTTAGACATTTTTGCAACCACCTTCTAGACATGAAATCTTTTAGTTCTATATATTGATAGATAAAGGTCAAAATTAGCATTAAGTGCACATTAAACAAGGGAATTCATCTAAATATACCCTTAAGCATTATTAATCAACCCTTAATAACTCTAATTTACCTAATCTATAATTAACAACAAGACTACTCACACATGGCTAAGGTAAATACAAATAATAGGATTAAAAAACCAGAATGTAAATGAGATTAAGAGAAAAGGATTAAGAAGATTCTTCATTAAATAGCATGAAAAAAAATTTCTTCATACAGAAAGGTTTTTGCTAGGAACCAAAAGATAAGAGATTAAAAACAAAACTTAGTTTTTAATGAGTCTAAAACTGTATTTTTACCAATGAAAAAAAATATGATCGGACCTAAAATCAAATAAGATAATGCGCTAGTGATCGACCAGATTGATCGATGTGAGGGCCGATCAACGTTGCCTTCAGGGGACTTCCTTCGTCAGATGGTTGGGTTGATCGACCAGCTTAATCGACGTGATGGTCGATCAGTGTTGCAGACATGTTGTTCGGATTATTGCCATGATCTATATGGTTGATCGACATGGGCATCAATCACAGCTACGCACATGTTGTTCTGGAGGTGAAGTTTATCAACCCTGTTGATCGACATAGGGGTCGATCAAAGTTGAATTTAGGTGGCTTGGTGCTTCTTCGGTCTCCTCTTGTGGTCCATTTTCACTTGTAACCTCCACATACATTATATTTTCAAAGTAACCTGAAATAATGCAAAAACAACATGCAAATGCAATATTTCAGCCTAGCATAAAAAAACTCATATTCTAACCTAGCCTAGGCTTGATTCCAGCGGGCCAATCTTGGTTTCTCAAGGTGTCGCTCATGACCGCAGCTCGTGGTCTTGTACTGCTCCATCCAGTCCAAAACTCTAAGAAATATTCAAAGTGACAAATAAGACTCAAATGCATGAAATTTTTTTATAGATATTATGAAACAGAGTTAGAAACTAAAAAAAAACAAGAGTTAAAACCATGTAAAATACACAAACATTAGTATCCCATGTAGCCACTGCTACTAAGTATTAAATTCTTTTGAATCACATCATCAACAATCTTCATCTAATGCTTCTTGCTGCTATTTCCAGCCTCTCCATCGCTCTGGTTCGACTAGGGGTGGACACTCTATTTTAGGTATACTGGCTACTTGACTTGCGTTGTACGAGTAATAAAAATTTATATTTGTACTTGACTTGTTGAAAACGAATACCCGTAATTTCAAGTATTTTCTCAAAATGGTTTACTTGCGGGTTACCTGCCCCGTCCTATTATTTGTTACTTGCAAGTTCTTGCGAATTACTTTCGAGTTACTTGCAGACTACTTGCATATAATTTACTTATTATTTGTCTTATTTTTTATCACTTAAAAATTAATTTGAATCTATAACTTAATTTTAACTTTATTTTCAAAAAATTAACACAATAATAAAAATATGTATATAAAATATTAAAAACATGACGAGTAACGAGTAAATCAAGCTGACTATTGAATTTTTTTAATACTTCATACTTGACTCGTACTTGTAAATATCTAAATTATATTTCTTATAACTTGCCTTGATAATGACGGATACTTGTTTTTCAAGTCGAGTACGAGACAAAATAGCGGGTACATAATGAGTAACAAATATTTATATCCACCCCTAGGTTCGACTCTTCGTCTTTTTAAACTTCGTTTTACCCAAAAAATATGGCAGTTTCTCGACGAAATCATCATTGTTGCCATTAGAATATGCAGTTTAACAATGCATTTTTTGTTTCGTATTTTTCTTTACTACTATTATAGCATGTTAAGGAGGTCGGGCATGTGCTTCATGTAATCTATCTGGTGACCATTTAGCTGGAGCTGATAGGAAGAAAATAACTACTAAATTTTAATCCTAAAAAATCACAAGTGCATGGCGATCGGTGTAATACTTAGGGATCAAATCCACGAGAAGTTGAATAAATTCAATAAGAATGCAAAAAACTTTTAAAGCTAAGCCAAACAATGTTTTGGGTTTTTGAGAGTTATAAACTAAAAAATCTAAGTGAAATTCAACAAATAAAAATGCAAAAGTAAACAAGCAAGACAAGAAGATTAAACAAAATATAAAACAATAACAAGGTAGCTAAAACAAAGATCATCAGGGGGTCGATCCAGGCTTCCTCCAGCTTGGATGACTTGTATCTTCTGATGCACGCGAGATCGATCATGTGGATCGACAAGAGGGTCTATCCAGCATGTCTTGAGTGTCTCTTAGTTCTGTTGCACATGGAATCGATCATGTGGATCAACCAGGTGGTTGATCTCGGGTGTATGGCCTTTGCCCTTGTGTTTTCTTCACTCCTCTTCATCTTCTTTCATCCATCTTGGTTTCTTTAACTCCTAGGCTTCCAAAGTACCTAAATTAGACACAATATACGATGCAAATGAATGGAATAATGCCTAGGACTCTAAGGCTCAAGCTAAGCTAAATGAGACTCAAAATGAAGAGAAGAATACTAAAAGTAAGAGAAACAAGGTTGAAAACCAAGGGAAAAGAATGCTAGGGACCCTATTTTATGCACACATCAACTCTCCCAGACTTGTCCTTTGCTTGTCCTCAAGCAAACAAGAAGAACAAACCATAGAAGAGATTGGAAGGTGGGAACTCAAAACCAAAAGAAACAAATAAAGAATTTCAATTTAAGGTCCTAGAAAAAGGTTTGATAATGCACAAACATATCTCAACTCAAGAAGACTTTGTCATGGCCATCACTATCCACATTCTACTCTAAATTCTGAGACCAAAAAGAGCTCTCACAATCATGCAACTCAATCCTTTAACATTCATTTTCAATCAAGTGCGGTCTCACAATAGGGCAAATGATTACTTCCAACCAGTTTGGCAAAAAAAAGGCTAAAGAAAAGTGAATAAGGCGACTTTCAAGTGTTTTCATGTTGGATTACTCTCATGAAGTAGGACTGCTATACATTATGCAAAATCAAGAGAGACTAGGAACAATTTAGGCGTACAAAATTTTCTCTTTCATGTTCTACCCGCCCAAATCGTCTTAGTTCTAATCACTTCTACCCAAATGCTAACTTCCTTTTCTCTTGTATTAGACCCCAACAACCCAAATGCTCTTGATAGCATGATAAAAATCAACATTAACTTCAATCAATTTCTTATTTGTAGACTCTTAGGGAATTTGCAAAACTCTTTTTATTTTCTTTTGCTCCTCTATCTTTTGATTTCTTTCCTTTTTGTTCTTATAAACGCTTAGAGGAGATCTTATTTCATTTTCACAACTTAGAGCTTGATCTAGACTTTTATTCCTTATTTCTATAGCCTTCTTTTCAAAATCATTGGTTTCTTCTTCCTTTTTCATTCCGTCTCTTTCTTTCTTTTCCTTTTCTCAATCCCATCCCATGTTCTATCAACAATCACCAATCCCTTATTCTCATCATATTGCTAGTTTCAATGATTGAGATACTAGCATATATGGAAGATAGATCTTGTTATTCTCTATACTCTCAAGATTTTGCACATGTGAGCATTATCAAGAAAATGTCTCACTAAAGAAAACATCAATGGGTTTAAAAAGAAAGGTTAGGGTAAGGAAAGTGTAACCATACTAAAAATGAGCATGACCATCCTTGTTAGCAAAGAGTGACAAAAAGGAATAAAAAATTCTGAAAGTTTCTTTGAACACCATATAGTTGATCTCAAGCCCTAAAGTGAGACAATTAAGTCAAGTTATAGTTAAATAGATAGAGTCGAATCACATTTATGCAAGCTTCTAAATGGTAGAGACTTTCAAAAATTTCAAGATTCAGACATGGCTTATCTTCCACTTCTAGAATGTTCAATGCATCATCAAACCATTAACGAGTGCCTTAAATTCAATCCTAAACTTAATTATTTACAAGAGAATATCATCATTGTTCTCATGCATATTAATGGTGGCTCATTCCCGTTGACGTGCTCAGTTTTGTGTGTTTTTAGTGGTTGTACCTATAAAACCATATACAGAATGAGAACAATGCACTTTTGACACTAAGAGTTTCCTATCCATTACTCTCAACAAAGTTCAATTAATATAGCACAAGAAATCACAAATGGATATGAACACCAAGCATTAACCAAAGAAATCACACAAGTGAGACATTAGAACACCATTCCAATCCATTTTCCAATTTCATCAAAGATAGCATTTTGCACTTCAAATCCAAAGCATGAAAATTTGAGAGTTTCCCAACAATTCTACAAGAACTAACATTCAAGCATGCTTAGTGGTAATATTTGAAAGATAAAACTCTAAGGATTTTCCATTTCCCCAACTTTGCAATATCACATCTTAAGTTCATCATTATTCACCATTAAGAACCAAAGAAATCACACAAATGAGACATTATAACACCATTCCAATCCATTTTCCAATTTCATCAAATATAAAATTTTCACTTCAAATCCAAAGCATGAAAATTTTAGAGTTTCTTAACAACTCTACAAGAACTAACATTCAAGCATGCTTAGTGGTAGTATTTTAAGGATAGAGCTCTAAGGATTTTCCATTTTCCCTAACTTTGCAAAATCACATCTTAATTTTGCATTATTCACCATTAAGAACCATAAGAGGCAAAATTTCCTAATTTCACTATGAATTCATCAAAATCTCTCATGAAACCAACAATCCATGACATATAAACATTATCCAAAGAATTGGCAAGCAAATTTGAATCCTAAGCTAGCAACTCCATGAAATTAAAGATTGAACTCTAACTTTTAACGTCAATGGAGGAGATAGGTTAAGAGGTATTTTGGAAAATGATAGAGTTGTGAATGACAAAAGAGAGTATGAATTTCGGATTTCTCTTTGAAAAAAATGATGTGTGAGCAAAATTGAGTTGTGAGAGCAAAAGGGAGAAAAATAGAGATTGTGTTGCAAAAAACTTGTGAGAAATGAGAGAGGATGAAGATGATTTCGTGGGTCAAAGGATTAAAAAAGGTTTTATCTTAGCTAAACCGGTCATTTTTGTACCCAAAAAAATCGGTTTGGACCAAGAAAAACCGAGTTAAACAATGAAAAGCCAATGAAACTTACCTCTGTAATGCAACTGAGATCCGACCACGACCACCAGGTGGTCGATCCAGTGAACATCAGGGACAAAACTTGATTTGTCCTGGAATGCACATGGGATCGACCATCTGGATCGACCACGTGACCATAAGTTTTAACTCTAAGAAACCACAAGTGCATGGCAATCGGTGTAATACTTAGCGATCAAATCCACGAGGAGTATGAATAAGTTCAATAAGAATGCAAGAAACTCTTAAAGCTAAGCCAAACAATGTTTTGGGTTTTTTAGAGTTCTAAACACCTAAGTGAAATAAGCAAGACAAGATGATTAAAAAAAAATGCAAATAACAAGATATCTAAAGTAAAGATCAAATGAAAACAAGATTAAATGTATCAAAGAAGATTATGGATTATAGGCTAAGGTAATTGACTCGGGTGGATTATCTACTAGGTGCTGGTGTTAGGCTCTAACCAATTCTATTCCTAAGACAAGGATCACTAATCCTAGACTAATCTATTTTCATGGTATTAATCATTTTCTTTAATTCCCTAACTATCATAAACTTTCGTTTGCGATTATGGAATTAAGAAGCAATGGTTACAAGTCCCCACACCCACAAATCACATTAATTACCAATGGTTGATTGGCTAAGATGTGAAATGCTCATTTGAGATTCTCCTAGACATTTCCACAAACACTTTTCGGGTATGAAAATACCATGTTCTAGTATTTGATTAGTTACTTCAAATCTAACCTTAAATGCATCTCAAATGAAGGATTCTATGTAATCTAAACCTAATACACCTTAACCCAACTTCTAATCACCCTAATATACCTAGCCCATAATCTATAAGTTCACTACACACACATATTAAATGCAAGAAAAAAACTATTAAGGAAATATACATAATGAGAAAGATAAAATGAAAAGATTAAGAAAACTTTAATAGATCAATCCAAAGAACCAAAAACAAACTTAAGAAGGCATAACATAGCTTAACATCACCTCCCTTAAGGTTTTTAATGCACAAGAGTATTTATAATAAAAGGGGAATGTACCCGGATCAACTCTAAACAATTCGGGTCAAACCCTGGTTAAACTAAAACGAGCAGCTGAGATCGACCATGTGGTCGATCTTGTGTGTCTTCTACAGCAAAATGTGTTCTGTGTCTCTGGATCAATCATGGAGATCGATCAGGGGTTTGATCCAGGCTTCCTCCAGCTTGGATGGCTTGTATCTTCTGTTGCACGCGGGATCGATCATGTGGATCAACCAGGGGGTCGATCCAGGATGTTTTCAGTGGCTCTTGGTTCTGTTGCACATGGGATCGATCATGTGGATCGACTAGGTGGTCGATCTTAGGTGTATAGCCTTTTTCTTATGTTTTCTTCACTCCTCTTCATCATCTTCCATTCATCTTGATTCTTTTCACTCCTAAGCTTCCAAAGTATCTGAAAATAGGCACAATATACAATGCAAATACGTGGAACAATTTTTAGGACTCTAAGACTCAAGCTAAGCTAAATGAAACTTAAAATGAAGAGAAAATGTTAATAAAAATAAGAAAAACAACGTTAAAAACCAAAGAAAAAAAATGCTAAGGACTCTAGTTTATGCACACATCAAGAGCTTCGTTCTTTTTTCGTACAACAGTGAGTATAACATCTAAATCATCCTTATTATTCCACTCAGGATACATTTTCATCCTCTCTTTTTGGTGTAAATGTTTTACGCATACTTGATGCAATAACAAATGTTTAAAGTATTAAAAAAAAACTCTTACCTTGCATTGCACCACATTGTGCTTTACAATCAACAATTTATACGATGTGAATTTTTTTTTATATATATCTTAATAAGCCAAGCAGAATCATTGCTATACGTTAACAAATTTGCCACTTGATTGATTATTTACACAAATAAATTAAAATTCATGGTTATTTGACTGATTTATCCAACTTAAAATGTTAAAGACATATCTGTTATACCGGTTGGCTTATATTAAATTAAGTTAGGAGCGGCTCTGAACCAATGCAAGAAGAATAAATGATCAGGCACAAAATTTTAAATTCTAACTCTTTTTAAAACTTAGTTTGTATATTTCTAGAATGTTCTCTTATATTCCACCGCAAAGAAAAGCAATATCTTTACAAATCTTAATTATTATTTTTTTAACAATTTCTTTTTTTTTTCAACTGCAACCTAATTTTCTAATCTTCTTTTTCCCAAATTAAAACCTTCACAAATTCTTATAAAATTTATGGGTGTCCCGTTCTCGGTAAGGAGGGAAAGCACCTCTTTCTCATGTTTCTCTATTTTGGTCTATGAATTTTCATTCCTAATTATTGTTGATTTATCTGATTTTTTTCAATATTTAATTTCTTCAAACATTCTAGAGTTTTGGGTTCTATTTTTTAAGTTTGATTTTTGTTTCTATTATTGGTGGTTTTGTGCTGTCCACGATCGTTAGTTTTTTTGTTTCAACTTTTTGGTCCTTATCTTTAAAAAATAAATACAATTCTTATAAACCAAAATCTCAAATATCTGAAAATTCTAATAGTTTAGCCAAAGATAATATTGATATTGAAGAAGCATTAGTTCTAGAAGTAATATAGAAAACTCAAATGGTGTTGATGACCGTAAATGTGGTGGTGGTTAACATACTAGTGATATTGAACTTAATGGTGAAAATGTTATACTGTTTTGTTAGATATTTATAATGTTCCAAACTAGAATTTTCTCGATTCAAAATTAATTGATAAATTAGTGATTAATGATTTTAAGACAGATATATCAACTGCTAAAAGTAAATATAAATATGTAATAGCGATTGGCTTGTTTTACAAGATAGGATTTTTTTTTTTTTTTGTCAACTAGATAGGAGATTTTCTAATAGAAGATTTTCTTCATTTTGTTTTACAAAATATTTATCTAATAGAGAAAAGTGATAAGAGATTTGCTAGTTTATTCAAATGAATTTGACAATGTTTTTTGTTTTTGTTTTTGTTGCAAATTGTTTTAGAAAAGTCCTTAAAGAAGTTGTCTACGTGATCAAATTTTGCGTCGACCTTTGAACAACAGTCTCTCCCAAATCTCAGTTCACCCTAATCTCCACAAATCTTCTTTTCCGTTTAACCTCTCCGGTGGTCGGAGTTCTTTGCAGCCACGATGAGAGGGTTATTCTTTTCCCTTTTTTCTTTTGTTTTATCACCAATCGCGTTTCTCTTCTGGGTAGATGGCTCGATTTTGATTGGTCATTGGTGGCTAGACTAGGGTTTCTCGGCTTCGTTGCAGAGGTGTGGCGGTATCTTCTGGTGTTTCTCGGCGGTTGCTCGGCAGATCTGGTCTGTGTGTGTTGATCTTTGAGGAGGGGAGATTGCGTTCCTTCAGATTTCGTTTGGGTTTTGCTGAAACTGAAGAGTCCAGATCCGTTCTGCATCAGCCTCCTTCGTGGTCTTGGTCTGCTGTGGTTTTGAGGCCAGATGATTGGGTTCTCGGTGAGGATGGGTGGTGTCTCCTCCTTGAGTTTTGTTCGCCTAGGACAGCGGATGAGCTCAAGGTTTGGATTGTCGCCTTTTTCTTGATCGTTGCTGAGTTTTTGGTGCTTTGGGTCACGTCAGTTTGAGTTGAAGATGTGGTTCTCCTTCTTCTCACAAGGCTCTCTTGATGGAGGCTCTCTCGGTGGTCTGTAAGTTATGGCTTTTCATCGAGGTAGGAAGGTGTGGTTTCATGGCCTTGTGTATGTCCTAGTCTTTGTCGGTTCGGTGGTTGTTGCTCTATTTGACGGTGCGGAGTCATTTGGGGTCCGGTCTCTGGAGTGGTATCCTGCTCCCGATCCTGACAGGTTTTGTAGCAATTGCCTCCAGTTCGTGCCTCTTTCCAGACCTATTGTGGCTTCATTTGGTGTTTTGTTAGGTACTGGGGCATGGTTTCATAGCTCTTTGGATAGGTGGGTTTTCGGATAGGTTTTGAAGGTTCTCGTGGTTTGTGTAGTACCCTTCCATGTTGAATGTTTTGGCTGATCCGCTCTCTTGCCGTACCAAGCCGAAGTTCCTCCCGTCTCTGCTCTGGTTTTTGTTAGGTCCGGCCTCCCTCTGTTCGGTTTCTTATGGTGAAGACGTTCTGGTTCTCGAAGTTTTTTGGTTGAATTTCTCTTGAAAAGATGAAGCTTTCGAATCTTGCTTTGCTCGCCCAGCAGAATTGTATTCCTTTTCTCTCTGATATTTTCCGAATAATTCTTCAAGCGGCGATGTATATTAAACTTGCACTTATTGTATTGGGTTGAATATCAGTTGAAGATCCTTCGGATGATTGGGTTGCTCTCCTTTGTGATGTGGTCTTCTCCTTTGTGGCTTTCATTTTTAAATCTTCCGATTTGGGCTTAGCTAAGCCACTCTCCCTGATGTGTGGTGGTTTTGAATTTCAGTTCAGTCGTCTTGGTCGTGTGATACCGTTTTTGTGGGTGTGTTGCCTTTTTCTTCTCAGAGTTGGTTTTGGGTTGTAACGTTTGGTTTTTTTTGTTCTCTTGTTTGGACTATGTCTCCCGGTAGTCGTTTGGGCCTAGTTTCCCTTTTTTGGACTTTGGTTCTCGACGGATTTATTTTCATGATGGCATGGCTACTTATAGGTTTTTCCCCTACCGGCTTTGTGTAATACATGCTTTTTCTTATTAATATATTTCATCGAGATGACAAAAAAAGAAGAATTTTCCTACGTGATTATGATTTTAATGATTGGGCTCATGTTTATGTTAGGTTAAAAGAGCATGAAACTAGTGTGGAGCATTTATCCAATATGAAAGCTTGGGTTGAATTAAAATAAAGATTTTAAAAAATGAAAAAATTGATAGAATATCTCAAGATCAATTTAAAAACAAAACAAAAAATTGGAAGAAAGTGCTTATTAAAATTATTGATATTGTGAAGTGTTAGGGAAAATAAATTCAGTATCCGGTTAACCCCGGTTCACCTTGATCAGTTCCGGTTAGAAAGTAAGATCTAGCGGTACATCATCTACGTCAGGTAAAATATGGTAATAACTTGCCATTACTTGACAATACATCGTCTATGTCAGGTAAAATGAAGTAATAACTTGTCATTATCTGACGATACATCGTCTACGATAGGTAAGATGTGGAAATGACTTGTCATTACCTGGTAAGACATCGTCTACGGCAGGTAAGACGTGAAAATGACATCGTTATGACATCGTTACCAGGTCATTATTACCGTTAATGACGTCCTTTCCCGGTTAATTTTCGGTTTGACATTGATTTATAGACCTGTCTATTAAGATAACATCGTTGAGACATTACGGCCCGATATATTAGGAGGTTTGCTATTATCTAGACCTCATAATCCGAAAAGATATAGGATTCATGTATATCAAGAATTCCGATTATTAAGGGAATATGTTTGCGGATTGACATGTCAATTTCAATCCTAATCCGGAAGAGTTTTAACGAGATCTTATAAATAAGAACGTCCCAGAACGAAGAAAGCCATGACAAAAAACATTCACAAAACCAGAGCTCTATATTCTCGCCACATCCCAGAGACAAGATTGAGGATCTAACGTTTAGCTTCGACGTCCGACGAGGTTGTTTTATAACAATTTTCGATATCTATATGTTATAATACAAGATGATTATGAGCTGAATGATTAATAATATATACTTTTCTTCGTTATTCCATAGAGCTATCTATTCAAGAACCCGTTAAAATTTGCTGAAATACTTTGGCGCTAGAAAGAGGGGCAGTTTTAACTACGGGAGTCATGAGGAACGGAGGAGATAATGATGTCCCTGCAGGAGGTAACATCCCTCTTGATCCTGTTACTCAGCTGGAGACATTCACCGCCCAAATTAAGCAGCATGAGGAAAAGCTAGCACAACTTGAAGCAGAGAACGCTTCCCTGAGAGCTGAGAACGCTTCTCTTATCACCCAAAATGAAGACATCAACATTGATGCTCGAACAAGATTTTATACATATGTCAATCCAATGAAGCCACTGGACGAGAATCCGATTACTACATGTATTACTCAATCGACGCTACGTCGCGAAAGCAACGTAAAAACATGGGCACATAGAACACATGTTTTTCCAACCTCTGAACCAGTGACAAACCGATGAAAAGATGACTCATTCATAGAAGCGATGGTTTACCAACGTTTATAAGTAATGGAAGCTTTTATCAAGTGACTTCCAGGAGTAACTCCTCCGATTACCAAAAGCGCGCCTAACTACTACGCAAACACTCTGTTTACAGACGAGATCGTACTCGTGGACATGCCAAAGAAGTTTACTTTTCCTTCGATGAGGATTTACGATGGGACGACAGATCCTAACAATCACATAACGCTATACAAGCAAAGGATGTTCACTACCGCAATTGAAAGAGGATATCAAGAAGCTAACATGTGCAAGGGGCTTGGTTCAAGCCTTACTGGGCCAGCTCTCCAATAGTTTACGAACCTACCAAACGCGTCGATAGATTCTTTTGCGTCACATGCTGACCATTTTGTTGAACAATTCGCAAGCAGAAAGAACTTGGAGAAGACAACTGACGACCTCTATGAAGTGATACAAAAAAAGGAGAGTCATTACGCAGTTATGTGGGACATTTCAACAAGGAAAAAATGACTCCAAGTTGTGTTATGTCTACTATCATCTCAGCATGCAAAAGAAGTCTACTCCCAGACGGTGACCTATACAAAGAGCTGACAAAATATCAGTGCATGACCATGGAAGATGTGTTTTTCAGATCATGGACACAAATAAAGTGGGAAGAATATCGACAATCCCTATGGTCATAATCACCCATAGAACGATATGGCATACCCTAAATAACTAAGATGCGTGTGTCATGAGCATTAAAGTTGTAAGATAGGAAAGACAAGAACCTACCTAACAGCTGGAATGGCTAACACCTAAAGACATACTATTTTTAGATATTTTTGATTTTACAAGTTTTGGTTTTTCATTGGTTTTTTTTTATGTTCTTCGACGGTCCACGAGACGTCACTAATTTTTTGTTTTTAGATTGTAGTGGTTTGCCACATGTCTACGAACAAGTAGTTTAGTAAAAGAGTTTTAACATATAAATCTTACGAGATCCTCAATATGAGTATTAGCGAGTAATGGTCACGTCAAAATTGTTCAGGAGCAAGACCTCCTTAGACAAGGCGTCGACCATAGCCATTTCTAAAGAACTAAAAGGCTATACCTTAATCTATAATGAGCATGGTCAATGTCAAATTGAATTGGGGCAATACTTCTCGAAAGAATTGCAAGCAGCAACCATGGGTAATGCTGTTGGTAAATTTGATTGCAATAACTATCATCGCTAATTTAAAGGTACGGCCTCAACAGGTAGTGACGACAGTCAATACCTGACAAACAAAGATTTACATCCTCAACGGATAGTGACGACAGTCAATACCTGACAAACCAAGAGGTGCATCCTCAACAAGCAGTGACGACTGTCAATACCTGAAAAATGTACATTCTCATAAGGTAGCGATGACAGTCAATACCTGACAAACTAGGGGATACATCCTTCGCGAAGTTGTTATGAAAGTCACTACCTGGTGAACCAAAGGATACACCCCTCATGAGGTTGTAAAAAGAGCCACTACCTGACATATCAAAGGAGACTACCCCAACAAGTTGTGTCAAAAATAACAACTTGATAAATTAAGAGGTAAAACCTTCCAAAAAGTTATCAAAATAATCACTACCAAATGAATAATGAGGTATGACCTCAATAACTATTGATTACATTCAAGTAAACAAAGAGATACCAACTCTATAGGTTACAACAACGTTTGTTACTTGATAAAAACTAGAGGCAATACCTCCAAAAATATGACATCACAAAGTAATGAGCAGTAACCTTGGTGACTATAGTCAAAGAAAATGTATGTCATATATAGTCGATAATAAACATGATCGATGATGTAAAAAAAACACATGATAGAGGAGGTCCTCTTCATAAGGTTTTGAAAATCACTACATCCAAAAAATAAACATACCACATGTAACCAGGAATAATCTGCAAGGCCAATCCTCAAAATAGAAATATCACCACGAGAGTTACGAAGATAGGTCCAAAAAATGTAACATACTCACAAAAGAAGATCGAATGACAACAACTGCTACTCGACAGCGGCAGAGGGATCATAATTGTCTTCTCCGAAGTTTGTGAAAGCTTCCAGAAATAGATTTGTTCACATGGAATCTCTTGAATCTTGCACCATCTTCAAATGACAGCGGATGGTTGCAACATATCTTGCTACGCGCAACTTATGCTTGGGTATTTCAAGCTTTTGTTGTACTTGTTATGTGCTCATCGTCATCAAACCAAGCTGGTTAATGAAGTCATCAACTTGATTCTTTAAGGAATCATTTTCCACCTTCTTGGCAACGATAACGAAATCATGACGTGTGATCTCCGTCTCCTTATCTCTCCTTAGGAGGTCATTGGCCTCTCGAAGACGAGCTGCTTCTTATTTCCAAGCATTGAGGTCCATTTTGACATGATGACAGCCTGACATCACCTATAAACAAGATAAGACTGCAGTTAACAAAAGCGAGTCTATGTACTTGCGACTTTTCAAGTAGAACAACATGTCCTAGCTCTTTAAAAGCTTCTCGGTCGTGAGGAAAGGCTTTCTTATTGAGATTAGCTAACATAAGAGAGTGGTCGCTATCAACCAACATGCCACTACCTGAAGAAACAAAAGACTTCTTCTTCGGAGACCTAGCATGTTGGAAGCAACACATCTCTTCCAACGTGACATGTCATCATGTGTACATGACTATGGATATCTCCAAATCAAGAATCATAGAAAGGATATCATAGTATATATATAACGAATGTATACGTACATGTAAAAATACAATCCGACAAGTCTTGGTATTTAATTACTTCGCCGGAAGAAGGCCGCAATAGCAATCTCTAAATTAACTACTACTTAAATTCTAAATAAGAAATTGAAGAGTAGGGGGGGGGCAAACTGTTGGGAAAAATATATCAGTGTTCGGTTAACCCCGGTTCACATTGATCAGTCTCGGTTAGGAAGTAAGACCTATCAGTTCATCTTTTGCGTCAGGTAAAACGTGGTAATAAATTATCATTACCTGACAATACATCGTCTACATCAGGTAAAACGAGATAATAACTTGCCATTACCTGACGATATATCGTCTACAGCAGATAAGACATGGAAATGACTTATCATTATCTGGTGAGACATCGTCTACGTCAGGTAAGACGTGAAAATGACTTGTCATTACCTGGTGAGACGTCGTTATGAAATCGTTACCAAGTTGTTATTATCGATATGACGTTGTTTCCAGGTTAATTGTCGGTTTGATATTGATTTATAGACCAGGCTATTAAGATAACATCGTTGAGACATCGTGACCCGAGATGTTAGGAGGTTTGCTTATATCTAGACCTTATAATCTGAAAACATATAGAATTCATGTATATCAAGAATCTCGATTATTAAGGGGATATGTTTGGGGATTGACACGTCAATTTCAATCCTAATCCGAAAGAGCTTTAACGAGGTCTTATAAATAAGGACGTCCCAGAATGAAGAAAGACATGACAAAAAACATTCACAAAACCTTAGAGCTACATTCTCGCCACATCTCAGAGACATGATTGAGGATCTAACACTTGACTTCAACGTCCTATGAAGTTGTTTTATAACGTCTTTTTATATCTATATGTTGTAATACAAGACGATTATGAGCCGAATTCATTGATTAATAATATATATTTCCCTTCGTTATTCCGTAGATCTGTCTATTCGCAAATCGGTTAAAATTTGCCGAAACATGAAGTATCTTGCGGAACATAACTTAGTATTTCATGGAAAGCATAAAAATTATATCATCAAAGTAATGGGAATTTCTTAGGATGTATAGAAACGTTAGCAAAGTTTGATCGAGTCATGATAAAACGTTGAACGTATTAGTAGCCATTATCATTATCTCAGCCATAATATTCAAAATGAGTTGATACTTATATTTGCTTTTAAGAGTAATAGATTATTTCAAAATATAAAATGAAAAGTATTTTTCTGTTATATTGGAGTGCACACATGATACTAATCATTAAGAGCGAATTGTGGATAGTTCTTCTGGTTCTTATAAGATATAACAGTTTTTTTGTTGAGT
Source organism: Pseudoturritis turrita (assembly GCA_900406555.1). NCBI lineage: Eukaryota > Viridiplantae > Streptophyta > Magnoliopsida > Brassicales > Brassicaceae > Pseudoturritis > Pseudoturritis turrita. The sequence continues at coordinate 92,056 of OVBL01000959.1, read as the reverse complement.
TTTTGAAAGTGGATGATACTACAAGTCTTAGACTTTTGGAGGTTTTTCAAGATGTATTAAAGTTTTGAAGTTTTGATATAGATAATGTGAGAGGTTAAATGTATGATTTGGATCTAACATGAAAGGAAAAAACAAGGAAGTGCAAAAAAGACTTAAAATTTTGCATCTTTGAGCATTTTATACACCTTGTGGTTGTCATAGTCTAAATTTGTGATTCACTACCACTTCTTGGAGAGCAAAGGAATTTTTTGGCGTAGTTCAATGCTTGTACACTATCTTTGTTAATCCAACGAAAATGTGGAATTTTTTTTTTTAAAATGTGAAAGATTTAACTCTTAAACCATTATCCACCATACGATTGAAAAATCCTATTGAAAGTATTTATGTTATACGATTTCAATTTTCTGACATATGTGAAGCTTTATATTAGGTTGCTGATAAGGATAATGATCCTTGTATTCAAAGTGATGCTAAATCATTAGCCATAAATGAGTTTAATAGTTTTGAATTTGTGTTATCTACAATTATTTGGTCTGATATATTGGATGTTGTGAATTTGGTTAGCAAATCATTTCAATTCAAAAACATGCTAATTGATGTTGCTATGGAATGAGTAAAAGAATTAGTTTAATTATTCAACTAGTATGGTTATAATATGAATAAATTGTGTTTTTGGACTGAACACAAATGTAGGAACCGTAAAAACCAGATTAAAGAAATGCGACTTAAGATAGAGATTAAACGATATATTAAAATAATTTAGAAAATGGACACAGATGCGAGATATGATCTATATCCTTAATTCATAAAATCTCCCGCAGTGTGGCGGATTTGTGAGATTCTGAATCCCATGATACAACTGTGTTAGACTATAGTCATGACACTCGACTATAGAATCTACGAACCAAAATTATACGCTATACTCTCGAGACACTTACTGAGAAAAGAGAGAGAGAGATTGCTGGAGTTTTTTTTATGTATGTTTTAGAATGATTGAGTGAAGAATGAGAAGATGTGAGGCTTGTATATATAGCCAAAGCAGAGAGTGGATCAGCTCCTCTATCATAAAGACAGGACGCAGATCGTGGGCAATAATTGCAAGGCGTGATATCAGGGCGTGGAACGCAAGACTCGGAACCATTACGCTTCTGCAAGAAAGGAGAAACATTTTGATTCTTTTGAATTCAAAACGTGTTGACTTTTGACCAAAAATATATCTGATTATCTTAGAGCCCAAGTATCTAATATGAAGCCCACGAGCCACGTGCCGTGCTGAGCCGAGGGAGCGGCGGCAGCGCGCGTATGGCTTAGCCATCTCTATTTTTAATCATATAAGCGATGTGGGACAATGTTATAAACTTACTTAACCTTATGAGTTTAATTGCCTTTAAGCCCAAGTAGTTTGTCATTGGTCCATTTCTCATTCACATTTTACCAATTTAATCTTATCAATAATTTGGCCCATGAAGCCTTAATTGAATTATTATTAAAAAATTGGTCCAACAATCCCCCACCTGAATAGAAATGACTCTAAACAAATAAAAATTTTGACAGACTCGAAGGACTCTACTGACATGACTGACTAGACTAGACAGACGGACAGTCGAGAGTATAAACAAAAAATCATTGTGCCTGAGATGATTGCATTTTTCAGCTTTGAACCACTCATTGTTAATATATGTCGGGTTTACTTGGCCAGATGATGATCATAATGTCTTGAACCATCCAGATTTTTGTGTAAACCTAGAAAACAGCCGTAATCCAGTTTCATTTTCTCGTAGAACTTAGTTCTCTATTGTGTTCATTGTGACCTTGAACATGCCTGGTATCATGAGTGAATTTAGAGAATATAGCATTTAGTTCATTCTCCTAGAAACGGCCTTATTTCACACTCACTAGGTGATATGTCATTAGACTTTTTTTTATGAAGTATCCTGTAATACTCCACGAATATATCAAAGCTATGGTGAATATCATTAAAAGCAACGCTTATCCTTTTATATAGGAAGCACTGTATATCATCTTAGGAACTGGTTAAGTTTCAATGCTTTGAAGCAGAGTTAGTTTGACTTAGTTGTCCCTTTGAACTTACATCTTTGGATCTCCAGTCACGTAGGTGGGGTTTCCATCAAATTTTCTCTTAATTAATAGGTTTTAAATACATTCCTTTTGATGATTTAACCACTTGATCTTGTGGCAAGTCTTTAGTAAACAGATCAGCTAGGTTATCTGTCGATTTTATATAGTCTACTTTGATTACACCAGTTGAGATCAAATATCTAATGGTTTTATGTCGTCGTCTGATATGACGATATTTACCATTATAAAGAGTATTCAGTGCCCGTGCGATAGCCAATTGACTATCACAGTGTACACGTAGTGCCGGGACTGGTTTCTCCCACATGGGGATATCTTCCAAGAAGTTCTGAAGCCATTCTGCTTCTTATGCAGCTTTGTCTAACGCTATGAATTCAGATTCCATGGTTCATCTAGCCAACAGAGTTTGTTTGGAAGATTTCCAGGAGTAAAGACATATCCAGTTATGGATTTAGAGTTTTGGAGTCGGATATCCAGTTTGCATCATTGTATCCTTCCAAAACTGCCGATTCTTTACCATAGTGCAAGCCATAATTTTTTGTGTATCGTAAGTAATTTAAAATTCTTGTTATGGTTTTCCAGTGTTGTTTGCCTAGATTACTTGTGTAGCGGCTCAGTACATTGACTACGTGCGCTAGATCGGGTCGAGTATAATTGGTTAAGTACATCAGACGACTATCGATAACCCAAGCATACTCCACTTGTGACACTGCTTCACCCGAATTTTTTGTCAAGGTAAGTTGCGAGTCTACCAGAGTTTTTGCAGTCTCAGTAGAGTGGTTCTTGAACCTCTCTAGGATTTTTCGTCAGAAGTTCTTATGATTTTTATCCCTAGAATGACATATGCGAGACCCATGTCTTTCATGTCAAACTGTCCACTAAGCATGTTCTTAGTTTGTTGGATAATATCTTTGTTGCTCCCAATAATGAGCATGTCATCTACATATAGACAGAGCAAAATATACACGCTAGGAGTAATTTTGAGGTATATGCATTTATCACATTCATTGATGGTGAATCCATTTGACATCATTACACTGTCAGATTTTTCATGCCATTGTTTTGGGGCTTGTTTAAGTCCATATAAAGACTTCACAAGTCGACAGACTTTGTGTTCTTGTCCGGCGTGACTACAAAGCCTTCGGATTTTTTCATATAAATCTCCTCTTCTAAATCACCGTTTAGAAAAGCAGTTTTTACATCCATTTGATGGATTTCGAGATCTCTTAATGCTGCAATTCCTATCAGCATTCTTATTGAATTTATTTTCGTTATCGGAGAATAGTTGTCAAAGAAGTCATGACCTTTTTTGTCTAAATCCTTGCACCACAAGTCTAGCCTTGTACTTATCAATTGCATCATCGATTTTAAATTTTGTTTTGAAAATCTATCTACACCCTAGAGGTTTAAAACCTGGTGGTAAATCGATTATCTCATATGTATGGTGTTGCATAATGGATTCGATTTCACTATTGGCTGCTTCCTTCCAATAAGGTGCATCTAGTGTAGACATGACTTCGGTGAATGTTCTTCGTTCATTCTCGAGGAGAAAGACCATTAAGAAATCTTCACCAAAATATTTATTCTTATGAGCTCTTTTGCTACATCTAGGTTCATCTTCCACTTCTTCTATATCATTAAATGATGTCACATAAGTGCTTGCCTCATTGACATAGGTAGTTGCATCTCTTTCTTCACGAGTTCGCTTTGACCCTTGTTTATCCTTACAAGGAAACACGTGTTCAAAGAAAGATGCATTTCTTGATTGTGTTTACATAGATATCCGGTACGTCTGATTTATGAACCAGAAAATGATAAGCACTACTATTGTGTGCATATCCAATGAATATATAATCCATGGTTTTAGGTCCGATTGCGACATTTTAGGAGGTGATAATGTGACTTTTGCTAGGCATCCCCACACTTTGAGGTATTTGTACGAAGGTATGTTACATTTCCAAAGTTCATATGGCATTTTGCCAGTAACTTTGTACGGTATTTTGTTAAAGATATATTTTGTGGTGAGCAAAACTTCCCCCGATAGATTCTGGGCTAACCCAGATTTCTGTAACATTGCATTCATCATTTCTTTTAGAGTACGGTTTTTTCGTTCCGCAACTCCATTTGATTCTGGTGAGTGGTTTGATGGATAATGCCTTTTTCAGTACAAAAATGCATTAAAAGTTCCATCATATTCACCTCCTCTATCACTTCTAACTATTTTAATAGTTTTTCCACGTTGGTTTTCAACTTCGGTCTTGTATTATTTGAATTTCTCCAAGACTTCGTCTTTGCTACGCAGTAGGTATACATAGCAGTATCTTGTACAATCTATGAATGTTACAAAATACTTTTTACCACCTTTTTTTGTACAAACTTTAAGTCGCACAAATCTGTGTGTATTAACCAAGAGGTTCGGTTGTTCATTCAACATGAAATGATGGTGTTTTTGTAAGTTTTGCTCGTACACAAATTTCACATTTGTCTTTGTTTATTTTTCATTTCGAAATTAGGTTCAAATTAGTTAATCTTTGTATAGATTTATAATTCACATGTCCTAATCGTTCATGCCAAATATTAAATGACTCAGTCAAATAAGCAACTTATTTCTTTTTCATTGAAACTTTGGAACTTGTTACATTATTGTTTCTGAGGACTGTCATTACACATATTTTGACTAGTTCTCCTTTTTCATAACCTTTTCCAACAAAAATACCATGCTTCTTAATGATCAGCTTGTCATAATCGTAATTGATGGCAAATCCATCTTGCCCAATACGGTCCCAAAGATCAAGTTCTTCCTCATGTCTGGCACGTGTTTCACATTGCTCAGAGTAAGCTCCTTACCATAAGTTATCTTCAATACGACTTTGCTCGTGCCTTTAATCTTAGAGTGATACACATTTCTCATCATGAGTTGAGCATCAGTCTTGCTCTTTTGATAGGTGCTAAATATTTCCCTATCAATGCAGATGTGGGTAGTGGCACCGGTGCCATACCACATTCCTTAGGATTTTCCTCAGCCATGTTTGCTTCCGTGACCACCACACACATGTCAGCTTCGGTCATGTTTGTTTGAGCTTTCCCCTCAGCCTTACTACGATATTCGGATGCCAAGTGGCCCTTCTTGTTACAAGGTGCACCTCCATGCGAACTTCTTCGAGAAGGCAGGTTTCTTGAAGGCCGTGGATGTCTGAGGAGGGATCTTGTTTGGCACAGGTTTGTTGGGAATAAACTTGCATTTTCCCTTCCTCTTGTACTTCGCTACATTAGCATCATGAGTTAAATTCGTGTCTGATTTTTGCTTGAGCGATTCATTTTGCAGCCTGGATATCAAGTTTGACAGAGTCAAAGTCTTTTGCTTGTGATCGAGATAGTTCTTGAAGTCCACCCAATTAGGAAGTAACTTCTCAATGAAACAATTCACCGTTAAAGGTTTCACAGATCTTCATTCCTTCATCGGCTATCTCTTGGATGATCATTTGAAGCTCATGACTTGTTCCATGATGGGTTTTGAATCCACTATTTTTTAGTTCAGAAATTTCATAGCAGAAAACTTTCCAGAACCCACATTGAAAGACTTGTACTTCTTTTCCAGAGTATCCCAGAGATCCTTGGATGTTGCAACCTCAATGTAAACGTTGTACAGCTGGTCCACCAGGCGGTTTTGGATGTAGCCTTGGCACAAGTAGTCCCCATGGTTCCATGCCTCGACACTAGCCAGAGCTCGGGGATCAGTATTATCTGAAGGCAAAACGGGTTTGACCTCGGTGACATACTTTTTCAATTTCAGTGTGGTTAGAAAGAAATACATATTTTTCTGCCACGACTTAAAATTGGTCACATCAAACTTGTCAGGTGTGCTTCATACGCTTATAGCGCTAGGCACATAAGGAGTTTGCAGTGGAAGACCATTCCCAATTTGGGGCATCAACGCACTGGATCCATCACCTGAGAGAACGTTGTCATCACCGGTAGTCATTTTTGATCTATATCAGTAAGATAAAAAGCATCAGTATCGAGAGGTTAATAAAGTGATAGCTTTGTAAAGCGTTTTAATCATTATATGATTATGTGGAATTCACCAGAAGGTGTTCCCAGAAAAGATTCTAGAAAACATTTCGCGAAACTCGCCCAAAGACCTTCACAGAAATCATTTCCAGAATTAAACAGATTAATCAAAATTTCAAAACAGATTGAAACCTTCCGTGAAATCATTATAGAACGTTTGCAGAACTGTTTCAGGTTTAAAAAAAATGTAAAGAGATTTTTTAAAAATTGTTGGTTAAAACCGATTAAAAACCGTTCGCAATTCTCAATCCGATTCAAGCAATAAGTAGAAAGCGGATTTTATGAATTAAGATTGTAGGAACCGTAAAAACCATATTAAAGAAATACGAATTAAGATAGAGATTAAACGATATATGAAAACGATTTAGAAAACAGACATAGAGGCCAGATATGATCTCTATCTTTAATTCATAAAATCTCTCGCAGTGTGACGGATTTGTGAGATTCTGAATCCCATGATACAACTGTGTTAGACTATAGTCGCAACACTCAACTATAGAATCTATGAACCAAAATTCTACGCTATACTCTCAAGACACTTACTGAGAAAAGAGAGAGAGATTGCTGGAGTTTTTCTTTCTGTATGTTTCAAAATGATTTAATGGAGAATGAGAAGAGGTGTGGCTTGTATATATAGCCAAAGCAGAGAGTGGATCAGCTTCTCTATCCTAAAGACAGGGCGCAGATCGTGGGCAATAATCGCAAGGCGTGATATTAGGGCGTGGAGCGCAAGACACGGAGCCGTTACGATTCTGCAAGAAAGGAAAAATGTTTTGATTCTTTTGAATTTAAAACGTGTTGACTTTTGACCAAAAATATATCTGATCATCTTAGAGCCTAAGTGCCTAAGTGCCAAATATGAAGTCCATGTGCCAGGTGCCATGCCGAGCAAGCGGCGGCGGCGGCGTGCGCGTGTGACTTGGCCATCTTTCTTTCTAGGTGCACACTTTTGAACATAGTAGTATGTTGCCTCTCTTATATATCGCATAATTTTTAATTATATAAACGATGTGGGATAATGTTATAAACTTAATTAACCTTATGAGTTTAGTTACTTTTAGATCCAAATTATTTTTCATTGGTCCATTTTTCATTCGCATTTTTCTACTTATCAATAATTTGGTGCATAAACCATTAATTAAATTATGATTAAAAAATTGGTCCAAACAACAAATTCGGTAAATGGGCTCTCATGGACCTCAGATCCAAAGCTCGTCAAATCTTAAAAGCATCACCTCCCTTACCATTTTTACTTACAATTCCGTAGGTAAGAGAAAATAAATTCAATAACACTATTAGCTTTTAATTATTTCAGAGAATTTGGACTTTGAGGAATTTTTTTAATATCACTAAAATATATTTTTGTTCCAAATATAATTTTTCTTAGTTTTTTTCTAAAAATACCACTAAAAGTTTTGCTTTTCCAAAAATATCACAAACACTAAAAATAAGTTTTAAGGGTTTATAATTTAAAATTTTGGGTTTGAGTTTAGAGTTTAGTTTTTAGGGATTAGAGTTTAGTTTTTAGGATTTAAGATTTAATTTGAAGTGTTTAAAGTTTAGTTTTAATTTATGGTATTTTTGGAAAAATAAAACTTTTAGTGGTATTTTTGGAAAAAAAAACTAAATAATGATATATTTTGAATAAAAACTTATTTTTATAGTATTTTTGAGAATTGTCCCTTTTTTTTATTTTTTTTACTTTTTCTATGAGAGAATATCTTACTATCTTTTTCAAAAATTTAAATCCTTGTAAAAGAGTATTAATTTGTTTGTTGACATAGAAAAAGAGTAAAGTGATCGTTATATTTCATAAATATATTACCGGACCTTTATAATATTGTGGGTTTTTTTTTTAATTGAGCTTTTGGTCTATTTTTTCAATCATTTGCAGAGAGATGAAGCAGGATCGATCTAATGAAAATAATGATATAAAGAAACAAAAAAATATGTGACTCTTTGTAAATAAGAAATTCGCAGCAGATTCGACGATGATAATTTTGAAGTGTAAATATTTATCTATGTTTGAGAATTCTACAATTGTTTATGTTTTTTAATAAGTAAATTTGTAGTTCCTTTTTATTTTATTTTAAGGTTTATAATTCCAATTTATTTGAAAAACAAATGTCACAAACGTAAAAAAGCTAACGTGACATACATAAGAAAAAAAAGTAACATAGACAATTATGTGACACAAACCAAATTTTTTTAATTGAAAAACAGTATTTCAAAGAAAAACATGGATTACAAATTATGTGACTCAAAGATCGATTATTCTAAAACAAAATATGTGGTCCTTGAAATTTTTTAAGAAGTGGGTGGCTCTAAGCCATGGTTTAGCCCATCTATTTTACGGGCCAGGTTTGCATGGAGTCGAACTCCTACAATCAAAGATTTGTTAAAATGGCAACGGCCGCAACGCCATGCCATGTGTGCTACTAAATCCAAGTTAATATTATGGGTTTGATTATTATAAATACGTGAACAGTAGAAGAGCTACGACACTCTAGAGATTCAAACCCAAAATTCCAAAAAAAAAATGTATGGATTGAAAGAAATAAAATAAAAATAGGTGTTCCATGTTTTTTGGTTTATTGAAATAGGTGTTCCATGTTCCAAAATGATAATAAAATAATAATGCACGGTTAAAGAGACATTACAAAATTAACGATTCGTCGTCAAAAATGTCGGCTGCATTAACTTCCCTATTCGGTTTCTCCTTTCCTGAAACTGGTAAGCCGTAATTCATTTAATTCTCTTTAACAAAAATAGTTTTTTTTCTCTTTGTTATCAACAAAAATAAATTCATTTAAGTCAACCTATGCATATGATAATATATATATATATTTTAAAAATAAATTATTAGATAAATATTCACGCTTAACCGCATAATTTTTTATTAATTTAATATAAATGTAATTTCAAATGCTAGAATAAATACAATTATTGTTTATATATATATATATATATTAATAAGTTTTTATATTTATCATTAGATAAAATAATTCAGAAACAATGCCAGAAATCAAAAACTAAAAGTAAAATATTTTGGAAATATACATTAGATAGATACTATTATAATGATCAAAGCGTACTTTAATATGATAAGCATGGAAAAAAATAAAACGGATCAAATTTGTATTTTAATTTCTACATAGTCAATATGCTTATCTATTATATAAATATAAAAATAAAAAAATGAATTGTTTAGTAAATTAATTAATTATAAGCCAAGTAGATTTGAAGGATTTTTCTAAATATAAATTTTACTTATTATTGATATACATGACATATCTAACTGCGTCAAGATTATCTACCGTTGTTTTTACTCCTTTATGCTTCAAATAATAAAATAGTAGACATCCAAATTAAATGATTATGCGATAAAGTAATTAGTTTTTTTGGATAAAATTATACATATAAAAACGCATTAGGTTGCATAGAGTTAAAAATCTAGAGAATGAAATAAATGAAGTTCAGGTTGTTAAGCGAATCTATAAAATTTAAATTGTTAGATATATTTTACGCAGATAAATTGTATGAAAAGTAATCTCTTCGACGATATGAATAGCCCAATGTCTGGAAGCTTCGAAAAAGGTGAATATGTTATTCCACATCAGATAACAGTTACATGAACCACAATACGAAAAAATAAAAACATAATTTATTCTAGAGATTGTGATTCGACGAATTCAGAAAAATTCATGGAGATGTTGTTGAAAGGCATTGAAAATGCTTACAGTCAATTTCTTCTCGTTGATCTTCTTTGGTTTGACTTCATTCTTGTCTCTAATCGACCGCACCAATGACTCTAGTCTTCTTTCCCTTAAAAACATAAGCTTGCAAAAAATTTCCGATTGAATTTTTAATGAGATAGAAATTGTAGATGCAGTTTTGGTACATGATACTAAAATTAATGGTAAATTGAAGAATTCGGAAAAAAAGAGCAGAGAATTTTAAAAAATTAAGATAATTTTGGTCAAAATAAAATTAAATAGTTTGCATATGTGTTATTTTTATATGTTTAATGTTTTATTTTGATTGATTTTTTTTATGAGGTGTCATCCCTTGAAAAAAACAAAAAAAATTATGTGTCAATCCCTTGAAAGATTCTAATGATTTTATTGTATTGATTAGTATCATTTTATTACTATTATTATTCAGTAAGCGTTACATTTAAAGTGTTTCTGTTCGATTAAAAACAAATTATTTTCTTTAGTAAGCTTTTTTGTTGCACAAATGTTTGTAATTTGTTTACTTGAAACATCAATAAGGTTATACATATATATATATATATATTTGGGTTTTGGGCTTACCGAGGCTTCTTTCGAGGACTATTCCTAATGGTTTTATTGTTTCCACTATTCGAGCACTATCTCAAAACATTTAAATAAAATTGTCGAAACTACTTATATATATTTTTTTTTTAACTTGATTTTTATTTTTCCGGCAATTATAATTGATGTATGATGGACCACTAGCCACATGGAAATAGCAGCACCACAGAAGGTCTTTCTTTCCCTTTGGGTTTCATCACAGTTGCATTGAATAATTTTGTCTTTACTTAATAATTCTTCATTTGTTAATACTACTTAATAGTAATAACTATGTTGCCTTATTATAAAATAATACTCACCATTCCGTTTTTCAAATTTGCGCAATGTCATTAAACAAAAAGAAGATATCTTTGTTCATATCTTGTATGGTTTGTTTATAGAAAAAAAAAATTGTTCTTTATAATCCCACTAGTGAGTAGTTTGTACGAAATAAAGTTTTTTCTTTTGTAAATTATGGATTTTATATTATACCCACACCGTGATTTTTTCCTATCGTGTAACAAAATACGGATACTGATTTAAAAATTAACCCAAAAATCAGCTTTTAAGAAAAAGGTAAAAAAATCGAGTCTCTTACACGACCACTTCGAAGATATGATGAACCGCTTTAAATAAAAATACGTTTTCAAAAGAATCTAACCATGTTTTTTTACTTTTCTATATGACAATCGAATTTTGTTATAACTATTTAATTACTCCGAACATGCAAAACCTTTTATTTGAAAGTTGAAACCCATACAAAGTAATATATAAGAATTCCAACTACACGTGTCAGCGATAGGACTAATGATAAATCTATTTCCAAAGTCTCCATAACTTAGATAATAAATTAATTTCTTATGCCAAGAGATAGAGGTCGTGCCCAGAAGAGCATGGTCCTGAAAACCAGGTTTTATTAAAAATAACTATGTTACAATTAGGTTTAATCATAATTAAGTCTGATGAAAAGAACATACAGCCTTAGATTTAGACAGTCTTCTAACACTAATCTCCCTTTTTGTTTCTAGTGAAACACAGAATCGTAAGCTTGGTGGCCTCCACTAATTAATGTCACTAATGGCGGTTAATGAATGTTAATTATTGCTATTAGTTAAGTTACTCGTTGAAGGTTAATGTCAAAACAAAAGAACCGTTAGCTTGTTTCTAAGACAAAAAGAGCTGTTTTTGTTTTGTTTATCAAGAGCATACTATCATTTAAATCGGTTTAAAAATCCAAATCGATGAGAGTCTACAATATAATATCGAAAGAATATAATTTAGCACAACGTGCTAATATATTCGCATTTGAATTACAAGATGTGCGAGAGTGAGAAAAACGAGAAAACTTCCTTGCTTGCGCTAATTCTTCCAGGTGAAATGTAAAAGCCGGCCATTCCGTCGGTGTAGACACAATCTTCACCAACCCAAAAAGTTTGTAATGAAATCAACCTCCGTCTTTTGATGAGCAATCATATATTGCATGACCCATATGAGTGCATCCAGTTCTGCATGTAGCGGAAAAAGGCTTCAACGTAGATTCCTTGCTCCCATAAGTGAGTTATCCACGTTCTCCTGCACACAATACCAGCCGAGTCCTAAAAAACGTTTGTATCTTTCCAGGAGCCGTCCACAAATCATCGAAATCCCGAGATTTCCGAAGATTCCATAAAGAATGGAGAAGGTGCATGTTCCACCAGTTGGATATCTGTTTGTGCCTCCTCCCACAGTTTTGCCTCATTTACCACCATCTGTAAAATTGACGGTGGTTCCCGGTCTACATTGTTAAAAACTTTATCATTCCGAGCCTTCCAAATATACCAAATAATCTAGGAGAAATGTCGTTCTTGAATCTCGTTTGGTAATCTCCAGAAGAGGAAATCCAAATTTGAAAAAATCAAAGTCAGTGGGAAAACTCCCGGAGCTGGCGGTATTGGTAACAATGCCCAAGTATGTAGTGTTGGAGGACATTCAAATAGCACATGGTTAATTGTTTCTTCCGCTCCACATCGGACACACTGTGTGTCACAGTTTATTCCTCTTTTTTGCAAATTCGATGTGACCGAAACCCATTCCGACATCACTAGCCATACGAAATGTCATAGCTTCGAAGGACACTTAACTTTCCATAAAATTTTTTGTAAAGGTATAACATTTGTTCCATATACCAATGGAACTGGTTGAGTAGAACTGAATTCCTGCACCATAACATATCCTGATTTGACCGTATATTTGCCTGATTTTGTAAAATTTCATCCCCATGAATCCAGATGGTAACTTATATTGATTGGTATAGTCCTAATGATTGCGATATCTTCTGGGACGGAATCAGATGATTGACTATGAACGATGGGTAATAGTTAGTACCCTTACAAATTGCTGGCCTCGGGCGTTCAGCTGGTATCCAAGGATCATTCCAAACTGAAATGGACGTTCATGTACCAACTCTTTTTATGAGTCCTTTGCGTACCAGAGGTCTGGCCGAGATAATACTCCTCCATCCATAAGAAGGGGAATAAGATCGAATTGGTTCCAAAGGATCAGTATTCCGAAATACCAGCCCTTGGAGACTTTTGTAAACAGTGAATCTAGGCATTCTATAAGACGCCATATCTATTTTTTCAGAAGGGCCGAATTGAAATCTTCTAAGATTCGAAACCAAAGTCCCCCTCATGTTTTTCGCGGCATAATTTTCTCTATGCCAACCAGTGAAAACGATTTTGTAAAACATGTTTTTTTTGTCACAAACGCACTTCATTTATCGATTACATAAATACATTGTTTGCATCTATAAACCAATAAAGAACATAAGTGCCTATAAAAAAGAAACTAGTATTCCGCGCATGTGCATTCCGTGCGAATAAATCGGCCTTCGTATTCTTGTCCCTAAAACGATGGACAAAAGTAAACTCAGGAAATGATTTCCGCAGTTCTGCCAATTCACTCAATTCCGATGTAAAACCCGGCCACTTCTCCGGATGTGATACCATAAGAGTTAGCTCTATGAAATATGTTACGAACAAAGAACAATAACGTTTATTTCTTTGTAAATTAGTCAAGGTCTATACTAGAGCATGCATTTCCGTATGTAGAGGAGATATTTCTCTCCGGCTGTCCGGCTGCCAGTAATGATCCCTAATTGGTCCTTCATAAAACATGTTATTGTGCGAAAGAAAGCTTGTTGACAAAAAATTGATAAGGTTTTAAACTATATATGATTAATATTTTTGTATCTTTTGAACGAAAATAATTGCCAAAATTTTGATTTTGAGATGATAATTGCCTATACTGAAAAATGATATCATGGGATTCTTTGATTATAATTTAATCAAATTATTATTGTGATGTATAAGCGAGAAAAGGCAAAACTTTGAGCCTAATTTCGCGTTAACGATTGTTAAAATGGTTTCTGTTGGTTTGGACCAAACAAAATTTAGTCAAATTATTTTTTTCAATATTATTTATGAGGTGTTATTGAATCAATCATTTAAAGTCAATTCTATCAGTTTTAAAATTTTCAAAAATTTAATTTTTGATGGTAATTTGATGGAGTCTATGTGTGTGGATTCTAAAATCTATGTAGTATATCTTGGATTTTGATTCTAATCATTTGTTCATTAAACTTTATCTACAAGTCATTTCAAATCCATTAAAAAACAAAGTCCATAATCTTTTAATGTTGAATAACACTGGATTTTAATGATGGATTTAAAATATTTTATTGAATAACACCAGATTTCAAAAAATTTAAGACATGATTTACAAATACAATATCCAATAACACCAGATTTTAAAGTAGGATTTAGAATTATTGATTGAATAATAATGAATTATGTTTAAATTTAAACTCTGTTAAAATCTATCATTGAATAACGCTCATTTTAATTTAATTTATTCAGTTGGCTTCGACCAAAAACAAAAAAAAGTTTATTATGTTGGCTTGCATGTTTAAAGGTAAACAAAAGAAGATGGTTTCACAATAATTCTCCCATTATTAGGGCTTTTCCATATCAGAGAATACAAATTCAATTAACTGATTCACCAAATTCTATAATGATCTAACAACTTTCCCACAAAAATAAAAATCTAGCTGTTGACAAAAAAAAGTCTAGCTTTTTTTTTGTATGGTCAAATTGTATTTTATTTTTAGACATCACCAGATAAAATACGATAAAAAAATGTGAATAAAAAAACACAAAATAGCATGAAAATCTTATATTTTTCACAAGTATCGTGTTTAAAAAGAGGTTATTAGTAGAATTATTTGTACATATCTTGAAACTTTTTAGATTCATATGTTGTTAGTTTATGGATTTTTATATTTTTATAATTGTTTTTTTAATTATATACAAATTCTTTTGTTATTCAAAAATTTTTTTTTTTGGAAAATACCACTTTTGAAAATTTCACTTTTTAAAAATGCTATCTTTCTAAAATATTTTCAAAAATGCCACTAAAATTATAGCATTTATTCTCATTTATATTTGGGTTAATTATTTTATGTTAGGGTTTAGGGTTTGTTATTAGGGTTTGTTAGAAGCAAACCTCCTTTTTAAAGTTTTAGAATTTTAGGTTTTAGAGTTTAAAAAATCCTTAATAAGTGGCATTTTTGAAAATGAACAACTTATGATGGTATTTTTGAAAATTGACACATCAAAAATAACATTTTTGAAATTCCACCTTAAAAAAATGTAGTTACTATTAGTATTTTAATTCTCTTGGGAGGGCTTATTCGATCAATAATCTAAAGTAATTATCTATATTTTATTGCTTTCAAAATTTAAAAATTTGATAACAATTATAAGAATTAATATGTGTAGATTCTAAATTGCTAATAATTCTTACAACTGTTATCAAAATTTTAAATAACTCGAGAATTTACGTGTAGATTTAGCAATTATAAATTTTTTTAGATGTAGATATTAATTATAAGAATTAATATGTGTAAATTTAAATAAATCCAGATTTTACGAAAGTATTAAAAATCTAATTGAATAACACTGCACTTTAAATTATCACTTTGACCTTAATTACAATGCTATTTCTATTATTCACCTTATTAATTAGATAAAAAAATATTATAGAGTTTTGCTTGAAAAAAAGGATATTAAGATATTCTATTAATAACAGAGTTTAATATAAATCTTAATATTTTATTTTATTTCTTCGAAACTTTATAATAAATATCTAATTTGAACTAGAAATATTATAAGTCTAATTCATGCATTCATTTATGGGGTCCTAAACAGAGTTTACGCAAAGAATCAGACACTAGGAAATTGCTAATAATTAATTTCTGATTCATGTAGATATTCTTGTACTTAAACCTTAGATCATTAGAAAATATAGAACTCATTAATATCACTAAAATATTTCGGATTTGACTCTTGGCATGAGTGAATGACCAATGCTTAGATTATGATCCCACGGCCCTGATGTGTCAGAAGATCACACGTGGCAGAATTGAAACCGTCAGTGGAGAGAGATGCGAAGTTGTCGCACGTGTGACTATTATGGAGCATAGAGTCATAGACTGAGTCTCTCACGTCAACAAATAGTGTTACTCTAATTAATATTGTTTCACAATTGATTAGTGTTTTACTTCTATATTAACTTTTTGCTTATGCCTCTTTAGACTTTCCAAGTATTAAGCTCGATATTTTTTTGGGTGAAAAGATCAAACATCTAAAATAATTATGTTTAGTTTTTTTTTTTGAAAAATAATAATTATTATGTTTAGTTGCCAGATGATTTTCTTTTTAATCTAAATTCACATGGTTTATCCCAATATTCTCTCCATTTCAAATTGTTAAATGTCTTGAGATTTTTTTTAATAAAAAAATGGATTTTTTCTATTTATAATGTGTGATTCTTAGTTTACCCTTATCATTTTTAATCAAAAGAAGAAACTTTAATCACATTTAATACAAACAATAATATATTTGTAATTGTTAATAATATTCTAATATGCGTGAAAAACTCGAAAAATTAATAATTTGAAAGAGAGGAATATAAAAAAAAAATTTAAATACTAAATTCAATGTAATAGAAATACAATTAAAATATATATATGAAAGATTGTTAATTTCAATAGTTAATATTTTTAAATGAAGACCATAATAATAATTAACAAATAATAAAAATATATAATATTTGATTTTTCTATAACATATAACGTATATTTTTGATAATCATAAATTTGATTTAATAGTAGTTTTTAACTATACTTTCCATAGAGTCACCTGAAAAGAAAAATATATGATTGTATATCCATCAAGATAAATTAAGATAATCAATATATGTAGGTTATACATATGATATAGATGCCGACAAAACAAAAAAAATACATATGATATTAGATGCTTAATTATGGGAGTTGTGATAAAAGTAAACAGTAATAATTAGTAAGTTAGAGGCACATAACAGTATAAGACCAACATCGGTTGCTTCTAAACCAAGACTGTCATTGAGAATGACTTGAGTGCTACTTTACTAACTATCATCTTACTTCTCCTCCGAGAAATATATTCACACACATTCTCTACTAATTAACATTGGAAAGCTCGATACTCTGACGTATTTTTTAATATACTCTTTTATATTACAGAAGAAAGAAAAAAACTTTTGTGAAATGAAGAAAATCACTACTTAGTTTGATAAAATCACCTCAATAGCCCAATATTTTTATAAGACTATCACATCTAATTAGTAGTTATTGTTAGAGTTAAATTTAAATTTTTCACTTAGACGAATCTTTTAACGTCACATATAATTTAGTTAAGACGAATGTCTTATCGTTATATGTAATTTAGTTAGGCGATTCTTTTACCACTATGTGTGATTTAGTTTGATCTTATGAACCGGCTGTACAGGGATTTGAGCATGTTTCACTATAGTTTGAATGATCTGATTGGTAAGGCCACATGTCCCGTAAACTCTTATCATCTATCGGCGTGGTTACGCTGGTAGGTATAAGATGGATTATGGGCTGAGTGGTCAGACGTACATGTAGCATCATAAAATAGAGGCCACCTGATTCGTATACTCTCATCATTCGTCGATTGGCCACGCTGGATGAGGTGAGATGAATTATGGGATGATATGTCATATATACAGGTAGCAGAACAGGTAGGGCCACCTTCTCGTAGGCTACATGTGTCGGGAATTGTGGCCACATCGTTCGATACTAATAGAACTAGAGGTTGAGTGGCCAAGTCATGCAACCAATATGATGAGCAACCCAATTCTCATATCAAAGATCCATGCCATGTACGTTTTATCACTCTTGAAGACATGTATAAACTTCAAGAAGATTAGAATTCCCAATACTTGAAATATCCTTATCCGAACCTTTGTGAAAAACTTTGACTCAGTAACTAATATTCACTTGTCACATGTGATAGTTGAAAAACAGCTATCCATGACACCTAGGAAAAACCAAAAATATGCCAGAGACTTTGAAGAATTGGCAGTGCCAAGGCCACTACAGCACGACAAAGATCTATAAGGCACCACCGCGTTGAATCCGTTGTGAGTAGTGTGGATTCTACAGCCAACTCTGCTAGCTTGTCATTCGTATCGACGTAACCCAAATCCGACACGGTTGGTTTGGCTGACCCGAGTCTGACACGATCAATTTACTCGGCCCATCTCTGACCAAATAAAATAAACGCTTAACCCGATATATTAACGTGAATTAAGTAAAACTCTATAAATAAAAACTGTTTCAAAAAGGGTTTTGACTCTACCATCAACTTAAGCTTTATACTATTTACCCGATTTTATTACTATATTTAAAACATGGTCACAAACTTTCGTTGAAGAAAACTAAAATGGTAATAATAGAGTAAAATTATATTTGAGATCTGGTCAGTTCAAAGGTTACTATCGAAGGTTGACAAGTCGTGGTTCTTCCGACTTCGCCGCTTCCATAAGTCGTGTTAAGATCTAACTTCTTTTTGTCTAAGGCTCGTCTTGCCGATTTGGTTTCTTAAGAATGATTAGGTTGTGAGGTAGTCTTATTCCGCTATAGGAAGAACCATTTATCGAAGTTTGGGGTTTTCTCATCCTCTCAGATTAGTCTCTGGTTTAAGCCTCTAAGAAAGAAAGTTAGTATTGTAGGTGAGATTTGTTTGCTAGATTTTGGGTGTAATTAGTTGGCTTTTCTGTTTCAATTTCGGGTTTTTATCCTACTTGTTATTAGACTTTGTCTTTGTGTTTTTGTAAGTTTGTATGTTTTCCGTTTGTAGGGCTTAAGGCATAACTGGTTTGAACGCAGCGGTTACGGCTGCTGGTGCGGAAGTTTGCGGAAGCGGGTGGTTGTGGTTTCAAGCGTTATTAAACGATTTATATGGCTAATGTAGTGTTTGGAAACAATTGCGTTTGCGGGATATTTATGACTGGTTGACAGCGGATGTGGTAGTGATAAGCAGAAATTAACCCAAAAAACAATGTTTAGTTATAAAATATAGAAAATTATATTATTATAATAAAAAATTCATCATGATTAAATATAAAAAAACTATAAATAAATCATTAAATGGTTATTCATAAATATATGCTGGGGATAAAATAATCTCCTTCGAGTTAAGCGAATTGCTTAATGCGACATGTCTTTAGCTTAGGTGAATCTCTTAGCGTCATTTGTATAGTTGGTCTACTAGACCGAGGCCTAGAGGTATTTGGACCTGAATCAACAATGGCACAAACAACTTGATGGGTAAGACCACCTGTAACTGATCCCCACTCCAAGTATTGTGGCTATGCTACCAAGGATGATCTGGGTCAGAGACTGAGTGGTCAGACGAACAGATACCCCATCAGCGCTCGGAAGTAGCACACGGATCCCGAGTTCCCGTATCATGAACTCGGGCTAGGTATGAAACTTATTTTTTAAGCGCGAAACTCAAATTCTTTCAAATATTTAAGCTAAGTTTTCAGTCAAAGGGTAAAAAAAATTTCACCCTATGCGTGTTAAGGTAAAAGCAAGTGGTCTCCGCTCGAAGAACGATTAAAGCTTGAAGAACGATTAATGCACGAAGAACTGATTACGAGGAGCACCCCGGCGTCAGACCCGCCGCTGCCACCAGTACGAAAAAGGTCAGGCTCAGCATCTCAGAACCGTATTGTCGGCCAGTTGGCACGAGAAGACAAAAATGTTAGGTGAAAAATACTCGAGTGCATCGTACCGGATCAAGCACGGGAATCCAGATCCGACCCAACTATGGACGCGGAATCCGGTATCCGAGCCCGTACAGGATAAAGTCTATAAATACTCTCCTCATTTGCTTCAGAAGGGGATCTGAACCCAACTTTAAAAATCACTTGTTAAGCCCAATTTTCTCTCGAGACTAAAGCTCAATTCCACAGGATCTTAGTCTCTTTCCGGCTGTTTATGGCCATTATCTCCGGATTCTTCTCATACTTCTCTCTTTTCCGGTCGTTCTTTGACCATTTCCTCTCTAATAATATGTTTCTACTCTGTCTCACAAATTTCTCACTCTATACGCTCTGATACGCCGTGGACCATCCCTTGCTCGGCCCGGTGTCACCCTTTTTCATCTCTTTCTCATTTTTCGACTTTCGTTCCTTGCTCTCCACGACTCCCCCCGTAGTCTTTCTTCTTCTCTCCTTTTTGCTCTTTTCTGACTTGAGCGTCGGAGAGCCGTCGGAAAATATCCCCAATCTTGTTTTGCCGGCTTTCACGTATTTGTTGATTGCGCAGGAACTGATCCCCAGTGGTTGTTCAAGAGGATTAAAAATCTCTAAAACTATATACATATAAAATTTCAATCAAATGTTATTAGAATGATATATATGAAAATATGGAATATAAACCTTAGATTTAGAACTAAAACAGAGGAAAAATTCGATAGGTAAACTATTGAATGTTAAATACCATAAAAAACAATGTATATGATACTTACGTTCATTTCTTAATTTTCTTAACTTTGGATGAAAGTAATGATTTTAATAGAGAATATTTTTGTGTGTGTGGAGATTAAGGTTAGATTTAGAGAATTTAAGTGGTTATATATATATATATATATATTTTTTTTTTAAATCGAAGGAAAATTTATTGAGATAATTTTAGTTTATGAATCTCATAAATTTTGGTTTATAAATATAAAATTACGGTAAGTGGTTAGTGAATATTTGAAAATTTAAATATTTGTGATTAAAATATCCAAAAAAAATTTCGAAGTTATTATATCTTGAATTTAAATAAATTTTGTTTTTTTTTTTAAGTTTTTTTTTTAATGATTCATCTGCAACCGTCCATTACCGCAAATACTTGAGGGAATAAGCTTTTGATTTTGAAAGATTTAAAGCGGTAGATAACGTTTTCATAATTATTGTTAAATGTTAATAACCGCTACTATCCGTAAATGCTGTGTTTACGGATATCAGAAGAAAAATCAATTAATTCTTTAGTTTTCAAAAAAAAAAATTTTAGTTCGCCGGTTTAGTTTTCGAAATCTTTTCATTATTCGACAGCGTTATAGTTTTTTAAAGTTTATAATATATTTATTAAGATGAAAAAAGGAAAGTAAACACTATATTTGGAAAATGTTATTTTACTAATATACGAATAACTGAGATAGTGAGATATGTGACAATTTTACGAATATTAAAATGTAGTCATGACAAATAACAAGGTGTGTCTTTCTCTAGTCTTTTTATTTGCCCATCAAAATTCGTGCTTATGCTTTTGATTACGCTCTACACAAATACCAATGTACATGTATCCATTTTACATAATTAATGGTGATAAAGCTTCTGTGTTTTGAGACGTGGCCCTTCTTTCTAGAATGGATCTTTGTCTTTGATTTTATTTTTGTTCTCTTACAGAACCAAAGCTAATTTAATGTCATTAAAGTCCTTACAACGGAAGTTTTGGATTTTTTTCTTGTAATTAAAATCGAAGGATAGTTGGAACATATAGTATTTGATATTATCCTATTACCTCTACATCATAATAAGTAATGTTTTAAGTAAAAAAATTTGTTTCAATTTAAAATGATGATTTTAATTTTTAATGTAAAATTAATTATATTTTTATTTTTATAATATTTGTATTCTGCAATTTATTTTATCATTGGTTGAATTATGTTTCATGTATTTGATAAATGATATTTTAGTTTAAAAAAAAAAATTTCTAAATATGTGTATAATTTTTTTTAAAACATATTTCATAGTAAAACAGAGAAAATAATAATAAGAATAATTCATGGCGATTTTTCAGACGATTTTTCTACGGTTCTTAGAACAGAACTCGTTCCGATTATTGTTCATTAATTTGGTGATAGTCATTTCTTTCGTCGACGATGTGGATTATGGTAATAACCACTACCCGACGGTTATCTCCATTTCATATCTCACGATCCGGAGTGATGCACGATCTACAAATTTCCTGGATTTCCTCTTATAAACATCGTTATTGGCAACAATGATTCCCACAGCAAATCCTTCAATCTAAAGTAAAAAATTTATATCCTTTTTGTTTTTACCCTCTCTTGTCAAAGATGGCTGATAACATCCAAAAAGCTTTACAAGATCTCGATTTATGAATCGATGACAATTCAACTTCCAATTGATGTTGTGAATCAAGCGGCGGCAGAGAACATGTTCATCATCATCGAAAAACCTCTAATTCCGCGGTGCCAGAATCTTCGTTCCATTGTTGTTGCATTACCGAGACTTTGGGGACAAGCCGGTTTGGTTCATGGAAGAATCATTGAAGGCAAACGCTTCCAATTTGTGTTCCCGTCAGAAGAAGCCATGGCGACAGTTCTCCGTCGCGGTCCTTGGGATTTTGCGGAGAGAATGCTGGTGTTGCAAAGGTGGAGCCCTCTGATGAATCCGCCCTTGCTCATTTTCATTCCGTTTTGGATCCAGATAAGAGGCATTCCGCTTCAATTTCTGAATCAAGATGTAGCTGCCCATATTGGACGAGCAATGGGCCAACTGATGGATGTAGACTACAACGCAGAAGCAGCGGTTCGCGTAGAGTATGTCCGAGTTCGATTGAATTGGGATGTTGAGCATCCACTCCATTTTCAAAAGCATTTTCAATTCACTCCTGGTGTGAACACACTATTGAGATTTCGTTACGAAAGGCTCAGGGGCTTTTGTGAGGTATGTGGAATGCTCACACATGACTCTGGGAATTGTCTGATTCAGAACGGATGTATTGGTGATCAACCAAACATCGATGATAGCAATGATGATGACCATGATCCAGAAGTCAATATTCATCCAGGAGTACAGATTCAGGAAATTGACGCTGCAGCAGATGAGAAAAACCCGAATGATGATGAGATGCAACAGGATGTGGACATCCCTCAGAACGGTCATGTTGATACATAGGTTTTTGAAGAAGAAGATCCTTGTAATCTTTTCACTGATGAGTTGGTGATGAATGAACTGTTTAATCCCTGTCCGATCTATTCCAATGCAACATGTGACATAACAGGATATGTCACATCTGCTCTTTCATTGGACTCTTCTGATGACATCAACAAGGAATTCCAAACAATGCAAGACATCTATCAGGCTTATTATACAATCGAAGAGGATACATCCAATGGACATCGGAAGAGAAAGTTTGATGATGCAAACAACAAGGACAAATCGGCAAAACTAAAACTACAAGAATAAGGAGAATCTAGTGGTACAGCTTCCGACAACAACCAAGTGAGAGGCGTGGTGGGCCCTAATCCACCAGCGATCCCATGAATACAACCGTTTGGAACTGTCAAGGTCTAGGCATAGACCTTACAGTTCGACACCTAAAGAGGATACAAAGGAAGTATCTCCCGGACATCATATGCCTTTTGGAAATAAAGCAATGCGACAATGTCATCAGAGATCTCTGCTGCGAATTAGGCTATGTTCATTATGTGATGGTTCCACCACGAGGTATAAGTGGTGGAATTGCAGTGTTTTGGAAAAAATCAGTTTTACTCTCCGTTCTATTTCAATCTCCTAATCTTGTAGACTGCCTTACTGAAATCAATGAAGTTTCTTTCTACTTGTCCTTTGTCTATGGCCATCCAAATCCTTCGTACAAAAATCACTTATGGGAACGACTCGAACGAATCTCCACTACACGTAATTCAAGTTGGGTACTTATGGGTGATTTTAATGAGATCCGAGGTAATGAAGAAAAAAGGGTGGACCTTGCAGATCAGAACGTAGCTTTGAGGATTTCCGACGTATGATTGCAACTTGCAACTTACAAGACCTTAAAGCTATTGGTAATTGGTTCTCTTGGACTGGGAAGAGATATGATCACGATATACTCTGCTGTCTAGATCGAATAATGGCAAACAGTGAATGGGTAGCACAATTCCCTTCGGCTCATACGACTTTTCTACTTTTTGAAGGATCCAACCATCGTACTTTGGTCACTAACATCTCAAGTGTTGTTGAAAGCAGACGAGGACAATTTAGATATGATAAAAGGTTGTTCCAACATGAGAGTTTCAGAAATGCCGTCATAGATAGTTGGAAGAAGAGTGACAGTAACAATATGAAGCTTCCTGCAAAACTTTGATTTTGTAGGAGATCGATGGCAAATTGGAAAAAGCACAACCGGACTCATGCAGCTGAACGAATCACCTTGTATAAAAAAGAGTTGGATGATGGTATGTCCTCTGGAAACTGCTCTACAAAAACACTTCAGCAGATTCGACAAGAACTCAACAAAGCTTACTTTGATGAAGAATCCTTTTGGAAATCAAAAAGCAGAGTAGATTGGTTAGCTCATGGAGATCATCACACCAAATTTTTTTATGCGGCGACTAAGAATTGTTTGGCTCGTAATAGGATCATGGCAATTGAAGATAATTTAGGATGTATCCGAAGAGGTGATACGGCTATAGGTCAAGTTGCTCAATCATATTTCCAGTCTTTGTTCACAAGCACAAGACGGATACATAGAATTATACCGAAGCCTTTATTAATTTTCCAGTTCGAGTTACCACTAATATGAATGACGATCTCACTAAAGCGGTATATGAAGAGGAAATTAAGGCAGCCGTATTTGACATTGGAGCAGATCCTGCACCAGGTCCTGACGGAATGACTGGTGCCTTTTACCACCAGTTTTGGGATGAGATAAAATCAAGAATATTGGAAGAAGTTCATCAGTTCTTCGATAACAGTCAATCACAAAGACCGATCAATCACACTAATCTCTGCCTCCTTTCAAAGATTGATCCTCCTAGAACTATGAGTGATTTTAGACCCATTTCTTTATGCAATGTGAGTTACAAAATCATTTCAAAAATTCTAGTGAATCATCTAAAGAAATATCTTTCATCGATAATTTCAGAGACGCAGGCTGCTTTCATACCTGGTCGGAATATAATCGATAATGTCATTATAGCTCAAGAAATGCTATACTCCCTAAAATCACGAAAGAAATGGGCAAAATCATACATGATCGTCAAAACCGACATCTCTAAAGCCCATGATCGTCTAGAATGGCAATTTCTTCGAGACACGATGAGATATATGAGATTCAATGAACTTTGGATTGGTTGGATCATGGAGTGTGTGAAATCAGTCAGTTTCTCTATTCTCGTAAATGGAGTACCACATGGATTCATTAAACCAGAATGCGGACTACGTCAAGGGGACCCCCTCTCGCCTTATTTATTTATCCTTTGTAATGAAATTCTTAGCCATCTATTTGAACAAGCAGCAACAACAAAGAGACTCAAAGGAATGAAGATCAGTTCCTCTGCTCCAACAATCAATCACATATTGTTTGCCGATGATGCACTTTTCTTTTGTCATGCTCACAAAAGATCATGTACGACAATCATACAAGTGTTAAAAGATTATGAAAAAATTTCCGGACAAACTGTCAATTTGCACAAATCTGCTATCGCATTTGGTTCGAAGATTCAAGATGTTGTTAAAACTCGGCTGGTAACATACTCGGCATTCACAGTGATGGTGGCAAAGGCAAATACCTCGGACTTCCAGAAAGTATCGGAAGAAATAAGAAAGAGATCTTCCATTACATCGTTGAGAAAGTAAAACAACGAACACACGGTTGGTCTCATCGGTTTCTATCCGAGGCAGGTAAGGAGATTTTACTTAAAAAGGTTGCAATGACGTTTCCCATCCACACTATGAACTGTTTTAAGCTTCCGAAGGGGACTTGTGAGGAAATTAATAGAGTTTTAGCCGAGTATTGGTGGAATAAGACACCCGGAAATCGTTCAATGCATTGGCTTGCTTGGAAAAGGTTGGGCTTAGCCAATAAATAAGGTGGTCTCGACTTCCGAGACATTGAAAAATTCAATTTAGCCATGTTGGGCAAGCAAGTATGGAGGATTTTACAGTCAACAACAAGTTTAGTGTCAAGGCTACTAAAGGGACAATATTTTGCAGACTCTGATATTCTCCATGTGGAATTGGGCAAAAAACATTCTTATATGTGGAAATCACTACTTGAAGGACGTGACTTGCTTCGAAAAGGTATGAGAATACTACTTGGTGATGGTAAAGACACTCGCATATGGGAAGATTCATGGCTTCCGATTCACACTCCACGATCACCTCAACCTAGATCTGCTAATTCACTCAACTATACTTTTATCTCTGAACTAATGAATGATCCCTTTACTGATTGGGATCCATTGAAACTGGGAACTATTATTCATCCAGATGACGTTGACATCATTAAAAGGATTCGTCTAAATTTTCAGTCAAATGTTAATATTTTGGGTTGGCATTACACTAAGTTTGGATTATATACGGTGAAGTCTGGTTATTGGCTTGCATCACACTTACCCGCAGATGATCCAGAAATTCTACCACCACCGGGATTGATTGAATTTAAGGACAAAATTTGGAAGATCAAAACTGCTCCGAAACTCAGATATTTTCTATGGAGAATGCTATCAAAAGCTATGGCTGTGGGAACTACTCTAGCCGATCGAGGTATCATCACTAATCCCCAATGTCGTCGATGTTGCAGAGAGGATGAATCCTTAGAGCATCTTTTCTTTACTTGTTCATACGCTCAAGCTATTTGGCGTGGAGCAAGGTTACCAAACCGAGTATTTTCGGATCGGACTATCAATTTTGAAACAAAGTTTTGAGCTATTCTGGAGTCTATTGATAACCACCAGCTAGACCCATTTCATCGTCATCTACCCTTAGCCAATGGAGAATCTGGAAAAGCCGCAACCAACTCCTTTATCACAGACAAAGCTTCACCTGGCATCACGACCTCCGACAGGCTGTATCGGACACACAAGAATGGATTTCTTCTCAATGGGGAACAACAACGGAATCGTCTAATCGGATTTCATCTCCACAAAATTCTCTCAATGGACAAAACCAGGTTCAGGTTTCATCAAATGCAATTATGATTGCAGGTTTAATATAACTACGGCTTATCATGCAGCATGGATCCTTCGAGATCACAATGGATTTTATTTTGAAACGGGAAGAAGTAAAGACCGCGAATGCTCAACAGTTTTGGAATCAGAATTACAAGCATTGTTGATGGCAATTCAACACATTTGGAGCCGAGGCTATCGTAATGTCATATTTTAAGAGAACAACAAAACTGTCCAAAAAATTTTACATGGTAAAACAACAAACTTCGGATTGCATAATTTGGTACACAAAATCAAGCTATGGAGTACAAAGTTCCAATCCATCAGATTCCAATGGACTCCACGATCAAACAATATGGTGGCAGATCGACTTACCAAAGAATCATTTCCTCCAAATGTGTCTTTTATATTCTCATTTTACGTTCCTGATTTTATTGTATCAATCCTCCATGAGGATTTTAACTCTTCACTTTAATAGCTAATGAAACTGATGATGTTAAAAAAAAAAAAAAAAAAGAATAATTCAATCATCATAACCCAACGACGGTTTTATCTCCCCATCAGATATTCAAGTATCTAGACAGGATAATTCGTAACATCATCACGGCTAATTTCGACCGCAATACGTTCGAGGATCTTATGTGCATTTGGCTACAATTAAATTGTTGACTGTTGTTGTTAAACTTTTTTGTGAAAAAACGCTCTTTCGTTTCTAATATAGTTAACATTCTACCCCAAAAAAAAAAGGCTAACGACGGTGGTCGAGTGATAATTCAATAAAAGCAATGTGCAAATTCGTTTTTTTTTTCAGTTTGACTCTTATTTGGAATAACTTCGCTGTTGTTGAACAATAGATTTTGAATCGGATATTTAACATAATGTGTTTATACCAACAAATTTATCCATCTTCAGATTAGTCGGGTTTTGCCCATAACACCGAGTTCTAAAAAAATGTTGTCATCACTATTAGAAAGCTCGAATATACTAAACGTTAGTTTTTCTTAAAATTTGTGAAGCATCATTTCAAGAGCGGATAAATATTGTTATGAACGTTCACCAAAAACATAATGTAAAATATAAAAGTTGTAAATTAACATGTTTATGAATATATGTATGCATGTACTATTTTTTTGTGAAGTTCATTTTTTAATAGTCTACTAGTATATTTCAACCTCAAAAATAGATATACTGTGTGTTCTTTGTTAATTACAACTTGTTTTACTAGAATTTGTGAAATTCAACGACTTGACAAACTAAAAAAATATAGAGAAAACTGAAATTTTCTGATGATATGTCATATATATCTTACACAAATGACGCAAGGCGGATAGATCGTGCGAAACACGATTTCAGACAAGAGTTATCTATAATTTAGATTTAGCTTCTGTGAAGATATTCTTAAGCTTGATACTAGTGGTCTTGACATGTGGTGTGTGCAATGTCATTTAATGGTACGTCTTTAATTGTTTTCGCTCAACTAAAAAGAATATAACTTAATCCACTGCAATTTCGATCGGAAAACCCAACTTGCCATAATTTTCCCCCTTTTTCTTTTGGAGTTTCGGAAGGAATTGGAGTGTATTGATTAATGAAGGAAACAATGCTTATATTAGTTAAATGCAATGAGATTGTATTAATTGATGTGATATCGGGCTTGATTGGTGATCATAACTATAGCAGTGTGTTCGATAAATTTTAGTTAAGCGGTTAAAAAGAAAAGAAAAATAAGATTGTAGCGTTATAATTCGTAAATACGACTAAAATTTAAAAATATTAATAATATAACAATAAATTGTTTTGAATGAAATAAAATTTAATGTTTAAAAACGTAATGTACTAAAAATTTAAACATACACAACGGTTCTTTGTCTGTATAAGAACCCAAACGGTTACTAAATACTCTCTATGTTTAGTATTATGTAATGTTTAAGATTATTGCACACCAATTAAGAAATCGATTAATTTTTATTGTTTTCTGAAATAAACCATTAATTTTTATTTATCTAAACACAATTAATAAAAAATTAATCTGCAGAATTTAAACAGTCAAAACTAATAAAAAATCAAATTAATTTTGCATTCAAAAGTAAAAACATCACTTAATTTAGAAAAAAAAATTCTTTTAAAATATCACTTAATAGCAAACAAGCAAACAAGGGAGTATATATCTTCTGAGTTGTGCTGCATTCTCAAACCATTTTTATATTAATAACCCTTGAAACGTTAAGATTCGGATTGCATCGGCAAATATTACCAATCACAACCATCAATAATAGATTGTTTGCAGCCGATGAAAATCGATGAGTATATATATATATATATATATATTAAAATTTCTTAAGACGCTTTATAAATACTCTTTAATGAACATGGCTCCATAAATTCGGTTTTTTGTAGTCACTATTTATTATTCCCTCTGTTTTTTATATAATTGATGTTTTAGAAACTTTTTTTTTTTAAATAAGTGATATTTTCACTATTTTATGCAAAATTTATTATTTTTTTATTGTTTTGACTGTTTAAATTCTGCAAATTGTTTTATGATTTGTTGAATTGTGTTTGGGTATATGATAATTGATGTTATAAAACAACAAAAATTAATTGATTTTTTAATCTATGTGCAAAAACTTTAAATATCATTTAAAAGAAAACATAGGGAGTATATAGTTTTTTTAAGTTCTTTATCAAATATATATATATATATATATATATATAGTTTTAAGTTTAATTTAAAGATGTGAGAGTTAGATCCATTGTTATTCGGAACCGAGTCGCGAGATAATAGACGTGGACGAGGAACATATCGAATTAACTCATGGCCATGCGACATCTTTATCTTGGAGCAATCATTTTCTTGTTGTTATAATTTCTGGTTTCTATTCATTCAAAATAGGGGAGAGTTAAAATAATAATAAAAAGTTGCCTTAACGACATCGAACTTCCGGAATGAATAATCACGGTACAAGAGCAAACAAAAAAATTACCCGAGTTGGAACAATAATACAAAGAACTATTATACATTTATCTTACAAGGATTGATAGACACGCAATCACATTTATACATTTATATTTGGTCTGATTAGCCTTTCTCAACTCCGAATTTAGAATAATGCAGTCGACTTCTTTTCCAAAAGTTTATGAAATTTCATGTTTTGTGATGCACTTGCGCGGATTTACCTCTTAATTGTTTTTATAACTGCATCATAGGTTAAACCATCTCTCAACTATTTCTTTTTTAGGTTAATCATTCGAAATTCATACATCTGTCCACCGGCGCCGTAATATTTTCAAGCTGAATTTGAATTAGGGGATCTAGCTAGGTAGCACACCCTTTGTATGAACCTAGGCAGCATCATATCATTACTAGACTACCATACATTTAAGCTCTTCTAATGTTCTCTAGGAAATTTTAGACTAGTAGCAAAAATCATTATATTTTTGTTGATTTATATTTTATCCGCTCGTGATTATCCAGTAAATTTTTATGAAACTATTGATATTTTGAGCTTGATCGCGTCCATCTGCATTCACAAAGTAATTTGATATAATTTTTTTTTTTATAATTATTTGAATTATCATCTGGTAAACTTTAACCATAAGTTATAATATGAATGTACTATTTTTATTAGTCTAAAGATTTCATCAAACACTATATATGTGTGTATTCTATATATATGCATTATAAATGTCCTCTTTTTTATGTCAACAAATGTCCCTCTCGTTTT
The DNA here is from genome assembly GCA_900406555.1 of Pseudoturritis turrita. NCBI lineage: Eukaryota > Viridiplantae > Streptophyta > Magnoliopsida > Brassicales > Brassicaceae > Pseudoturritis > Pseudoturritis turrita. The sequence goes on along the minus strand of OVBL01000959.1, from coordinate 61,486 downwards.
TAAGCAAGCTGCTAAAATATAAGTTATAATGGGATTTTGGTCACTTGGCTCAATGATATTCTGCTTAAAATGGTTTGTTAACGTTATGGTTAGGCCTGTCAATTTGACCAAAGTCCGGATTATTCGCGGATTTTTTTTAAATTAAAATATATTAATTTTTAATATTTATTCAACTAATATTACTAAATTATTGAAATATTATATAATATATATAAATTAAGTAACAAAATTTTAGTTTTTCAAAAAAAATTATGTATTTATTTTTTATAATATTTAAATTTTATTATTAAATTAATTAAAATATGTATAAATTATTTTTTTTATTTATTTAAAATGTTTGCGGGTTATTCGCAGGCTCCGCAAAATTAAATGGGGCGGATGCTAATTCAATATTTTTATCCCGTAAATTTTGCGGAACGGATCGGATATGTAAAAAAAATTTAAATCCGTCGCGGGGTTATGGTAAATGAACTACTTGGCACTGGCAGTAATAATTTTAACAACTTGATCTTTGCCAACGTCAGATACGACGCCATTCACAGTTAAAAATATTAATTACTTTATTAATTCGAAAAAGATTTAATCGTTCACAACCTCATTTTCTAATCACCGTTTTTGAAACAAAACAATCATGGTGCTGAAATCAATAACCCTGATTTTTAAGGATTTTAATTAGGAAATGGTTCAAAAATTTAAAGAAAATATATTACTATATTATTACTTATATTTTGCACAAGTCACACTCTACACTATTTCGCGGTGACTTTTACAGTTTCTTCGGATGTGTCGTACTACTGGACGATATTTTCAACCCAATAATGGAAGACCCTGAATCAATCGGAACGAATGATTTTAGGGTTTTTTTAATTATTTTATTTCTTTCCAATATTTGTCACTTATTGATAAAAAGAAACCAATATATGTATTATGTAAATACATGCATGTACCGATTTACGTATGTATATATGTGCGTGTGTGCATGTAGCAAGTGCTTACATGCATATAACCCGGAAGAATCTTTGAGGATCTTGGACTTGATGATCAATGAATTATATTCTCCAGTTTTGACTAATTTTGCCGAACACCAAGTGGATGTTTACATTAATTATGATGGGAGCTACAAACTTTAATTAATTTTTCATACCAAAAAAAAAAACTTTAATTAATTCTGAATTATTCGTAAAATTAATCCTTCATCATTTTTTCTTTTCTTTTTCTATTTTATCGTGTACGAAAATATCTCTGCATAACAAAAATTGGATCGATTTTTACAAAACATAAGAGTTTGGTAGATACGTGAGTTTTAATGAATTTTTCGAATGTAGGATTATTAATTAGTTAAGATTATATACTCCATTAATCATATGGTTGGAAAACGTGATTACAAGAAACAAATTAATCTTATGTACGTAATTTTGTGTTTATCGAAGAATGCCAAGCAAGATTCAGTTTGTCTAAATTTCATTGTATTTACTTAATTGTCGTTTTAATCGACACACATAAAAATGTATATAAAATCATTTAAATTAGATATTATAAATGTAAATGGGATTATTGGTGTCACTTGGCTCAATGGAGGAGAGCACTGCACTAAACCTTGGGGTTTGTCTTTGACAATCCAAAGGATTCTCTCTCTCTCTCTCTCTCTCTCTCTCTCTCTCTCTCTCTCTCTCTCTCTCTCTCTCTCTCTCTCCTCACATTGGATCTTCAAATATTTTTCTTCCTTCTCTTCTCCTCACGCGACCCCACGCGCCTTTTTCAATTAATTAACCAAAAATGTGCAACTTAGTTTGAATATTATGGGAACTATCGCTATTTATATATGAAATTTAAATGTGACTTGTTTAAGTGGACTGATTCTAACCAACATGTGGCATTCTGCTTAGCACTAAAGTATATTTACTGACTTGGACATTTAGTTAGGTGACAAATGAGTTTGATTTAAATCCATTCTCTCAAATTATATGTAGGTCTTTATCAAAAAAAGAAAATTATATGTAGGAAAATCATTAATGAAATAATAATACAAGATATAAATAGCATGCACTTCGATTTTTTTTTTTTTTTGACTATTTTTACTTCCTATTGGCATCTTATGATATCAATTTTGGATGAGAGATTTTCGTTATGTATATGACATTAATCCATTTATGTACTAATCAACTTTTTTTTTTTGGCTAACAAGGAACGTAGAGTCTACGTAAATTTATGTACTAAGATTTGCTACGATTTCTATCTGTCAATATTTTTTAATGTTATGTTTGATATGATCATATTTAGTTATTTGATGATAGGTTATCTACAACTATAAAACATAAGTTAAAAAACAAATTGTGGAAACTTATTGTAAAATTAAAATGTCTAACTAATATATAGTAATGCGAAAATCATAATATATTATTTGCATTCGGTCACTCAGATTCACCTGAATTCTTCATCTTAACTTGGTCAATTGTGGAGAAATTTTCATGAATGTAGTAAAAGAAAATTTATTTTTGGTCACTTCCAAACACGAGTTAGATAGCATTTATCTTCAAAGAAAGGAGACTCTATGTTCCTTTCGCAATATCACCCTTTAAATCTTGACATTTTATTTTACAAATAACTAACATATTTTTTAAGAATAAGAACTACGATGCGTCTACTGTTTTCTCCTCCCCCGTTAATTTGGAGAAACTTTGACTAGCTTTCTTTTCCAACCATGTGGGCACATTGTGTTTGGTTTCAAGGCTAAATTTGAAAACATGCCTTTGATCGTCACATGGTTAATTATCAAGAATCGTTTTCCGACTAGAAACAAACTTCTAAGATGAGTAGTTACCATGACTTTAGTTTTTTTGCTTGGTTGCGCTTATTTTGTGATTATTTATTTTTATTTTTGTCTTCTCATATAATAATTTGTGATTTTTTTTTCTTCCTGAAGAATGAGGGATGATGGACCTCCATCTTTTTTTCGCTCATTTATGTGGCTTCGAAAGACTTGTATGCTATGATGGTGTTATATTTTGTTTGGATTATAACCTTCCCCGATTTCCAACATCGTCATTAATTTGTGTATCAATTATAATTACTGTGTGTCTCCTTAGTATCTACTCTCTTTAGGAAACTAGATTGAACTATCTCTGATATACTGATGTTTGTATAGATCTATATTTTGTGAAATGTACATAAATCCTTTCATCATCTCTGTTCTTATAACATGGTACCAGAGCCCGAATACATGCTGTCCCACCCGAACCGAAATTAATCTGGCCCGAAGGTTGGTCCAATCAACCTGACCCGTGGTCCAACCCGAAATTAATTCGGCCAATCTAACCCGAAATTAATCCTATAATGGGATATTGTCGAGATTAATGGCTAAATAGAATATTAAGCCCAACTAGAACAGAAGCAACACCATCGCCATCTAACCCACCGATAATTAATTCCACCGTCGTTTGTCCTCAAAATTCGACACCATCAATTCCGTCTGAACCATAACCAGAACCAGTCGATGTAACATCGGCTCTTGCCCCTGAATCGATCCCAAAAACAATTGAAACTCTTGGAAGAAGACTTCGAAAGAAAACACCATCGGTTACTCTTCGTCAATTTGTCACAAATACAGTCATTGTAAGTCCTCTCACAAAAATGGGTCAATATCCGATCAGCTCGTATGTCAATTGCGATCGTTTCTCCACATCGCATCGAGCTTTTCTGGTAACTGTGACAACAACAATTGAACCAAAATCCTATACCCAAGCTATCCGATAGAAAGTATGGCGTGATGCAATGGAGAATGAGATTAAGACATTGAAATAAACAAGACATGGTCTCTTGAATTTTTGCCTCCAAAAAAGAAAGCACTTGTAACTAAATGGGTTTACACAGTAACATTTAAATCAGATAAAAGTATTGAATATTATAAAGCTCGACTTATAGTATTGGGAAATCATCAAATTGAAGGCGAGAATTTTGAGGAAACCTTTTCTCCAGTGGTAAAGATGGACACGATTAGACTGTTTTTGGGAGTTGCAGCAAAGCGTGGTTGGTTTGTTCACCAGATGGATGTTCACAACGCATTCTTGAACGATGATCTTAAAGAGGAAGTCTACATAAAATTATCCCAGGGTTTCCACTCAAACGATAATACTAAGGTATGTCGACTTCATAAATCTCTTTACGGCTTAAAGCAAGCTCCCCGGTGCTGGTTTGCAAAGCTTTCACAAGCTTTACAAACATACGAATTTATACAGTCTGTTTTGGATTACTCATTATTCGATTATGACAAAGATGGAACTTCTCTCCATGTTTGGGTGTATGTGGATGATTAAGTGATTACTAGTAATACGGAAGCTGTTGTTGATCAGTTTAAACAATATTTGTCTCAATGCTTTCACATGAAGGATTTTGGTGTGTTGAAGTATTTTTTGGGGATTGAAGTGGCTCGCAATAAGAGTAGGTTTTATCTAAGTCAGCGCAAGTATGTTATGGATATAATCACTGACACAAGATTACTTGGTGCTAAACCAGTAATGTTTCCTTTGAACCAGAATCATCGACTTGCTCTATCCGACACGCCCCTAATTTCTGATCCCGAATCATATCGCCGTCTCATCGGTCGAATTGATTTATTTGGCTGTAACGAGACTGGATCTTTCATATGTTGTGCACACTCTTGCACAATTTATGCAAGCTCCGTCAAGAACATTGGGATGCAGCTGTTCGGGTGGTCCGATATTTAAAATCCAATCCGGGACAAGGTATTTTGCTTAGTTCTGAATATAATCTTCACTTATATGGATGGTATGACTCTGGCTGGGCCAGCTGTCCGTTATCTCGTCGTTCTATCATCAAGTACTTTGTACATCTTGGGAAATCACTGGTTGCGTGGAAAATAAAGAAACAACCAATGGTGAGTCGATCTTCCGCCGATGCTGAATATCGGGCCATGGCTTTCCTCACTTCCCAACTGATTTGGCAGATACATATACTAAAAAACTTAGGTGTTGATCATAGTGAGCCGATGACGATATACTTTAACAGTTTATCTGCGATTGAGCTTGGTAATAAGCCGGTTTTTCACGAATGCATTAAGCACATCGAGATTGACTGCCACTTCATTCGTGATGAGATTCTATTTGGGGTTGTTGCAAATCACATGTCTCCACCAATAAGTAACTTGCTGATATTTTTACCAAAGGACGAAAAAATTTAAATTCTTAATTGACAAGTTCAACCTGATTTTCAGCATCGACATTATTTTGTATATCATTTATAATTACTATGCGTCTACTCTTTTTAGAAAACTAGATTGAACTGTCTGTTACTTATATATGTTTGTTCTTGTAACATATATCCTTGTTTTGTTCCATGACTCAATCTGTTGCATTTGAGAGCAAAATAAAAAGGAAAGAAAAATCGTATATTCTTTGGCAAAAGTTAGCTACTTTCGGTAATTAAATACTTTCTTGATTATATATTTTGTCTCAACGCTTCGATCATCTATCTTTATTTGATATAATTCTTCATACGTAGGTCTTTCAAAATTACACATTTCATATTGTTTTTTACATTTTCGCCATTGTTTTTGTCCACTCCATTTCATTTCAAATTTTCAACGTAGAAGCTTCTTCAAACTATATAGTAAGAAAATCATTTATTTTATTATTGTTTTAAAATTTAAAGAATAATCATAAAGAATGTTGTTTTTGTTGGCTTCCATCTTTTTATTTGTAGCGAAACATGCAATTATTGGTGACAAACGTCAAGAACATACACTCTAAATAAAGAAATAATGTGATTCCTTATACTTCAAGATTTTCCCATCGAAAGCGATGGATCAAAGTGTCACATTCGACACCGATCACAATGTAGTGAAAGTAAAACTTCTTAGGTTTTAATTTTTTGTAGATTCCATATTGGATTTTAAATTTTGTTTTTCAAAAAAAATATTATTTTCTAATCCATTCAAGATTTTGGACAAGTAGATTCTCCAAAAGTTGTAAGAAATTTTGTTTTTCAAAAAAAAAAAAAAAAAATTTTGAAAATTCTTATTTTTGGATTTTTTCCCCCCAAGAATTGCTGAGACACTTTTTTGTTCACTCATATATATATATATATATATTTGTTTGCAAATATTGTTATTTTTAGTCATTAATAATTATAAAAATGTTATGATATATATATATATAAATATTTCAAACATCTTTAAAAAATTTTATTTAATTATTCTATGATTTATTTAAAATATATAATTTTAATTTTTTATAATAATATATTTTTGATTTTTATATTATGTGTATTTTGGTAGTTTTATGTAAATATACTATCGCACATGCTGTAAACCAGTCATAAATGTCCCACAAATGTATTCGTTTCCAGTCGCTTTACCAGTCGTATAAATTGTCCAATAACGTTAGAAATCGCTATCGTCCGCTTCCGCAAACTCCCGCAACCGCATTCGCACCAACTGTATTTAAACCAGTCAGACTCTAAATCTACCACAATCTACTTTAATTTAATGCATTTAATATCAATGGCAGAAACGTTAATTAACACTACTAAAAAGTAGTTTTGCGGTAGATTTGGAAATGTTTAAAATAAAATGGTAGATTTGGAAATAATTTTTTTTAAATGATAGATTTGGAAATATTCCCTATTTAAAATGTAGAAATAGTAGCAATAAATATTAACTTTATATATGGCTTTTTTGGGTTCACCAGAACTTTATGACTTAAATGTTGAGTTAAAAAAAAAAAAAAGGGAAAAATCATAAGATAAAAAAAGAAGATCTAATAATAATAAAATAAAAGGGTGAATTTGGAAAAGAGAAGGAAAACAGAAGGCGTGTGACAACACCTATGTATCTATTTATGTGGTCAAAGCTATCTCGCTCTTTAGATTCTGGGGCCCACGTTCATTCTTCATATTGCCTACGTCTCTCCTTTTTTTTTTAATTCTTTTATCTTTTTTTTTTTTAAATGTTTTTTTCCTTTTTTTATCAAACTTAGTCTCCATTAGTTAACCTTGAAAATCTTTACAGTAGATTATCGCTTTTTTTTTTTTTTTTACTAGAAATTTTTTATTTATTAAATATCAAATGATACAACTCCGGATAAACTATATACGGATTTGAGTGTTTTACGGGAAATCAAAATCCAAAAGTTTTCCGAAAAATCAAAACCCGAGAATTTTACGGGAAATCAAAACCAGCTAAACACATATTCCCCGGAGACCAAGCATACTACAAAACACAGATAATATCAAGAAAATAAAAGGGCACAAAAGCCACAACCAAAGCAAAAACAAACACCTAAATCAATCTGAAACCAGTCGCAAACACCCAAATCTACACGCTTCTTTAAAATTCCTGAGCCCTGGACGAATACCAACCGAAGAAGCCAAACTCGGACAATCAATCGGAAGGAACAACCTCCTATAGCGAATAAAGTTTACTTCTTAAATTCTAAAACCTAAACTTCATACAGCTCTTTTTGTATTACAAATGCCAATTTGGTGGCTAAACAAGAGTTAAAAGTACTTAAGATAGATAAACCGCACATCTTCAATTGTCAAGCTTCATGAAGGACCCCGTAGAGATCAATGTGATTGGTGGACGAGATTTGCAACTTCACGAGCGTCGTGAGCGACTCGAACTGGAAATAGATCTCAAACCGTTCGGTTGAGATCGTTAAAGACTTCGTAGAGGAGGACTGTATTGGTAAATGTCTCTCCATGCCGGAGAAGAATGGTGATAGCGATCTCTCCCGGCCTCAACGGAAAGAAGTTGATATAAACTTTTCCAAAAAAGATAAGTCGAAAAGGCTTAATCTTTCAGGTTTCACTACAAGCAAATCATTAAGTCTGGATCGGAGTTTGAACTTCTTAGCCGTAACGACAGTTGTTGGAGAAACTCGATGATGGTTGAAAATCTCTCCGCAACGAAGGAAATCGGGAACGTTTCATCCTCCACAAAGGAGGAGAAGGCTATCAAATCTGTCTCCACAATCGATTGTAAAATGGGAGGCATATCTAACCTCAATGAATTGATATTTGTGACTCTCATATATGGAAAGGAGATTAGATCTATCTTGGCTACCAGAGATATCGATGAAGACGATGAACACATCTGGAGCCATGAAATTAGAAGTAGCGCATGGGTAAATAAGCAGAGATGAAACATGGCTACAACGATGGAAGATTTGTTGCCGCCGACAGTTGGAACGGCGAGCCGTTTATCGAGCACTGGTGAGTCACGGCGACGGCATATGGTGGTGATCGAGAAGGTTCTTCGGGGTTTGCCCGAGAAAGGTTCAGATCCGGTGGACCCTAATCGACACACTGAGGCGGCGGAAGCCTTTCCAGAAAGCGACGGTATCAGATCCGGAAGAGAAGGATTGAGACGCAGCCGCGTTGGCTGAGTTTCTAAAGAAGAAGATCGAAAAATAAAACCAGAAATAAATACAAAGAAAATAGCTAGATCGATGAAAAGCATGAATAAAAATAAGAGGAGGCGACGCCGGCGAGCTCCTGCTCCGCCGGCGTCGGAAACCGGTGACAACCTTGGTATCTCGATATCAACATTCGGGAGAGCGGCTAGGGCGAACGATGCAGTTTGAAAATGTTTTTATACAAAGTTTTTTTAATAAGAAATATATTTTCGAGATTGAAATTGAAATTCAGAAAGGGGAGAAAGCGGTTATCGATCTCCTTTTATATTGGAATAATTACTTTCGAGAAAAGGGACACTGCTACCATCGTCGAAATTATAAAGCTTTTAACAGTTTTACCATCAAAACTAAACTAAAACAGCTTTTTTAAAAAACAAATATAAAAATAGAGTAGAATTAATGTTATTTGATTCAAGGTGCGGGTGCAACAAAAGATTATATGAGCTAGGCGAAACAAAGCTTAGAATGTTAAACAATGAGTAAGAATGTGATGCAAGAGATCTTGATTATCATGAAACCCATTTATCATTAGTCTCAAGTATATATATGTTGGAGTAGGAGTTTTACTTTTAAATCGATTTTCAACACTTATAACAGATTTGGTTTAGTATGGGTAGTATCATAGTCGGACCAATCAAACATTTTTTTTTGTTTTATTTTATTATCGTCTATAAATCACACATACATCTTCACTTTTAAATATGAATTTGGATTATGATACGACAACGGTATAATTACAAACTATTAGATTACACACCATTATCTTACAATCCGTTCACGAATTTTTTTCTTAGTAATTGATTAATTAGCTGCAAATTAGTCCACAAAACCATATAACTGATATCAAATTTAAAAGACTTCACTGAAAAAGATTTATATATGAGTTAAAATGTAATGTTGAAGGTCATGAAATTTGCTATGATGGTGAGAGATAACTTTTCAATGTTCCAAAACATATCAGTAACAAGAATGCACACACGTGGCAAATAATATGTGGCTCTATCTTCCAAAATGGAGATAAGTTTCCGATGTTCTGAAAATTCACGAATTTTGTCTTAACAAGATATTAGTAACAACAAATAAATTTGGAGAAAAGATATTCGTTAGTTTTGCCAAAAAACAATTTGCAATTAAATTAGTCGTTATTCCATTAATAGTTTTTGTGGCAGATTTTTCATCACACTATTTCGTCATGTAATTTTTCTATTCTTATTGTTATGGATTTGAAACATTTGTGATGAATTAGCTAACTATATAATTTGTTTTTAGTGTTACAAGTTACAACTTTGTCACTAAAATTTGTAACAGAAAAACCAGATTGACAGTCCGTTCTTCAAAAAACTCGAAATTGATTTATAGTAGTTTAGTCATTGGTTGCTTTCGGTCGAATTGATTTTGGTGAACTTTCGAATTTTACATCGATAGTTTCCTTTAATTCTTAGGTCTTAATTATACAATAATTAAGTTTTATCCCAATAAAGGACCATATTTTTTTATAAGATTATACCACTATATTATCAAATTCCATAAATTTACATAAATTATAAACATGATACAGTTACTAATAACGTTTTAATCTAATTATTAAAATTAGAGTTTCGTATTCATTAAAAAAAAGAGAGAAAGAGGTAATAGAGAGAGATTTTTTTTAGGTGTAACTATAGAATCAATTGGAGTAATAGCCAAGTGGTGATATGTCACTTGATTGCAAAAAAAAAATTTAGAGGGAGGTTGAGTCATTGTTTTCGCGTTTGAGTCTCTGCTTGAGAATGATGGTTTACACCTTCATATGTATCATGAAAGGCTAGTTCCTGGCCAAGAAAGATTATATATGGACCAAAGTCTGAACTTTTTTGTTTACAAGAAGTTTCGTTTTTTGTGCAATAAAAAAAGGAAGTTTCTTTTTTTTTACATTGTTAAAAGTTTGTTCATATGTGTTTTTTCTTTTATCCTTTTTAACGTTAGTATTTGTTGGGGATGGTTTTGTATCTTCCAATGAAAAACCGCCACGTAAGATTAAGAGGCGTGAATGCCTTCCTTCGAGGTAGACTACGCCTACCCCGGGGGGTGTCTTACATGTTAGGTTGCATTAACTTCACTCCTCGCCTTAGGAAGAGAGCCAACCACTCTGCAGAGAAAGTGAGCGACGTGACCAGACGGAGGGGCTCAACCAATTTAGACGCCAAGGTGAGAATATTTCTTCTATAAATAAAAAAAGACAAACCTCTAAGAAGGAGGTCGGTCGATCGACGGAGACTCAATCCATTGGTAGAAGTCAAGACCAGAATTAGGCAAGTCCAGAGGAATTCTAGGTGGAGACCGGAAGAGACAGCATACAAAAAAAAATGATATCCCCAAGAGATCATCAAAGATATCCTACCTCTCGGGAGAGAGTTCTAATCCTACTCTTCCTAAGAGTCTTCCTTCTTCTTCTTCTCTTTCCAATCTACACCCTAAATATCAAATGGTATTCATGATCTTTGGATGTGACCTATACCCATTTCCCGATCAAACTTACTCTTGTGTAGATACCTGACTTGAGTGCCAGAGAGTCTTCAGGAAAGAAACCCCTTCTCGTATTTCCGAAGACAACATTGACCATGTTACTTGTGCAGATATCACAGCTCCAACAAAATCATCTCCCGGATGCGTACTCAACAAAGAACGCGTCTCTCATCCCTCCAGAGGACAACACTCCTACCCGATGCTCTCGAGGCTATTTTCTGAAGGCACATATGGTATAATGCATGAGATCAATGATTCCGATACGGAAGACCCAAAATCTAGACGCCAAAATGAGGATATTTCTTCTATAAATACGAAAAGACGAACCTCTAAGAAGGAGGTCGATCGATCGGCCGAGATTCAATCCATTGGTAGAAGTCAAGACCAGAATTAAGTAAGTCCAGATGAATTCTCGGTGGAGACCGGAAGAGACAACATACAAAAGAAATGATCTCCCTGAGAGATCATCAAAGATATCCTACATCTCGGGAGAGAGTTCCAACCCCACTCTTCCTAAACGTCTTTCTTATCCTCCCAATTTATACCCTAAATGACAGATGGTGTTCATGATCTTTGGATGTGGCTCCAAAATAAACCTATACCCACTTTTCGATCAAACTTACTCTTGTGTGGATACCTAACTTAAGCGTTGGAAAATCTTCGGGAGGAAATCCCCTTCTCGTCCTCCCGAAAACAACATTGACCATGTTACTTGTGAAGACATCACAGCTCCAACCAAATCACTTTCCGGAGGCGTACTCGGCGAAGGACGCGTCTCTCATCTCCAGAGGATGAAACTCATATTCGGTGCTCTCAAGGCTATTCTCTAGAGGCACATATGGTCTAATGCATTAGATCAACAATTTCAATACAGAGTACCCAAAATTCGGCCAGAACAATATGTAGAAACAGAGAGAAACAAGTTTCGAGAGATAGAAAAGAGTTTTCTATATGTGTTTGATGAACTATTACACGAGCATATATACTACACAAACGTATCAAGTATCGTAAATACTAAAGATTGTGTTTATATGTATCACAGATCTTCAGGAAACTAATTTACTTGACATATAGGATATGATTTGAGAAGATGCGATATTCCATATCCCATTACCCCCTCTCAAACTGGAGCATGGAGGTCCAAAATGCCCAGTTTGTCACGGAAATTATCAAACGCTTGTCGACCAAGTGGTTTTGTGAAAATATTAGCAAGCTGAGAAGCACTATCAACATGAATGGGCATAAGAGTACCTGACTGGATTTCATCTCGAACAAAATGACAGTCGTTTTCGATGTGTTTCCGTTTTGTTGAGGCGTTCCCACACAAGAAGTCTCATGGAGGATGCCTTGGCTGCGAAAATATCTTGCCAAACTTGTGAACTCTGTACCGTTATCGCTTCGTACACATTTAACTTGTGTTTGAAATTGTCGATCAACCATAGAAACAAAATCTTTCAGATGTGTTCCTGTTTCTGTTTTATCGTGTAGCAGATAAAGCCATACACTTCTGGAGAAATCATCTACAATTGTGAGAAAATATCGTGCACCAGAAATCGATGGTGTTCGGTATGGACCCCAAAGATCACAATGAATTAACTGAAAAATGGTTGTAGTTTTATTACTGCTTAACGGAAAAGAAGCTCTTGTCTGTTTAGCGCGGAAACAAACATCACACACCTTATTAGAAATCTCAGAAACAACAGAAAGAGAAACATTCGGAAGTGAACCAACTACTTTAGCAGAAGGATGCCCCATACGATTATGCCACAACTTGTATGGTTTTTCATCAAGAGTGTTCACTGATGCTGCAAACTCCATTCTGCACAAGCGGAAGGTTCCAAATTCTCTTTTAGCCGCTCCAATCATCATCCTCGAAACGCGGTCCTGAACAACAAGGAATTGATCAGCAAGTTGTACGACACACCGATTCTCATCCATCAACTGACTTACTGATATCAAATCGGACTGAAATCCATCAACGTAAAACACAGATTGCAAAATCAGATTTGATCCCAATACCACTGTTCCTTCTTTATCTGAGATTCGTTGCCGTCCATCGGCCATAACAACTAAAACTGGATCCATTTTTCTTACGTCCGTGAGTACATGAAACTTTCCGGTCAAGTGGTGCGAAGCACCGGTATCCATTATCCAAGAAGGAGTAGAAAACTTACCCGAGAGTTTTTCGGTGCTGTTGCTTGCCCCTCCATTCAACAGGTTGACAAGAGTGCGCCATTGGCTGTCACTCAAACCGTTGACTCCATCACGGTCCTTGTCGGTAACAACGTAGTTAGCATGCTCTTGATTTGGGATGTGTGGCACATGAACTACGTTTGCGTAACTCACATTACGTCCACGCCTAGCTGAAGCAGCCGCTAAGCTTCCACCACGACCCGTGCCTTGCATCGTTCTACTCCTTGGACGTTCGCCCCACCATTCCGGATATCCGATCACCGCGAAACAATTCTCAGAAGCATGTCCCGAGCGGTGACAATGTTTGCACAAGGTTGTTACATCATCAACTCGTAACGATGGATTCACTCTCATCCTCTGTTGTACTGCAAATGCAGTCACTTCTCCAACATCTTCAGCCTTTTTCATGTTGTTCTTCATATCCTCTTCTTGACGAACAACATTATACACTTCCTCCATTGGTTGTATTGGTATACGGGACACCAAACTCGATCTCACTGTTCTAAAAGCATCATCGAGGCCAAACAAGAATTCATGAACCTTGTCTTCCTCTCTATCTTGCTCCTGCAACACATTCAAGTTGCACTCACACTTCCCGCATTTGCAGACACGCAGAGGCCTATGATTAGCCATGCTTTCCCAAATACGATTCATCTTTCCATAGTAGGCTTCTATCGCGAGCCCCCTTTGCTTGCAGCAAGCCAATTCGGCCTTCAATTGTTGAATTCGTGGTCCATTAGTGACTGAAAAACGCTTCTTTAGATGATCCCACAAATCCTTTGCAACATCTCGATGAGAGATGTTAGATCGGAGAACCGGATCAATTGTCATTCGAATCCAGGAGACCAACAGAGCCTGGATTGTCCACCAATCTTCCAAATCGAGAGATCCTTCTTCTGGTCGTGCAATGGAGCCATCAAGGAAACCAAACTTTTTCCTTGAACAGAGTGCAGTCTTCATACCATTCGCCCATTCTTCGTAATTCATCCCCTTCAACAACGGATGTGAAATCACGGCTCCAGGATTGTCGGCGGCTGTCAAATCATATGGAGAGATTGTGTGCCTCACCTCCATAGTCGTCTGAGTCGGGTTCGTGTTTGTGTCAGTCGGGATCGTTCTAATCGGGTTCGATGTGTTGTTTGTCATGATTGATTAAAAGAGAGAAAATTTAGAGTGTTTGCTTTTCAAGCTCTGATACCATGTAGAAACAGAGAGAAACAAGATTCGAGAGATAGAAAAGAGTTTTCTATATGTGTTTGATGAACTATTACACGAGCATATATACTACACAAACGTATCAAGTATCGTAAATACTAAAGATTGTGTTTATATGTATCACGGATCTTCAGGAAACTAATTTACTTGACATATAGGATATGATTTGAGAAGATGCGATATTCCATATCCCATTACAATATGTTTTATTGACAACGGTTTTATGTAAAAAAATGTGTTAATTTACTGAATTTTAATAAATTTTTATTTTATTTTATGCAAATTGATGATTATGTATTTTCTATATATTTCGCTAAATGTGATTGTTTTTAGATATAACTAGTCAACTTCACCCATTAACTAGGCTTCGAATCTGCTTTGTTATGGTCTCAATTTCTTTTACTCCGTTAAAAACAAATTATTCGCATGAAAGCTTACTTTTGAGAAAATAATTACAAAACGTAAGAAAATGAGATATTCGTAAATGCTTGAAAGATTTTTCTTGCCTATTGTCTTTTTTATTAATACAATTTTAAACTATAATGGCTAGTTTGAGATATGTTAACATTTAATCATGGTTTTGCAAAATTATTTTGTTAATGTCCGATAAGATTTATATTGTGATACTACTACGCCTACGGTTTTTATATACAGTCGGCGTTCGATGCTATATACTAGCACTATTTTTTTACAAGTATATCAAATCTTGTTTTTAAAGAAAGTAATATCAAATCTCATTGCATCAAAGAGAAAGGGAAAAAAAAAAAAAAAAATTCCTATTCCAAAAAACTAGGGAACAGATGATGAAGCTTTGATTTTACCAAACCCAAGTAAAACCCCGAGAAACAAACATAAATACAAAAAGAAAATCTAAAATGATACAAAAAAAAAGAGATTGTTTTCGAAAAAGAAAAAAGAAGAAGCGCGTGAAGAAGACGCAAAGCAAGTAGTGGTGGGAGAGCGAGTGAGGGAACAAAGAGGACAGAAAAAAGCCTAGAGACGTACCACACACCGAATTATAAATGGCGGTAAATCCTAGGTTGCTCGCCACGTTACTTCTAGCTGTAAATTGGTTAACATTTTAACTACCACCAGATTTTTTTCCTCTAAAATCACTTTAAATAATATAGAAATAAACACATAATTCCTAATATAAATATTTATCTTTCCAAAAATAATATTATTTAATTCCTACTTTCCGAAAAATTGTAGTGTACAATACAACGCATTCAAAATTATTTGTTAATAGCATTTATTAAATTTTTACAGTTGGATTTTCATTTAGGTAAAAAAACATTAGTACGTGACAAGTTGTAAACAAAAAAAAAGAAATTTAGAATGACGAAATCACCCTCCAAAATCATCATTAATTACTCAAAAGATGTCGGTCAAAGCTAGGGGAGTGATAACAACTAGTAAAACAAGATTTAATTTAACTTGTTGAAAAATTGACCACGGTTACGGTTACATTAAAGTTATTTAATCAATGATTATAATTGTAAATTTTGTTTAATTTTAATTTTAACTATTTAATATATAGTTAAAATGATTACGGTTAACTACGGTTCTAGTTAGTATTGTTATAGTTAGATACGGTTACGGTTATTTAATGATTATGATACAGTTAATATCAAAAATATAATTCAATAATTATGTATTTTTTTTAAAATGAAACAATGAAAAAATAAATGAAGATTACTATGATTTTTATTAAGCTAATATGATTTTTGAGTTTTTATCTTTACAAACGAAATTATTTATTTTTTTTCTGTTCTAATTTTTTTTTTTAAGTAATGACCATATTTTGTTTTAATTTTAATTATAAATTCTGAATATAACTAAAATGTATCTCAACTCAATAACACGATCATCCAATTAGTTAGAGGCCGAGATAATTTTTCGATATATTTTTGACTATATTTTTGTAGTGTAATCGTGTAACAACATCTTAAAGTTATTCTACTTTTTTGTTTTTTCATTATTCTTTTTATTTCAAATTTACTATTTTTGAATATTAGTTATACTTGTGAGACAATAATATATTTTAACACATTCACTTTTAGTTAATATATAATTTATTTGTTTTAAATATTTTTAGATTTGGACTTGATAAATATTTGATTATACATAATTTTTCTGTCATATTAGTTATACATAATTCATCGTTAGAAGAATTAATTTTATTTTAAAAATGGTTACGGTTATAAGTTTACGGTTTTAACCGTGCGGTTAACCGACGGTTTTGATATGGTTGCGGTTAATAAACGGTTACGATTAACAATTTCTTTAACCATAACTAATAGATTTTTACAGTTAACGGTTACGGTTATAAGTTTACGGTTTTAACCGTACGGTTAACCGACGGTTTTGATACGATTGCAGTTAATAAAAGGTTATGGTTAACAATTTCTTTAACCATAATTAATAGATTTTTACGGTTAATGGTTATGATTTTTAACCGTTTTATATGATTACAATACGATTAAGGTTGAAAAACAGTACGGTTACGGTTTGATTTTAGTCATGTCTGGAGAAGTAGTAGTAATTTGTTATTATTAAAATTACCGAATATAAAAGTAAAATTAAAAAAAAAAAACCGGGACCGGGTATCTTGGGGGTCACGTGACATGAATCGCGAAATTCGAGACTGGAAGCCACGCGCTGACTCAGCACATACGATAGGCAACAAGAAGGGGCCAAAATATCTAATATCGCCACGTGTCACCATGCGACTTGCTCTCATGAATGCGGCGTCCCGTGTTTATAAACACCTTTCTTATTCCGAAACTACCCCTGAATTCAACGAATAATATCGGAAAAATGCCACTGGTGGAGGAGCGGAAAAGAAAGAGAGAAAGAAATAATAATAAATAAATTCGTATTTTAATTTTAATTATAAAACAATTACGGCTGAGAAAGAAAACTCGTCGAAGAGATCCTATAAATGAGGATTTTAAGAGTGAGCTTGATGAGGGAAGGTCTTCTTCACACACACTTGCAAATCGAAAATAATCACTGTTTCAAAACACGTTTTTTCTCTCTCACCCACCAAAAGAAGAAAAAAAAAGATTTAATTTTTATTAAATTCTCGTGATAATCTCTCACAGTTTTTTTCTTTTTGATTCTCTCGAAATCTCTCTCAACAAACCCAGAAAAACTTTCCTTGATTCGCAAGTTCTTCTTACTTTTATAAATCCCTTTTCTTTTCATTTTTGATGCGAATATAGTTTTTAAGCGATGGACGAATATATGGATTTTCGACCACTTAAGTACACAGAGCACAAAACATCTGTTACAAAATACACAAGAAAGTCGCCGGAAAAAAATCTCTCCGGCGAAACTCAACCTGACTCGGTGAGGCTCGTTCGTGTTTCTGTAACCGATCCTGACGCAACAGATTCATCAAGTGACGAAGAAGAAGACTTTCTCTTCCCTCGCCGCCGAGTCAAGCGATTCGTTAACGAGATTAAAGTCGAGCCAGGCTGCAACAACAACATCGCCGGAGTTTCAATGAAGGAGAGGAAACGACTCTCCGATGAAACTCCATCTCCAGCGTCGAACCGTCACCGTCCTCTCAAGGTCTCCGGCCAAAACGGAAGGAAGTTCCGCGGCGTTAGACAACGGCCATGGGGGAAATGGGCGGCGGAGATTCGAGATCCAGAGCAACGCCGGAGGATTTGGCTCGGAACTTTCGAGACGGCAGAGGAAGCCGCCGTGGTTTATGATAACGCCGCAATCAGGCTCCGTGGACCGGACGCTCTTACCAATTTCTCTATACCACCTGAGTCTCGAGAAGAAGAAGAACCAGAACCGGAAAACCCGGTTATCGATGATAAACCGGAAAGCAACATTACAACTACAACAACAACAACATCAAGCTCCGAATCAACCGAAGATTTTCAACATCTCTCATCTCCTACATCGGTTCTCAATCTCCGACCCGAAGAAACACAACAACCGTTTATTAAATCAGCTAAACCGGAAATGGAAATTTCAGATACACCATGGTGGCATACCGGTGGTTCAGGTGAATCGGACGACTCATTTCCGTTGGATACTCCGTTTCTCGACAACTTTTTCAACGAATCACCACCGGAGATTTCAATATTCGATCAACCAATGGGTCAAGTTTTTTCTGAGAATGATGATATCTTCAATGATATTATGTTGTTGGATGGTGAGAGTATGAAGATTGGTGATGATTTTAGTTCCAGTATCAAAGATATTGGTTCCATGTTTAGTGATTTTGATGATTCTTTGATATCGGATCTATTAGTCGTCTAACATGAGAAAAAATCATCACCAAAAATCTATGGTGCGACTGAAAAAATTTTGATGTTTTTTTTTTTTTTTTTTTTAAAAGTTTCATGAGCTTTTTAATTTTATTTTAAATAATTTAATAGTTTTGTCAGCAGCTTGTAAAACAGTTTTGGAGAAATAGTGGAAAAATAGTTTAAGTGATTTTGTTCTTATTTTATTTAATTAAATGTGTTTATTAGTTGCACGAACGTGTTTAATTTTTAAAGCGTTATTTTAGCATTTGCATTTATTTCTTGTTAATTAATTATAAAATTTAGAAAAGCCAAAGTGGCATTCTCTTTGTAAATGTCATACTATGTGGCGCAAATTACGGTCGTGGCCAGTGAACTGAAGAGTTTGGGTTTGTTCTGGTATTGATGTTTTCATTCAGGCTTTCTCCATAAGAGAAGAAGTGTTGTGTTCTTTCTCTCTTATTTTTATGTTGGCAACAATATTAATTCAAAAAAATATAATATGGGATTTAATAAAATTCTCATATATAGGGATTTTCACATTGAAGTGGTTTGACGCAGATCTCTATATTGTTGTACGATTTATAAATTGATTTTTTTTTTTTATATAAGATGGGGAAGATTCGACATACATATTAAATTTTATCAATTAAATTATATATATAATTATTGATTTTCCCTTTTTTTTATTTAACATTAGAGATTTTTCAATATTTGTCTCATATAAATCATATTAAACAAATCGTTGATAACGTAAGTAATATAACAAAATACATAAATCTATAATTATTTCATAGTTTTGTGATTGTTTATAAATAATCGTTTTTACTTTTGATTGATTCTCTATTATACATTACATTATTACATGGTATTAGAAGATTCACGATTTTGAACATTTTCTTTATTCTACTCCAAATCTTACCTCTTATCTTCATCTCATCTCCTATCCTCTCCTCTCCTCTCCTTCTTTTATTTACCTTTTCTCTTTTCTCTCTCAATCTCCTCCATTTCTTCGATCTCTCTCTATTCTCAATAGTTGCTACCACTTCAACCATCCAGAATGAAAAGCCTTTTGGTGTTTCCAACATCAAATCTCATGTTCATATCATCCTTGATGTTCAAGAAGACAACTAAGATATGTGATGTGAGATGTTCGAAACTCATTGCTATGGATATGGTGTTCATGGTCATCTTGACATAACATCTATATCTCTTAATGAGAATGACGAGCCATGGAAACAGCAAGACAATCTTGTTAAGATGTGGATTTATGGCACCATCACAGACTCCCTCCGTCGATCGATCCTTAAGACAAAAATGGAGCACGTGATGTATGGATCCAATTAGAGAACCTCTTTCGCAAAAACAAAGAAGTGTGTGCAATCCAATTGGAGAATGAACTCCGTTTAGTCACGATCAGAGATCTCTCGATTAATAAATATTGTGAAAAACTTAAAACAATTTATGACTTTTTGTTTAGTGTCGTAACTATAATTTCAGAACGTGCATCGGTGATGCATCTTCTCAATGGCCTCATCAATGTCATACAACATTCCAAACCGTTCCCAACACTTGATGAAGCTAGATCTTGTTGCAGCCTGGTAAAAGCCTTCATCAAAATCATCATCTCCCTTTTCACAATGACCATTCATCTGCACCGAGAATATGCAATAAGCTCTCATGGCAACTCCCAATCACCGCTACTCCTCCCAACGCGGCAGCGGTCAAAATAGCAGAGGCAATCACAACAATCTAAAACCCGACAATCAATATTAATCTCCATTATTCAGCGCTCCTTGGCCAAACAACAATAATCGATCCAACAACAACTTATGGCCCACATATTGGATGCCACAATGGCCAAATTCTGGATTTCACAACCTGGAAACACCACCAGCGATCCATCTCCTATGGCAGGGTCCATGATCTACCAATCAAATGCTTACTCTGTAACCATGGCAGTAAAAAAACCATCCCACAATGACGATCTCTCACTCTTTCAACACTATGATGTTTGCTGATCTCAATGACTCCAATTGGTACATTGATACTGGCACCACTGCAAACATGACAAACGAACCATGTAACCTTCGTCTCATTCATTTCGTTACCGTCGTTAAAATATCACTTCATTTTATCACCCAAACATGCCTTATATCCTTCCTACTCCTTTTTGCCCTCTATCTCTTCGTGAAGTTCATGTATGTCCGAAAATAATCAAAAATCTAATCAGTACGTCAATTCACTTGGTTTTGATATTTTATTGTTGTTTTGAGTATTTTGTAGTTTTCAGAATCTTTTTTGGAAATTGGAACAATTTGGGAAAAAATGATGCAAAATAAGGATTTTAGACATTGGACAACTTCTGAGCATCAAATATTTCGCATCATATAGAGACATTCCCACTGTTAGATCAAGCTCACATTTTACCACAAGATAGTTGGGAGTGTTAGCTTCATTTCCGTATCAGATCGTGCAAATCTAACGGTACGATCTCAAGATATGCTCCAATTACTAAAGACTTATCGTTCTGGGTTCGAGCTGAAGCAATCAGAGCAAGGGAACCCTGATCGACCGATCATCACCAAGATGATCGGTTGATTACGCATCCGCAATTTTGGATGACCTCGAGATTAAAAGGCAATCGATCGATGGTCCCTCCTGAAAAAGGAGAATTTTTCCTTTTCGACATTATCTCCAAATCCTTCAAGGAATATACCCTAGATGTGACCCCTACCCTATATAAACACTTCAACAACCACAAAAATATCAAGCTTGACACGAGTATTCAACAAGCTCTCAACCATTCTTCACCAAATGTTTTTAGTTTCTTATACTTTATTCTTCAAGTTTTGTTCGATAAGGGAGATGGATCTCACATCTTGTACCTCTACGGAGAAGGTTTCTAAATCCTTTTTAACTGGTCTTAATGATTATGAGTTTATCTATCGGTTTTACTTTGATTTACCTTATCATGAGTGAGTATATCTATTGTTGGGACTAAGGGTTATTCAAATGATTTTTCATGATTCGAGAGACAGGTTTCTAGTATTAGAGTGGCGCTTTTGATAAATTAGAGTAGTTATTCATCTAGATATATTCTTTAATGCATGTTTCTATTTTGATCACTTAGAACTTGATATTATAACAATTTCGGCTTGCACACTACTTAAGTTATCGTTTGATGAGTCTAGCGCTTTAACCTGCGAGAGTTGTGTTACTAAGTTAGATGAAAAATTAAACTGAATATGAATGCTTGTTATTTAATTAACTGCAAGAGTTGATTAATAGGATAATTAGGCATAATTGATTATATGCCACGATTGAGTTAGTCATAAATCCGTGCTTTGAGTTCTAGAACAAAAGAAAAACAATGTCAATGGCCTCTAAGAATATAACATAAATCATTTAAACTATGGATCATTGTGAATATCATGAATGCCCAACGTTTTAATTATCTTACTTACAATCGATTTAATTTCAAGCTTTCTAATTATCTTATTTCTTTGTTAATTATTGTACATTCAAGTCTCTGTGGATTCGATCCTTAAATACTGTTAACCGATTAATTGTGCACTTGCAGCTTTCTATTGTTAGTTTTAGGATAAAACCTTACTCACATCAATCGTTTGGTCCTTTTGATTTTATTGTGAATGATTACCTAACATACAAGACGATTCTCCAATATGACATTACATGTCCTCTTTATCCCCTCATCTCTCCTTCCACAAATAACCGCCCATCCTCTCTGTCACCCTCCGTCTTTCTAGTTGATTTTTGTATTTGGTATCGGTGCTTGGAACATCCTGATAGCCAAGTTCAAGATTTATTAGTTTCACAGAGTTTTATTTTTTTGCAATAAACGTTCTTGTGTTCTTTAATTTACCATGAATGCCATTAGGCAAACATGTTCATCTTCCATTTTACAAATCTAATTCTATTGTTTATGTCCATTTTGAGATAATCCATTTTGAAATTTGAGCATTCCCAACATTAATTATCAGTGGTTTGCGTTATTATGTCGTATTTCTCAATCATTACTCTCAATTTATATGGATTTATCTTTTACTTATCTTTTAAAATAAAATCATATATATTCTTAAAGTTTCACTTTCATGTATTTATCGAAACTCAGTTCAATCTTAAAATTAAATATTTTCAATGTGATCATGGGAGAAAATTTGATAATAAACATTTTCAAGATTTCTTCGGGGCAACAACATTAATATGCGTTTCTCTTGCCAACAAACTTCATCTTAGAATGGCAAAGCTGAGCGTGTCACCCATATAATCAACAATATGATTCAAACACTCCTCTTTCAAGCTCACTTGCCACCTCATGTCTGGTTGAAGCTTTGAACATGGTAGTTTATCTTCTCAATCTTCTACCTTCATCTTCTATCCAAAATCAAACTCTTTCTAAACTATTTTTCAAAAATCAGCCTCCTGCTCTCACCTCCGTGTTTTTGGGTGTCTTTGTTACCCCAATCTCTTAGCCACTTCTCCTCAAAAAATTTCTCCTCGATAGACACCTTGTGTCTTCCTCGGCTATCCCTCTCATCGTCGAGGATATCACGTTGTCTTTGACGAGACTGTTTTCCTTTCTTCTCAAATTTCTTCCTCGAATTCTCACACTTCTTCTTTTGAATTTCTCGACTCCAACACTAAAATCAGCCCCATCTTCAAAGACTTGCTTAGGCCTGGGCAAAAAACCGGGATCCGAAAACCCGAACCTGGAACCGACCTGAAAACCCGGTCGGATCGAGTTCGGTTCTAGCTATTTTACCCCATTGGGTCATGCAATCTTATACCCACGGATATCGGTTCGGTTCCGGTTCCTACCCGAGAACCAAATGGGTACCCGAAATACCCGAAACATAATTTAATTCATGGATATTTTGGTTTTAGGTTGGGTATATTCGGGTAGTTCGGGTAAATTTTATAATTTTTTCTTTGTTATTTTTCATTTAATTCAGTTACTTCGGGTATTTGTAGGTATTTTCGGGTATTTTTGTAGATTTTTTATTATTATTTTTCGGGTATTTCAGGTATTTTCGGATATTTTGGGTATTTTTGGATAGTGTGGGTAAAAAAATATGGAATCGAACCGACCCGAATGAGAACCAAAAAAATTCGGATAATTATCGGTTCTCATAATTAAAACTCGAACCGACCCGGAACCGAATAGAACCGATCCGAATCCGAACCAAAAATTGATAGGTACCTATATGGGTCCAAAATTCTCCTACCCGAATGCCAGGACTAGACTTGCTTGTCATTCTTAATACAACGATGATGTCAAGTTCTCCAATCCTCCTCCTCTTGAAATAGAAAATATTGATCCATTGTAACCTAAAGTCGAACCACCTCTCCAAAATTCTCAACCGCTGCCACAAATACAACCATTACCACAACACCAAAAGATTACCCGGAGTAAACGTGGTATTGTCAAACCAAAACAACAATTTTCCCTTACTGTCAATTCGATCTCACCTCTTCCAAAAGCCATAATTGTGCCCTAGGTGAAACGGAGTTATGCAAAGTGAATATAATGCTCTTATTAAAAGCAGGACATGAGACTTGGTTCTCCGGCCTCTCGGAGTTAAAGTTTTGCGTTCTATGTTGCTTTACAGACATAAATTTGTGTGAATGGTTCTTTAGATTGTTACAAAGCATGCTTGGTGACGAACGACAAGTCGCAAACACCAGAAGTTGACTGCAATGAGATATTCTGTCTGGTGATCAAACCCGCAATGAACCTCTCCATTATTCATCTAGCTCTCAGACGTAATTGGCCAGTACTCCACCAATTGGATATCTATAACGTGTTTTTACATGGAAACCTCGACGAGAAAATTTATATGCACTAGCCCCCCAATTATGCCATCGCGACAAACCAAAGCATTTGTGCTTTGCGCGTCAGATTCACTAACAGCAAGTGCGATTCCTTTTTGTTTATTTTTTACAGGGAAAGCAAAATGGCATATTTTATCATCAACATAGATGACATCCTCTTCACGGATTCTACAATAGACCTATTACAAAGCATCATAAAATCACTGTTGCCGAATTCGCTCCGACAGATCTTGATATGTTCTACCACTTCTTCGGTATCACAGCCAATCACAACAACCACAACGTCCTCTTGTCCCAAAAATAATACACAATTTACACAAAAAATTGAAAGATTAAGATATTGGTGAGTTCAACAATTTAAAAATATTTTAGTGGCTAAAAATAGAACTTTCAAAATATACTAATGTTGTCTTGTGATATTTACATGGTTTTGATTGTCGTTTCTATTATAAAAACAAAAAATTAGCTATAGTTAAATGGCATTATTTTTTGGAAGTTTCAATTAACTTTGGGCCGTCCTGATTAAAACAAGAGTTAATTAGCTGAATATTACTTTTGAGAAAGATAATTGGGAAAGTAGCAGTTCCATTTTCGGAATTAGGTAAATAACAGAGAGAAATAAAACTGGACGAAATTACCCATGTATGGTTAACTATATCCTATTATTTGTAACTATCTAAAAACATAGTTAACTGTTTTCATCGAAACTACTTATTCAATTGATCTCAGAACATAGTTAACTACATCACATTATTTGTAACTATCTAAACACATAGTTAACTATTTTTAGAAAATAGTTACCAATTTAAAAACATAGTTAACTATTTTCAGAGCATAGTTATATAATTTCATGACATAATTGACTACCTGAAAATATTGTTGTAATAATTATTTATTTAAACAAACATAGTTAACTATGTTCAGAACGTAGTTACCTATTATAGTTTGCATAATGGAAAAATAACATACATAGTTAATTATTATCAGAAACATAGTTACCTATTAATTTCCGAACATAGTTAATTATATCGATTTCCAAACATAGTTAACTACGTTTATGAGTCTTTGTTGTTTTTTATTAAGGGTAAAATCGGAATTTTAAGTGGGCTAAATGCTAGTTACATATTCTGTTTTATATGATGTTAGATAGTTAATTATAGGTGTAAAGACTAATATAGAGTGCAATTTCCCTTAAAACAATCAATCATTGGCCATGAAAACGATGTCGCAAAGAGACCAAAGAAAAATGTCGAATTAGAGAAAATTTTAAAACGGAGTTGCTCTCTTGAATCTATAAAAATAAAAATGTTTACATACTTAGCAATGGAAGGTATAAAAACCAGTCGATAACTCGTTAAATCTCTTTCGTTATTTTTCAATACTTATATCGCTTTTTCAAATACTTATATCGTTTTCTTATCCAATTAATTTATAATCTACCTCTACCGATTTTTTTTACGGAATGGTACACTCAAAATCAAATCCATATTCTTCATCAGTCTGCATTTTAAATATGAGATCATACATTTCTAACGAGATTGTTATTTAACGTTGCATTTTCCAACAAAAAAAAAACTGTAAACCATTGAGCATCATGAATAAAATCAAATTCGGAACTCGACAATCAATAACAATTTTACAATTTGAGATTTTCTTAAAATTTAAATTCTTAGACTGGAGTCTAACTATGTCTAACAGCAATCTAAAATTAGCTTCGACCAACATATATAGCATTATGTCTTACTAGATAAAATATACCAATAATACATCAATTATCAAAGTAATTGAGATTTGTAAACCCTTTCTTTTGTCTCAACCATGTTCTAACTTTTTTTTAGGTCTAAACTTAATGCAACGACGAAGATATTGGACGTCGCTTTTTTCTTCCTTCGTGTTGGCTTCTTGCCTTCTTGCCGGTTGGTATTTGTTTTTTCTTAAATAACTAATGAAAAGTAGTATAAGAATTTGTTTGAAAAATTCGGTCAATGTCGGAGAAAAGTAGGTGACAAATGACATATTTCAAAAAATAAATTTACGTGGAAAAACGTTAAGCACACACATAGACCTTAATCTTTATATCACATTTTTTGTCAACTAATTTTATATAATATTTAATACGATTTGTATTTGTTGTTCTCCACATACATACGATATGTAGTTTTAAAATACTGATATATAAATGCGGTTTTGTAAAAGAAAGTAATTTAATGTTTTTGGCTTTCGCTTTTGTGACGTGAAAGGACATTGTCCTAAGAGGGTTTCAATAAGGTTACCACTTGGTCTGTTATCGACGAGACAGGGACATACAATAATCCTTATTCGATTCCAATAATAGTTATCATATTGTTCTTTTATTTTATAAAATACATAGGAGCATATTTTTAACTGCTTTAATTATTTTATTCTATACTTATTTCACACAAAAATATGGGAACCGCTCCACCCTTAAGCCTTTTGTTTCGAATGATCACACCATCATTACCCACATGAAATATATATACATAATCTACCGTTGGTTTTAAAATCTATCAAATAGTTATAGTCTAATTATTTTGTTTTGTTCTGGTCGTAAAAAATGAAAATTGATTTCTATTAGATATATAAGACATAATTAACATGGTGATCGTAAATCTCCATAATGGTTTGTATTTCGGCCATAAAATCAAGTTAGCTAGCAAGAAGAATGTATCAATTTTATTTCAGTTTTCGTTTGGATTTATTCTCTAATTTAGTTTTCACCATGATACTTAATTAAACTTAAGGAAGAACTAGTTTAACTGATTTATTTTTTATAGTTTTTTGTGTGTGTTTTACATGTATTGTTCAAAAACCTTACTCAATCTTGACCGATTTCGTATGTGAATTCTATATTTTTCAGTTCAGTTCTTGGTCCATGAACTATTGTAAAAAGCCTGTAATATTTTTTCGATTGAGCTTGCAAATTTCTATATTTTTTTTTAAAATAGTTTACTCATCATATACGTAATTTGGAGTTAATATTCTAAGAGGACTCTGACAAGGAAACTGTGTAGTTTAATAAATTTAAATCTAACTACTAGTATCAATATTTACCGTAATTAAGGAAAATTGTTGAAGTTATACCATGTAACAGTCATGATCGTTTCCATTAGTCTTCAATTAAAACTAACATATCCTTAAACGAGTGATTATGGCTGTGCTTGTGTTTGTAATTCATAAACTATATAAATCCATACATGCACACACACATATATATATATATATATATATATATTTATGTGTGATGCATGCTTGATAAGGATATCTTAAATTAGAGGTAATTCAAGTATATTATAACATGGACGCTAAGCCTCATTATGTCTCTCTACTCACGTGAGTCCGTGTTCGTTACATTTTTTTTTCCTTTTCGTACCATTTTCAATTTGTGTATATATATATATAATTCCCCTTTTTGGAGTATCGAAAAAGTCACACCATATGCAAGTTGATTTAATTAGTTTTTCGTAACAAAATTTCCTACACTTTGAGGTAACTTTTTCCTTTATTTTTTTCACTTTTAAAATTGCTTTGAATTTTTAAGCTTTAAGTGTTAACCCTCTTTATGTAATTATTATTGCTTACCATTTGTGTGACCGTGGCTTCTCGTCTATAATCAAAAGACTCAAAACTAACCCTTTGTTTTTTGTTTTTACAATAACTAACCCTTAGTTGTAAAATAAAATAACACAATCTATTTTCTGAAGATCCCAACTGGAAAATATATATGGGATACTTCAAAGCT
The DNA here is from genome assembly GCA_900406555.1 of Pseudoturritis turrita. Classification (NCBI taxonomy): domain Eukaryota; kingdom Viridiplantae; phylum Streptophyta; class Magnoliopsida; order Brassicales; family Brassicaceae; genus Pseudoturritis; species Pseudoturritis turrita. The sequence continues at coordinate 33,254 of OVBL01000959.1, read as the reverse complement.
TTACCTAAGAAAAAAGGTTTTACTTAACCACGCACAAATGTACAATTAATGAAAGAAAGAAAAAAACTTCAGAAAAAAAACAACCATCACTTACGAAACTTGCCTATGAACAGAGATTTGCTAATGAACAGGGAATGGTCAAAGACTTTAAGCCGAACTTATTTGTTGGCACTTGGTATGGTGGTGAGCAGCAACACCTAGCTAGACCCCTACCTTATTGCCCCACTTTATAAGCTTTAGAAGCGTTGCATATATATATATATATATATATATATGTAGCACAGTGGAAGCAGTATAACATATATAGTAACCAATTGACATTTCAACATCACAAGATATATATAACTTATATTTTAGAGTAAACAAAGACAGTACATTTATATTCAACTAACTTTTTAACTGAATTTACAATCGCTTCATACTATAATGGTATCTACAAAAGCGTAGTTAGCTCAATCGGTTAGAAGAATTTACACTTAAATATACGTAATAGAACCTGAAAACATTTTCTATAAACTAGTGGTTGTAGCTTGACGCTGATCAAACGAAAACATTGTTGAGTTGTGAAACCTAAGTTTTTTTTTTATCTATTGTTGAGTTGTGGAATCTAAATTTTCGGATCCACTATTCGATCCGGTGATTGAAACGAACATTGATTGATCTAAATAGCCAGATCAACGTGGAGGGTTACAAGGGAGGGATGGTAACCCTTCCTTTCCAGGGGAGAGAAAGCATGCAGAGTTTTTGGAAAAACATTTACTGGAATTTTGAGACATGTGTTCGTTTATCTTATAGTTTTCTCATATTTATTTGTTGCCTTTATTTTCTTTGTTGTAGATACAAACGAAAAGAGAAAAAAGCTTATAAACTTTGTATTCGATTATAGTGAAATCTTTAGCAGCTATCCAATGGAGAATTGATATGAATTTCAAATTAAAGACAAAGTACTAGAAATTGTGTATTTCGTTTAATTTGTTGCTTTAATTTTATCATTTTATAAAATTAATTTTTCTTTATCTGCAATATGCAGATTTGAGTTTATGGAGTGACACAACAACGGCATTATTACAAAGCATTAGATTACATGTTTGTCGGATTTAAAATCCAAATATTAACAATATATATATCCACATAGATTGAAAATCTTTTTTTTTTTTGGGTTGGCCACGGCAATTAATATGTACACATTTTTAAAATAAAATTAGACTGAAACATCTCTGTTAGAAAAAAAAATCTTTGAGCTATTCAAAAATTGAAGGACACATTAGACATTGACAAACTTGAATGCCCCAACTGAGCTCTCTTAGGTGCTCATATAACCCTGCAAAGGAGGCTCATATTTTTGTCATTTTTTTGTCACACTAAAGTTCCATACAAAATCCAAAAACATTCAATTTAATTATTTATTTTTTTATATACGTAATAAAATATATGTTCTGCCAGCATAGTTCCACCAGAAATAGACAATAAACACATCGACCATCTAACTTTCTTAATATAAGCAGCGTTCATGCATGATACATATATAATCATATATTTTCATGTGAAGTATAGAAATATACGCATCTAATAAATAATGTCATTTCCAAAGAAAAAGAGGCACTTGTATATATGAAACTAGGATATGATACTTGTCTTTTGTCTAGTTTTTTTGAACATTTTTTTAATTACGAAAAAATTCCAGACGTTTTGTCACACTAATTACAATTTTTTTTTTTTTTGTGTCAGTTTCTTGGAGGTCACTGGGCCGTCTTGATACAGAAGCTGAGGCTATAATTTTTAACCTTTTTTAAAATCTCATTTATATATTCAGCTAATGTAGGGTTTTTGCTTAGTTACAAAAAAATAATAATAATAACAATTGAGTCACGCGTCTCCATGTATGCTCAGATTTTTTTTTTGCCAAATATACTTTTAGGTGTGATTTACGAGCAAGGACTCAATACAACCATATATGCTTGATTGATAAGGGAAGGCAATGGATAAATATATGTGTCGGTTATTTTAATGAGAAATTGGTATAGATGATCACTATAAAAAGAAAATTATAATTAGGCAAATGATCATGTAAGTAGAGGTGTTATAATATTTTATGTATAAACTATAATATGATAAATCTAACCTTAACAATACCCAATATTATTCTCATTCATTCTTTTTATTTTATTATGTGGATGAAATTTTTTTCCATTGTCTGCACATAAAATAACAAAACAATACATGGAAAAATAAGAAGATGATGTATCTTTAGAATAAATATATTTTTGTCAATTTGGTCTCCAAATGATTATTTGCTATATTATCCAACTTGTATGGCTATTTTGTTAATTTTATGTTTTAATTTGATATTAGACAAATTCACCCTATTTTAATGTCATTAAAAAATCTTTCAAATATAGAGCCAACTTAGATAAAATTAAATCGAGTTGAAAAAAAAAAGAATTTACGATCTGTTATAAAAGATTTTTTTTTTTTTATAAAAGCGATGTGTCATGTAGCCTTCTTCAAATTATAAAAGAAAATTTTAATCACTATAAACAAGAATACAAAAATTTAATTAATTTCTATTGAACAATTTAAATAAATTTTATCAATGGTATGATGGTCTAGTGGTAACACAAAAAAATTAGTTTCTTTGTGTTTCGGATTTAAATTCCCATTGGAACGGATGATTATTTTTTAAATCGGAATATCTAAAACCTGACTTTAAATACCAGAGAAATTATGGGCCAAAAATGCGGAATTTCCATGGTTTATTAAAAAAAAAAAATTAAAGAAGTTTTTCCTTAAACCGAACCAACCAAATGTCAGATATATACATGAGTAATTAAATGTTATTTTGGCTTTTGTAATCTTGTCCTAATTGAGCTGAGCCGCAACTTAGTCTTCATGTGCATGGGAAATCACAGTAATTTGGTCTAACGGAAAAATGTTGCAGCTTTCCACATGAATTTTGCATGTCGATATTCATATTTTTCAACGGTCGAAAAAAAAAAAATTAAATCCCAACGATTTAATAGGTTATAACGAACTAACAGGCTATATTGACTATATAGCATACGCAATGTACTGTGTTTCTTTCTTTTGGCAGATATTGCAAAAAACAAAAAAAATCACACTAATAATATATATTTTTTCGCAAGTGGGTAAATTTTAGCCGCAATTCATTTTATTTAATTAATTAATCTATTTTGGGTTTGAAGCTGTTATGGTCCCCTATCTATGCTCTCCTTTTATCATAACTCCATATCTGAAATTTTATTTATTTTCAAGATCTTCCATCTGAAATTTGTTTTACCTTATTGAGATTTTCATATCTTTTTTTTTTTTTGCTAAACAAGAGATTTTCATATCTTTTGTAGAGTAATTGCTATATCTTTTCTTTTACCCTTTTTTGTCGGTAAAATATGTTATATCGTTGTAAATACTAATTAGTTATTATACATTATTGTATCACACTCCACACTATACACAGGAAGAGAACGTTGACTAATCAAATCAGCTAATGTGAATGTTGGAGTGACACGTGGCAGGCTCTGAAGCCGTGTGATTTTCTTACCGGCCTGAACCAAATCACGGCTTCTGATTAGTCACAGGATTAAAATTTGGGTTTGGGGTGGTTGTTCACATGAAAGTGGGCCCATATTCTCAAATTGAAAGTTTTGAAAGGGAGGACCGAAACCGTACTAATTTTTTTATATTTTTAAATTTCGACCAGTAACCAATTCGGTCTAAAATGTATGCATTGTAAACAGTAAACGTTTTTAGTTTTTTAAAAACTTAAATTGTATAATGTTAAACCAGAAAAAAAAATAAAAAATTATTCGCCATAAAATTAAAACTAAATAAAAAACAATTACGTGTTAAACCTAAAACTCACTGGCAAACATTGTTATAGTAGTGTGTTCACGATTTCTCATCTTCTGGTTCGTAATTTGCACTTTTAATTTGGAGTGCCCGGAATTATGAAAGTGAGAATGATGAGCCTTCAAACCCAACTGATTTTTTTTTTCAAAATAAGAAAGATGAACCAAATGAAGATGATATTGTTTGAAATCGCTATCACACTGCTTCAACAACCATCTTATGTTTATGGCTTTACAGACTGAAAACGAGAATAGTAAATCAAACAAGGATAAAATTGATCAAAATGGCGAATACACTATGTATGCCGTTTGGTTTCAACAACACACAATGTTTGTGTCGAATTATAATAGCTTAGCAGACATATTATCAAATGGCAGAGTGAACTGCGAAATGTCATTTAGCTTACTTCATAAATAATCTTCTCTTTGTCTTTTTTCTTTGAGTGGATCCATCTTACGAAATGGTCTTCCAAAACCAGAAGAACATCAACCATCTTCCATTCACCTACAAGAATTCCAAAAACAAAATTTCCTCTTGAACAAAATTATGTACATACAACATTTCCAACTTTTAAATCTTTAAAATCTTAAAAAGACAATGAACTGGATTTTTGAAATGAATAACCTACAAATGAGAGGATAATTTTTGTTTGTTTTAACGAACTAAAAGTTAAGTTTGTGTGTTTATGCTATTTTTAATTTAGAGTATCATTTATATTCTTGTTTTTACATTATGATACTCTAGTATATAGAGATAAGCAAAAAACCACCTCGTTATGTTTTTTTTCTTTTCGTTTTGTTTTGATATTATTTTGGATTTTTCATCTTATTTGAAAATGAATTTATAATTTTGACAAGATTTCATTTTCGGTTTAGAACGTGGGACATAATAAAAAACAAGATGATTCAAATAAAAAACCTTTCAAATTTATAAAATAAATATGAAATGTTGACAAAAAAATTAACTAATCAATAATACTTATTTATATAAAAATGAAATATTTAATATTAAAAATAGGGTTTTAATGTTTTTTATTTGAATTTGAAAAATTATTACATGATTTTATGACAAAAAAAATCTCAAGTGATAAAATTTTTGGATTTTGATCCGAAAGAAGGCAAAAAGTGTTTTCCAAACGAACTAGAATTAAGAAACAAAGCTGTTTAAAATTTTACAGTTTAATATTAAATTTTGAAATTTAGAATTCAAACTGTTTTAATTTTGAAAAATTTTAGAATTCAAACTATTTTAATTTTGAAAATCTAATGTTTCTATTAATTTGTTGTAAGAAAAGTTTAAGCTATATTTTTTAGCTCTTTCGTTAAAAAAAAAAAAATGTTGAGAGACAAAGAGAGTACAAGGTCACGTGGTGTAGTTATGGGCCCTGCATTTTGTAGTGCACAATCACATGATTCTAAAGGAAAATGAAAAGCCCATCTGTCCACGACCACGTGTCCAATTTAACTATCCACGTCAGTACTTAGGTTCGTTATTATATCGAAACGTGGCGTGAAGCTTTTTGTTTTTTCTAAAACGGAAAAGAAAAAAAAAACTTTTATGGTTTTTGTTTGTGGAACTATGGGATCAAATTATAGCTGTCCAATGCTTAAAGGCATTCGATTCATAGAGAGTGTTTTTAAATTTTATGTTAAAAAATACACATTTTGATCCCAAATAACTAATGATCTCTACTTGGAGGAACTCATATAATAAGTTTTTCTGCCTACGTCGAATCATTTTATCCGGCACTTAAGAAACACGGTTAACGAATTTTGGTTGTTGTTGTGAATATATACAGTTGAAAATATGTTAATTTGTAGGATAACTTGATCAAATGAAAATATTGAAATGGAGAAATATAGAAAGATGGAAGTGAAACATTGTTGTAATTAAGATAGTAGAATCCGTAAAAATGTAAATAGATTTATAAAATGAAAAATAGTACTACCTTATATATATACTAGATTAGGACCCGCGTAATACGCGGAATTTTAATTATAACTTATTTATAAATGATAAAAAATAAAGTAAAACGTTTCGGTAATCGATTAAATTTAATAAAGATAAAATTTATGAAAATGTAAGAAATATATGTTAAATCTTGTTGATGTAAATATTTAGATTTTGATTGTTACTCGCACACTTATTTTAGATATTGATTAGTAACTTTGTTTCAAACTGAATTTCAACTCCACGTATTTCATCTCGCAATACAACTCATGTATTTCATCCATAATATTAAAACCATATTTTTACTCCATGCATTTCTTGTCAATCAATAATACCCAAAATTTTCATATCAAAATAATATATGCATAATACATTCTATCAAATTTATGTCTATATATGTCATTAGTGTTAAACAAATAGTAAGAAAATTAACAAAATATATTAGTAAATAAATTTAAAAGTATTAACAAAACATGTCGTAATCTCATGAATATCAATTTTTTATATGCCGCACTAATACTTTTAGAAATTGAAAATAATTTATCTTATTTTCCTTTTTTAGTTTTTTCTTTTTAGTATTCCCTTTTAATTTTTAATAATATGTCTTATTTTCTTTTTTTGACTATTATTTCATTTTAATTACACTACAATTATAAATAATTTGTCTTATTTTCCTTTTTTTAATCTTTTTGATTTACTATTTCCTTTTAATTTTTTTTAATAACATGTCTTATTTTTTTTAGACTATTATTTCCTTTTAGTTACACTACACTTTGATTTAAGAAATAAATAATGTAGAGAAAAAATTTTATATTTTTATATTAATATATTGACACATGTCACAATCTCAATTAAAATTAACACATGTCACGATCTGGTGAGTTACGATTTTCCCTACGTGTCACACTCACGTTGGGAAAAATTTAAAGTAAAATAGCTTTGATCGATTTATGGAATTCTCGAATTCATGATTTGCTTGAATGATGTATTTTTTTTCTTTTTTTTCTCGATTAGTTATGACATTTTTTCTTTTTTTGTTTTTAAACGTATTGACATGAAACAAATTTTCCTTTTGTAATGATATTTTTTTTTTTACAAATTTTTTCTTTTACCTTTTTTTAATAACATTTTTTACAAATTTTCCCATTTACCTTTATTTAATGACATTTTTTTTTACAAATTTTTCCAATGATGTATTTTTTTTCCTTTCATTCTCGATTAGTTATGGCTTTTTTTTTTTTTTTAAACGTACTGATATGAAACAAATTTTTCCTCTTTTTTAATGATATTTTTTACAAATTTTTTCTTTTACCTTTTTTAATGACATTTTTTACAAATTTTCCTTTTACCTTTTTAGTGACATTTTGTTTACAAATTTTTCCCTTTTTTTAATGACAATTTTTTTTACAGAAGGACTTTGACTTTTTTTTGTTACATTAGGACATTTTTTTTTGGCGATGATGTATTTTTCTTTTAACTTTTAGATAAACAGGAAATATTATTTAAATTAAAATTAACTTTATACGTTAGTATATTAACACGTGTCATCATCTCAATTAAAATGACACATGTCACGATCTAATGAGTTATAATTTTGAGTGCATTTTCCTTTATATAATAAGACTCTCGAATTCATGATTTGCGTGAATGATGTATTTTTTTTTATTTTTTTTCTCGATTAGTTATGACTTTTTTTTTTTTTTTTTTAAACGTATTGACATGAAACAAATTTTCTTTTTGTAATGATATTTTTTTTTGACAAATTTTTCTTTTTACCTTTTTTAATAACATTTTTTACAAATTTTCTCATTTATCTTTATTTAATTACCATTTTTTTACAAATTTTTTCAATGATGTATTTTTTCTTTTCTTTCTCGATTAGTTATGGTATTTTTCTTTTTTTTTTTGTTTTTAAACGTATTGACATGAAATAAAATTTTCTTCTTTTTTAATGATATTTTTTACAAATTTTCTCTTTTACTTTTTTTTAATGACATTTTTTACAAATTTTCTTTTTACCTTTTTAGTGACATTTTGTTTACAAATTTTCCTTTTTTTTAATGACAATTTTTTTTAGAGAAGGACATTGACTTTTTTTTGTTACGTTAGGATATTTTTTTTTTGGCGATGATGTATTTTTATTTTAATTTTTAGATAAAAAGAAAATATTATTTAAATTAAAATTAATTTTATACGTTAGTATATTAACACGTGTCATCATCTCAATTAAAATGACACATGTCACGATCTAATGAGTTATAATTTTGAGTGCATTCTCCTTTATATAATAAGATTTGTATCTGGATTTTCAGATATCCAAAATTTTGAAAAAAATCGGAATAATTAACCGATCGAACCGGATATTCGGATAATTTTGCCAACCTCTTATTCCCTGTTTTCCGGGAGTGAAGCTAGATCGATGATTTTTAACCTCTATATCAAATACTAGTCGTTATGCGTCAAGATTTACACTGTTAAACATTGTTACCCCAAAATTTATAAAAGAAGAAAGATATGAAAGAATATTTTATGCGACCCATCTGTTAATAATTATTTAGAAGTGGCAAAAACACTTTCTACCCGTTACATCAGCTTTTGTCGTATAATCATGAAGCAACTTGGCTATTTCATAATTATTAGTTGGTCTAACCCTTCTCGTTTTAATCTATAATCAACATCTGATAATGAATATCTAATTATATTATTTTTCGATAATCCCATTATATAAACTACCACGAGCGACCATTGGCTTATCTTCTTGAAGGAGGTTAAAACAGAAGGATTATGAAAGACATAACATAACTATGATCTATGTTGTGGGATTACAAGTATGACTTTGGTTATCATTACTATCTGTTGCCTGACTAAAAATTGTTTTTACTTGTTGTAAAAGAAATAGTTTTTGGTTCATAATCGTAAAACATACTTGTGAAATGACGAGTTTACTAATAAGTATATCGGTGATTTTATAGTTTTTTCTTAATGAATTACAGTCTTAGAAAATCGTAATTTATGTTTATTTATTATGTTATTATGCTATCTCAATGATAAAAATAAGTATATATGTTTCTTCTTTTCAATTTTACCAAGTTAAGTTTTGTTTTTGTTGTTGTGCGTCTGATTTCAATATTATATCTTTCAAATTTATATTGCCAATCATGGTTTAAATTTGAAAAAATATTTTGTTTGCTGTCTTAGACCAAAAAGCATTGGGTTGACCTATTTACACAGGAAACCCGGGGTGTCATTTCCCAAAATGCGAACCAGGACCTACAAATTACTAAACAATATTTGCACAATTCGTAAGATATTATTTATTGTCTAAGACTAACCACATTGAAAAACACATGTTTACAAAATGAAAAAAGGGAGCACAAGAAGATAGAAAGAAAAACAAGAAGTCGCTTGTAACGTTAAGAGTCTAGAGAAAAAGCTATGTGAACGAAACAAAAATTTATAAAAAAGAAAGAGACAAAAAGAATTTTAAGAAAAAGGGTTTTTGCTATATTCACATTAATGTTTTCTTCATCCTACCAATTTGGCGTCGTTATATTCAACCCCTTTATCAGCTTCATACCTTATCGTTCCGTTTATCTTTGGATTGTTCACATCACAATTCACACAAATATAACCAAAAACAAATCCCTTAATTATTGTTAAGAATATACGTTATATACATCATGGATATTTTGCACTTTTTAGAAAAATTGCTATTAATTTTGGACACAAATCAAAAACAATTTCCACATAAAAACCCGCATGTGATGACGGGTGGTTAAGGATCCGGATCTCAAGACATAAATTGGCAGATGTTTCGAGTTCGATTCCATTCCGAACAAAATCGCTTTGGGTGTGGTCATTTGGAGTCTTGAACTTTTGAACTTGGGCTTAGATGTTTTATCCGAGATGGGTTTACGGAAAACTCTTGCCAAAAAATCTGCTCATCCTCGGATTAGTCAAACTTGTTTCGAGTTCGAATCCATTTTGAACAAAGTCGTTCGGTTCTGTGTGTGGTCCGAGTGCTTAACCCAAAATCGGTTTACCAGAAACTCTTTGCCAAAAAGCTTGTTCATCCCGGACAAGCTCGACACCGGTGCCAATCAAACAAACAAAAAATCCACTTGAATAAGAAAACTACTAGTGATCTGACATCAAAGTAAATGGGCTTGATAGTTCTGTAATATAGATGGGCCAATCGTGGCCCAAAACAGCTGCCAAGAGGATTTGCCACTAAGTAGAGGAGAAAATACACAGAGCGGCCGAGAGATCTTTAACTGAGAAACTTGTGATTACAAAAAGCCTAACCACACTTGAAATCAATAAAACCAAACAGACACACAAAACTGTAACCACAGTGATTTAAAATCAAAACGACAAGTAAGGAACAATATTTGCATTTGAAAGAAAAAAAGAAAAAGAAAACTCATTAGCTCAGCCCAGAAAATTCCAACATTTTTTGCCTCCAAAATTCTTATCCTTCCACTGATATTATCGAAACCCAGAAGATCATATGAGAGTCTTCTCTTCTTGGTTTTCTCTTTTTGTCGTTTATTCTAATCTGACTTAACACGTGTAGACAAGTTCGATCTCTGGTCTTAACCACGAGCCATCATCACATCCAAGTGGTCCAAACTTCTGTCAGCTGAAGACGAAGACATCTCTCTTCTGTATGTTTTCCTCTGTTGGCTTCTGTAGAATCTGTCTTCTTTCTTCTCTAGATGATGTTCACTAGCAGCAACTTGGTGAAGATGCATCATAGCGACCATGCTAATTGCGAATATAGCAGCGTTTCCTAGTATGCCTCTCACGTGGTTGAATCCAAGTGCTCTTTTCGCAAACCCGAAAGTCGATGCGAAGGCTTTGATTACAAAGTTTGAATTTTTTCCATCATCAGGAGTAGAGTTTTCTCCCGTTGGGTTTTGAGAGGAATCGTAAAGATGATCAGGCGGAACGAGGTGAGAGGTGTTTTTAATGCTCCCAACAAATGCAAGAGCTTCCTCTAGGACTCCGTAGTTCTTGCCGTGGTGTTCAGCCAATCTCATTGCTAGTAATATCCTGCTCTGTTCAAGCCGGGCAACCGCTACATCTCTCTCTGTTCGTTGCTGCGTATGTATCGTCTGCACAGCAAAGAGAAAGAAGTTTTACATATCGTCTTTCATAGGTTAAGCCAATAGTAAGTTTTCAGGTTCAGGTGATAAACAGGACATAGTGAAACTGACCAGAACTCTATGAGTGGCAAAGAAAAAGGATATACGAATGCGATTCTTCTATCCATCCAAAAAAGCTCCGTATTCATTCTTGTTCTTTGGTCTAGATAAGTCTATGACATATACGAATGTGTATATAATGTGCTGTGAAATGGATTCTACACTTTCACATCTCTACTTCTTCTGATCTTACACAAGAATATAGCATATTTTATGCATATACAAGCCCCCTGAATCTAAATTTGGTTGTCATTTCATCGCCTTCCCACATCAATCAAAGCTGTGAATCCATGAACAAAGAGTGTGAAATAGACCATCCTGTTCATTGTTATAATCAAAGTCGGAGAGTTTTAAGTCAGTTCTTGTTGCTCACAACTTTCATAAGAATCTGAAAATTACTTATCCTGTTCAAATCCTATATTCCTATTCGCAAACCCTAGCTCTAATGACTTACGATAACAAGCTAATCTCCCAATTTTACAACACTTTGTTCCCTAAAATTCGCTCATATCAGGGAATCAATCCGATATAAATGTCGAACGCAAATCAATCCGACAAAACGAAACTTACATGGAAAAACTCAAGTTGGTCTTCGAGGTTCTCAAGAGCGGTTCGGATCGCGTTAAGGCTCTTCGCCTCTTGAATGGTGGAGTCGTTATCGTCGACGGCGAATCCCTTGATGAAGACATAACCCTGTCGCTTTTCTTCGCCGGAACCACCGTGAGTCTTCCTCTTCTCCGATCTGGTTGTCGGTTTGACGGATTTGAGGAAGTGAGAACGCGAAATCAAGTGAATCTCGTCGCTAAGCTTGTCGTGCAGATCCCAGATTTTCTCAAGAACGGCTTCGATTTCTTCGATCTCCATTTCTCCCATTTCATGACCAAAAAGAGAAAAAAGAGGGAAAAGGAACAAAAAAAATACTTCCTCTTCTGGGAAATTCCCACTTTAATTGTGGACTGAAATTAGCGCTCCGGCGAATTTGATTTCGGAAACGGGTCGGAGCCCACCCGACCCGGAACGCTGACCAGTGATTCTGGCACGGAGTAGGCACGTGTCAAGAAGTTTGTTAATTGTTTGGGCTCTAAATGTGGGGAGGCCCATTAGTAAATCCACATAGGTCCGTCTCACCAATGCATCGAAGGGTCACTGTCGCACAAACCTCTAATTTTTGGACACGTGGGCTGTTAAAAACCGACGTGTCAGTCAGTCTGATGGGGTAGAAATGGAGAGAAAACGTAACGGAACCGTTATCGTTGCCTAGTTCCCCGTTTTCTTATTTTGTTAACGGAAACTACAACAAAAAAAAAGAGAAGGTAACAACAACATAACATAAAACGATGCGTTCAACAAAAGATGAGGATGGTGCTACTTTCACAAACGACTCTGTGGAAGAGCACGTTAGCGTCTCTCAATCTACTTCAGGTGGACAGGTAATAATTTATATTATAATCTTTGGCGTTTGCACTTGCATTTTATAAAAAATTATTATGAAACAGTTTATAGGCCCTACGGAGCAAATATCTACGGCAGCCAAAGCACTAATCGGAAGATCGACAACGTTAACGGAGGCTCTCAAAGCAGCTGCTATTAACGTCGGCGACAAGCCGGTGGAAACAACCGACTTAGCTGCCATAAAAGAGGTGGAAGCCAGGGCTACCGGAGGTGACACGGAGAACATTGCCGATGGCGTAGCCACCGTTGCGAAACAGGCGGTTGCTCGGAACGAGAAAGTAGACAAAAAAGATGACAAGACAAATCTCCGTGACGTGATCGCGGAGATTGATATGAAGGTAAAGAGAGACAGAACAGTGACGAGTGAGGACGCAGAAGCAGTGGTCCAAGCTGAGCTCACTCACTCTCCTTTTAACAATATTACTCCTAGAGGCGTCGCTGAATCCGTCACTGCAGCTTATAAACTCAACCGTAATCCTTCTCTCTAGTTGTATTATTTCAAATCATATAACGATTTTATGGTTTTTTTTGCCTTTTCTCTAAACTTATTAATATATATATGGTTTCATGTACTTACCATATACAACTCTTATTGAGACGGGAGATATATATTCCATTACAAGCAAGATAAATGTTTTTACTAGCTAGAATATAAGAAAATGTTATTACGCGCAGTATATAATATTAAATTAGGATTCACGTAATACACGGATAAAAATACATAGATAATGGTTATTATATATATTTAGATTTTAAAATTGAAAATCTGTGTAATTATGACTTGTGTAATTGTAATCCGAGTAATTATATTTTATAATAGGATTCGTGTTTCAGATAGATTTTATTAATTCAATATCTAAGTAAAAGTAAAATTCAGATACAAAACATTAAACATGAAAAACTTAACTTTACATTAAAACATAAATATTTTACTAAACAATCATTCACCACCACACAAAATAATACTACTAACTATAATAAAAGATAAATTTTGAGATATGCCACTTCTCAACTGTCACTTTGCAAAAATACAACTGTTTAAAAATTTTTACAAGCGTGCCACTCTATTTTTTCCATATCCCAATATTACCCTTTGACACATTTTAACCTAACTTTTTGTACTGATTTTTTTAGATCTTGCCTCCAAACTCGAGAATTCCTCTAAAATCGCCGTCTCCGATCTCAAATCTCCCCGTCTCCGATCTCAGATCTCTCTATCTCCGATTTTGCCGTCTACGAACTCTGTCGTGATCTCCTCTGAGAAGATTCGAAAAAGAGTTGTTGTTGATCTGGTGGTGCGTTTGACGAAGAACATGGATCTGGTGGATTTGGGAAGAAAAAAGGTTGTTTAGTCCGATTAATGACCCGATTTGTTAAAGATCCGACCTTTGTTAGGTCAAGAACGGTAAAAAGTCAACTTCCGGGTAATATCCAGGGAAGGTAGAAAAAGAAGAAGGAGGAAGAGAAAACGCAATCGCGGAAGAAGAAGAATCAGAAACGCTTTTGAATAGCTTATAGAACCTTTTAAATACCTTTTAAATAGGGTTTAGTTTTGAAGGTATAACACTTGGAGTGTTTGCAGGAGGAGTCTTTTAAATATCTTATAAAACCTTTTAAATACCTTATAAAACCTTTTAAATACCTTATAAAACTGTTTAAAAACATTATAAAACTGTTTAAAAATATTATAAAATATTATAATATCTTATTGTTTCTTGTGATGCTTGACTTTGTTGTTTACATAGTCTGATCAATTCTTACACGAATACTTTGGTTCTTATTTTGTCTCTATTGATGCATAAACTTCTGAGAGCACTTGGAGTGTTTGCACGAGGAGTCTTTTAAATACCTTATAAAACCTTTTAAATACCTTATAAAATATTTTAAACCCAAATACAACCCATATTTATTACTACATTCAACAAAATCGAATAAAAAATCCTAGATCTGTAACCCAAATCGAATCAAAACCTAGATTTGTAACCCAAATCGAATCAAAAACTCAGATCTGTAACACAAATCAAATAAAATCAGATTTACGAGAATAAAAACAAGATCTAGAGAGAGAGAGAGAGAGAGAGAGAGAGAGAGAGAGAGAAGAGAGAAGAGAGAGAGAGAGAGAGAGAGAGAGAGAGAGGAGAGAGAGAGAGAGAGAGAGAGAGAGAGAGAGAGAGAGAGAGAGAAGAGAGAGAGAGAGAGAGAGAGAGAGAGAGAGAGAGAGAGAGAGAAGAGAGAGAGAGAGGAGAGAGAGAGAGAGAGAGAGGAGAGAGAGAGAGAGAGAGAGATAGAGTTTGATTCATGGCTTTTTTTACAGGGATAAAGTAGACAATTTGTTTGTAAAAAGTGGCACAAATGAAAATGGCCACATGGGAGTGGCACGCTTGTAAAAGTAACTTTCAAATGTGGCATTTTTGCAATTGTCCCATGATAAAAATAACTAATATCAACATAATAAAATTCATACACATTATTACATTACTTATCATAATAAATTAACATCGACATATATCATATTTTTATATAATCACAAAAAAAGAAAAATGCGTGTATATACGTTATTATTTTTGTAATTTACATTATGAATTTTATATAGATTTTATACTTTTACTTTTATTTATAATTTAAATTTTCGATTTTATACTTTATATTTTCTACTTAGAAATAAAGTTTATATTTTTCTTCTAACTTTAGTTATTTTATTGGAATTGTTTAACATAAAATTTCATGTTTCACTTATCCTTGATTTTTTTAAAATTTAATATTTATAATTTAATACATTATACATAAACATTATTATTTTTCTAATCTCATACATTATCAATCAAATATAGATTTTATAATTTTTATTTAATTTAATAGGCTCCATTTTCTATTTTATAGTTTCCATTTTTCCTATTAATAAAAAATTTCATTTTTTTTACTTTACATATTTTACTTGGAACTATTTAACAGTAAATTTCATGTTTTACTTAAATTTGATTTTTCAATTTTTTTTTTGTCGACAGCTATATAAACTTAAACGGCCTAGGAATCCAAACTGGTGGAACAAAGTTTACATAAATAGTATCAATAGGTAAAGCTCGAACACCTCGTGCTAGTTTGTTTGCCTTCGTATTCTGCATTCTTGGTATATGTGAGAAAGTACACTGTGCAAAACGATCTCTGGTTAACGTGAATTCCTCCAGATGTGTAGCAAAATCAGGCCATAGCGCTGGTGAAGACACCATCTTCACTAGTTCGGTACTATCCGTGGCGAAAGCCACATCCGTCTTCTGATTCTCAAGCACGCACATCATCGCCCATATTAGTGCTTCCAACTCGGCGTGTAGTGGAGAGAGACTTCTTCTAAGATTCCTAACTCCGATTAGAGGGCATGCGCCATCGGAATCTGTGCAGTACCATCCCAAGCCCGAGAGCTCATCGTCCTTCTAAGATCCATCAACCGAACATATATATTCCAAATTTTATGGATTGACCATTGTGTGGCCCTCCATATTATAATCCAGTACATTGAGCTCCGCTTGAGCCGTTTCCCATAGCAAGGTTTCTTCACTTGCTACCTTAAGCACGTCCTGTGGATCCCTATCCAAATTCTTAAAAATCTTATCATTTCGAGTTTTCCAAAGGTACTAAATAATCCAAGAAAAGGTACCGTCCGGATGACTCTCTGGTAGTCGCCAGAATAGATAATCTAGGTTGGCAAAGACCGAGGTCAATGGAAAAACACCTAGTGCCGAGGGGATCATTGATAATGCCCAAACTTTCATCGCGGGAGGACATTCGAAAATGGCATGGTTAATTGTCTTCTCCTGCCCACATCTTGGACATTGGATATCACAATTGATCCTATGCCAAAGATTTGTGGACACCGATACATAGCCCGTTAGAGTTTGCCATATGAAGTGTCTTAATTTTCGAGGACACTTTAATTTCCATGTATATGATAAAAGTGGATTAATGTCAGGTCCATAAAAGGGTGACATCACATCCTTCAGGTAACTCTGTTCCGTATGATATCCTGATGTAACCGAGTATTTTCCTGATTTTGTAAAATGCCATCCTAGGAAATCTGGTCGATTTGACTTACTTAACGGTAGATTGCGGATTATAGCCACATCCTCCGGGACTATTATCACATTCAGTAAGTCCATGTTCCAAGACCCAGTAGACGGATCTACTAGGTGATTAACCTTAAAAGAAGTGTAGTAATTTGTGCCTTTGTAATTTGGCGGCCTCGGGCGTTGAGCTGGTATCCACGGATCGTTCCATACTGAAATGGAAGTCCCAGTTCCGACTCTTTTAATAAGCCCTTTGTTAATCAGAGGTCTCGCTGAGATGATACTCCTCCACCCGTATGAGGAGGAATATGATCGAATTGGGTCCATCGGATTCGAATTCCGAAAGTATATTCCCTTGAAAATTTTAGCAAACAAAGATTCCGGAGTATCCATCAACCTCCACATTTGTTTAGCCAAAGGTGCCGTATTGAAATCTTCGATGGCTCGGAAACCTAGCCTTCCTACCGATTTCCCCAGACATAGTTTCTTCCAATTCATCCAATGCATCCCCCTTTGACTACCATTAGAACTCCACCAAAATTTAGCCACTGCACTAGTAAGTTTTGTGGTTATTGTCTTGGGGAGACAAAAGCAAGACATAATATACATTGGCAAGGCCGAAGCCACTGATTTCACGAGAACTTCCTTTCCTCCCCTAGATAAGAATTTTTGTGTCCAACCGTTCACCCGATCTGCTAAACATTCCGTTACGAAGTTAAAAACCTTAGTTTTTGACCCTCCGAGACTCTCTGGTATGCCCAAATAAGTGCTCATTCCGCACAAGGTCGATATCCCTGACAATGGTTGTATTTCTGTTCGTATCGTTTCGTCAACCAAGTGACCAAACTGGATTGACGATTTGGAAAAATTTATATGTTGTCCCGATACCCGCTCATACCATTTTAGGATAAGTAAAATAGCCTGACACTCTTCCTTGGTAGCCCGACAGAAAACCAGACTATCATCTGCAAACAGAAGGTGTGTTATCGATGGACTTGCCCTCGCGATCCGCAGTCCTGAAACTAATTTTTTCCTTTCCGCTTTTCGTATATTAGCAATCAGTACTTCTGTGCATAAGATAAATAAATAAGGCGATAACAGGTCGCCTTGTCTCAGACCTCTCTTCAGGAGAATCCTTCCCTTTGGTTGTCCATTTATTAGAACCTTGTATTGGACCGATTGAATACAAAACATCATCCATGTTATCCATTTGTCCGCGAATCCAAATTTCCTAAGCATGTGCTCGATAAATGGTCATTCTACCCGGTCATACACATTACTCATATCCATCTTTATAGCCATATATTTATTCTTACAAGACTTATTTGTGCGCAAGGCGTGAAATATCTCCTGAGCAATAAGTATGTTATTTGTGTCTCCGAAATAATATTTGGTAGGATAACCTTTAGCCTCTGACATAATACCTTAGAAATAATCTTATAACCCACATTACAAAGACTAATAGATCGTAACTCCGTCATCCTGGTTGGCTTGTCCATCTTAGAGATTAGGAAAATATTCCTCTCATTTAACCGTTGATCAAAAGATCTGGAATTCATGAACCCATTTACGAGATTTAGTAGATCCAGTTTGATTATGCTCCAGGATCGCTGGAAAAATAGAGCCGTCATTCCATCCGGCCCTGGAACTTTTTCCGGATGCATCATAAACAAAGCATTTCGTACTTCCTCCTTCGTAGCTAAGGCTATTAAAACTTCATTCATCTGTTCCGTGATTCTCTGTGGAATCTCCTCTAGTGCATCCTCAAATTCCGTTGGGGATGTTGATTGAAAAATGTCGTTGAAATATTTAACCGCCACTTCCTCTATTTCCTTCTCCTGGTATCGGGTTCTGTGCCCGTCTTTGTTTCGTTTGCGCTTGAAAAAATTTGGTATTCTCATCCCCCGCAACTAACCATGTATTCTGACTTCTTGAGTGCCAATATTCTTCTTCCTCCTTGTACGCTTCGCGGAGGTTCTTTGTGATCTCAAATAATTCATCTTGTGTCCGAGTGTCGTCATTTTGTATCTCCTTCAATTCTTTTTTTAGATCCGCAATTTTTTCTCTTCCAAATGGAGGGTGATTTTCCCCTCATTTTGAAATCTCTCGCCGATAATTAGAAATTTTGTCGACAAAAATTTGATTTTTTTCTCCCGTGTTTGTCCCCATCCCATTTCAATTGAATCCGTAAGATCTTCTTTGCCTATCCACCGTTTATCAAACTTTAATTTATGTCGCCCACGTGGGATTTTATTTTTAATAGTCGCTAGGATTGGTCGGTGGTCCGATCCAACAATGGGTAAATATTCGACAAAAGAGTATGAAAAATTTAAAATTTAAATATTTGAAAAATGGAAAGATAATAAAATCAATTTAAGAAAATATAAAAAATATATTTTACAAATGCAATACTTATTTTTTTTTTTTACATTGTCTTTTTTTTAAAGATGTAAATAATTAACAAAAGAAAAATTTATATTTGTTTATTTTAAAATATTGACACATATAACGATCTAAATTAACAATGATATATGTCACGATCTAGTGAGTTAAAATTATTTTACGTGTCGCGCTCACGTTGAATGCGTTCAACTTTGTATAATAAGATATAATCGTTAAAATAAAATTATTATGTATATTCCATTACAAATGTTTTTCATTAACATACCCGATTCAACCCGATCTCTTAAAAACCATGATTCGGTCTAGATATTTAAATTCAAAAATTGGATTTTTTTTTTTTTTTTTGATAAAGGGTATTCTATTAAAATGCATGAAAATAAATACAAATCTATGATTTTTTGGATCATACAGTTTGAATGATTAGAAAGAGACCAAGTAGTTTAAGCTTTCACTTAGCTAGTTTTGAAGTACTCAATATTAGTTACTAGTTGATTTGACCACGATCTCTTCGACCACGGTTTTCTCTTCCTCCAACTATATTCCATTGCATTTCTTGAACTTATTAAGTTGGTTTGATTGGCCTTCTTCCTCGGCTCCTTTGTGAAAATGCCTCTTAAAACACCAACCCCCTTTATTCCAATAATGCATGTTTTGCCTATATTCCCCCACATTCTTCTTCATTGTCCTCACTTATACAACCTGTAGTTTTATCTAACACATAGGTGCATCGAAATCCAAAGGTGGTGGAAGGACACAATTATCTTACTGATCTTGGACCATAATGTTAGAAAGTGAAACTGATGAAAGTAAAGAGAGAGAGAGAGAGAGAGAGATCCGTTTGGGATTCAATTTTTATGGTAACTGGAACATATTTAGTGGTGGTTGCACATTCTGAAAATATTGGAGCAACCTTTGATGTTGCTATCAGTAGTGTGGTAGTTTCTGAATTTAATGGTTAAATGGAAATAGCAGGGGCCCCAATCTCTGTGGATGAGCCTATCACTTGTCCAACAATCTCTGAGACTTCATGGACTGGCTCAGAAGTAGAAGGAGTGTCCACCTTGGGAGAAGATATTGTAGTAGTGGTTTGGATTGGTACAGTTGTGGTTGACATAATGACTGTTGGTAAAGCAGTAGCAGCCTCGGAGTCAACAACAAAGATACATTATGTTACAGCAGTAGCTGCATCAAAGGCTATAGCAGTAGCATCCACATCAGACATAAGAACATAGGGTGTTTCTGAGACAATACCTCAGAGACAGTTTCTGCAGCTGGTACAATACTGGAAACATGAGTACCAAGGCAATGAGAAGCTTTATGACCTAATTGACCGCAACTTCTACGTTTTAAAGGCAAACATGAGTACACCACATCGACCATTGTGATGGAGCCACTTTTATCATCTAGAACAACCTTTTGAGGAAAAGGCTTATTTAGCTTAACTTCGACTAAGATCTTTGCTTCTCCCATTTACGTAGGATATCAAGCCAAGACTTACTTGTTAGCATAGGTTCTCCTATTCCATACGCAATCCAATTAATGCCTTCAGAGTTAACCAAACTGGAATTGAAAATTTTTTCGGTAAAGTAATAGTTGGTGAGGGACTCCATGCCGAAACAAACATCAACTAGTCATCAACATGCCGCAAACCTCTCTAGATGACCCATTTACGAGTTGCTTCGTCTGGAATATGGAACAATTATGACGATTCTCCTAGTTTACGAGTAAAAATACGACACTTTCGACCTTAAATACGAGTTACTACTATATGTATAAGTCTTCCAGAAGGTGCAGCACATCGGTAAAATTGGCCTACCATAAATTCTTTATGATTCTCTAGACCCTCTAAAAGGACATGGCTCGGGATACTAACCTTTGGAGTTCCATCTTCCATAAAGATCGGAGTAGTAACTTTGTGCAGATTGCACAATGATCTCCTCTTGGCAGCCCATGGATACTCCTTGAAGCTTTGATGATGTATGTTGCTATTGGATTGGGATCTTCGTTGGGCTGTGAAACCGAAAGACGAGCTATTGTCGAAGCTTTTGGTTGTGACATATGATAAACTAACTGTTTCCTAGAGGATATAGCATGCCAAATCTCATTGGTTGAGATAATGGAGGATTGATTCTCTTCTGAATTTTTGAAGTTGGATTCACTGGAATTGGCCACCGAAGGAAAGAGGGTTGAGATATTGAGAGGCGAAGCCCAAGCTCCTTTGGGCTGCGATATAGATAAAGGGTCTGACTGGTAGTATGTGGTATCAAAGATGAGTTGCAGTATATGTTATAATTTGATGTAACTTGCAGTAAAAAATATGTAGTAGAAACTGCAAATTTATATAGTGACTTTGCTGTAGAAGTACGAATTAACATTCTTATCAGTACAACTGACCGGTGACTTTTATGATGTATAAGTTGCAATATGTGTTATTACAAATTAATTAAATTTAAAATTATTATAAATAATAATATTTATTACAAATTTACTAATTAAAATAATACTAACTTAAACATAAACCATTTTTTTGTAACATTAATAAAAATAGATTAAAATAGGTACTAACTTAAACATAAAATAAAATAATTTTGTATAACATTAAATAAAAAACTAAAAACATGCATTTTAAAGATTTTAAAACAAAAATACAAAATAAAATAAATCAATAATTAAGATAATAGGAAAAAATTGTGTGAATCAAAAATCTTTAACCAAATTGATACAACTTGCTAATTAAAAGTTAAATACAAATATCTTGTTAGAATTATTGGAATTATTATTTTGTGTGCAATATTGGAATAATTAAGATTGGAATTAGCAAAAAAAAAAAAAAAAAAGTATCGTTGGAAATACATAAAAGAAAATAAAAACACCAACTCAACAACTAATTCATCCCATTTTCCAATGATGTTGGATTAACTTTTGAGTTACCAATTTTACAAAAAACATAACTCAAAATGCTAAATTAACCATAATTCATTATAACTCAAATTCTAAAATTTTAATTTGATTCATGATTGGTAACATTTTGAGTTATTAATGAGTTGGACCCTTAACTCAAACTAAATCAATGGTAACTCATGCTACCAATCAAGCCAAAGACGGAATCAACGATTCAACCATCCTTGATTCCCTTGTTTCGACATTGCTCTGCGGTGAGGAGGTAGAGGAAAAGATAATTGTCAGATATCCATCAGTGAACTGTGGCGCCAGAGAGAAGCTCGGAGGCTCATGGTTGCTCTCCAAAAGCCTGCTCGGAGAAGGCATCATCGAGTCCATGACGCAAAGATGAAGCAATTCAGAGGAAGCTTTGAAAGAAAATTGGGGATCTATCTCCAAAGGGGAAATTAGATTGGTGGGATTTGATTCCATGGAGAAGAGTGAGGGATCTGAGTGACCGTGGCGTAGAATACTCATCGGCGGAGCAACGCACAGAGCAGCATGACAGAGCCGCCGAAAAAGATGAGAATAGAGAATGTTTAGGATTATGGCGTAAGCCTCCTCGAGGGATTCTCAAATGCAATGTTGGAACCTCCTGGAGCAACAACAATCAGAACTGCGGGGCTTCATGGTTATTACGTAATCATACGGGTTTAGCTATGTTCATAGCAGGCGATCTTACTCTATGATACTTTCGAGACTTGAATCTGATTTGTTGGAACTTTTCTGGGCAGTAGAAAGTCTCTATAACTTCAACTTTAAAAAAGCTCTCTTTGAATGCTCCTCTGTTCGGGTGAAAGAAGCTGTCAACAACCCTCACGCTTTCCCTCTTTTCCGACATTTCATTGGAGACATTATCAATCTCCTATCTTCCTTTGAAGTATGGGATATCATTATTTCTTATCATGAGAGTAACCGGCATGCTGAAATCATTGCGAAGAGTGTGACTCGTGACCATAGCTATCAATCATACATTGTTCAGGGTGCACCAACATGGCTTGCGGAATCCAACTCCTTAGATGAAGCTCATGTTCCTGTATCCGGTGCCGTGTGCTAGTTTGCCTCCTAGACCTTATTCCTTGGTCCCTACAAAACGATGTTGCTTGTTTTTGAGTGGCTATAAGTTAGTTTCTCCTTTGTCGAGATTTTGTTTCTGTCGATGTTTGCTGGTATTTGGTGTTTCTCACATTTATTTGGATTTCTTAACAAATTTTTCGCTTTCAATGTTTAGAGATTTTTAAATGTTTTGATAAACGTGAGGATTTTGTTATCCAATATCCATTTTGCCCTTAATAATTAATATCATCTATATAAAAAAATTGTCATAATCTAAGTATTGAATTATTATAATTACGCATTTTCATTAAACAAGAAGAAATAAGTTACACGAATAATCCAACCAACAAAAACAGAACAAAAAGCATGATGTCCAAAACCTAACTCTCTTTTGATTTTTCTACAAATCTCACGTCACAAGTGAAAAAAGAAAAAGAAAATTCAAAAGAATTAAGAACAGAAACACTAGAAAAACAAAACCATTGTGGAGGAGAACAAATTGGAGGATCCAATGAGGTCAATGAGGTCAATGAATGAAGTAAGTCAACGCCAAGGCCACCATCATTAGAACATACGCTATCCCCTGATCTATCGACGTTCCTGCCAAAACCCAAATCAAAAACAATATCAAATTCTTCTTCTCCATCAAATATTTCGTAATCCAAAATAGATTTTTTTTTTGTAATGTAAATTTATTGATCAACCAAAAAGATTTTAAGTTTTTAATATATTAATACCGTCGCTGGTGGGTGCGGGAGCTGGCGAAGACGATTGTGCTTGAGCAATCGACAAGAGAATCACGGAGATTATGACGAAGACGGCGAGAATCTCCGATGGAAATTTCAGGGACGCCATTCTTTTTCTTTTATCTCCGGTGATTATTCCGGCGAGGGAATCTTTTTTTCTTTTGTTGAATCTCACCAGAAATTAAAGAAAGATGCCGATTGGTGAAAAAACAGAGGAACCTGAGATTTGGTTAAATAGTAAAGACATGCCTCAAGGAATGTGGGGCCCAAGCGACTTGGGACCCACCTAACACACAAATCCTCTCTGTCTCAAACTCTCTAATCACTCGTTGGTTGCTGCGTTGTCTTTAATTAATTTATGATTATAGTTTTAAATAAATTTTAAAGTAGAGGTTTAACGAGAGAAACGGTTAATTATGTTCTGTTTCTAAGCTGTGTCTGAGAAGGAGAAAGAGAGAATCTCCTCCAGCCTGTTTTCTCTCATACTTTCCCGGTTATGCAATTTTCCCTTTTCCAGCTACTCCCTAATTTCAATTTGTGAGTTGTAATAATCCGGTTTAGAACTAAACCGAACTAAACATTCCTTCATTAATCAAAGATTTGAAACCCGTGTTTCACAAAAAAACGTTTTGTTGATTAAAAATACATTCTTCCAATTTACATAGATTTATTTGAATTTAAAATATGTTTTCAAGTATATGTAGATTTTAATAAGGGTAATAATTTTAATACGGTTAATTTTTTTTTTTGGAAACTAGTTTCTTTTTTATGAATTTGTTAAAATTTAGATTTTGTATTTCTAGATCATCATTATAGTAAACTAGATTAGGACCCGCGTAATACGCGGGGTTTTAATTATACGTATTTATAAATGATAAAAAATAAAGTAAAATGTGTCGGTAATCGATTAAATTTAATAAAGATAAAATTTATGAAAATGTAAGAAATAAATGTTAAATCTTGTTGATGTAAATATTCAGATTTGATTGTTACTCGCACACTTATTTTACATGTTGATTAGTAACTTTGTTTCAAACTAAATTTCAACTCCACGTATTTCATCTCGCAATACAACTAATGTATTTCATCCATAATATTAAAATCATATTTTTACTCCATGCATTCCTTGTCAATCAATAATACCCAAAATTTTCATATCAAAATAATATATGCAAAATACATTCTATCAAATTTATGTCTATATATGTCATTAGTGTTAAACAAATAGTAAGAAAATTAACAAAATATATTAGTAAATAAATTTAAAAATATTAACAAAACATGTCGTAATCTCATGAATATCAATTTTTTATATGCCGCACTAATACTTTTAAAAATTAGAAATAATTTGTCTTATTTTCTTTTTTTAGTTTTTTTATTTAGTATTCCCTTTTAATAATATGTCTTATTTTTTTTTTTTTTTGACTATTATTTCATTTTAGTTACACTACAATTATAAATAATTTGTCTTATTTTCTTTTTTTAATTTTTTTGATTTACTATTTCCGTTTATTTTTTTTTAATAACATGTCTTATTTTTTTTTAGACTATTATTTCCTTTTAGTAACACTACACTTTGATTTAAGAAATAAATAATGTAGAGAAAGAAAATTTATATTTTTATATTAATATATTGACACATGTCACAATCTCAATTAAAATTAACACATGTCACGATCTGGTGAGTTACGATTTTGTCTACGTGTCACACTCACGTTAGGCAAAATTTAAAGTAAAATAGCTTTGATCGATTTGTGAAACTCTCGAATTCATGATTTGCTTGAATGATGTATTTTTTTTCTTTTCTTTCTCGATTAGTTATGACATTTTTCCTTCTTTTTTTTTAAACGTATTGACATGAAACAAATTTTATTTTTTAATAATATTTTTTAAAATTTTTTTTTTCCTTTTACCTTTTTTAATAACATTTTTTACAAATTTTCCCATTTACCTTTATTTAGTGACATTTTTTTTTACAAATTTTTCCAATGATGTATTTTTTTTCCTTTCTTTCTCGATTAGTTATGGCATTTTTCTTTTTTTTTTTGTTTTTAAACGTATTGACATGAAACAAATTTTTCCTCTTTTTTAATGATATTTTTTATAAATTTTCTCTTTTACCTTTTTTAGTGACATTTTTTACAAATTTCCCTTTTACCTTTTTAGTGACATTTTGTTTACAAATTTTTTCTTTTTTTAATGACATTTTTTTTTACAGAAGGACATTGACTTTTTTTTTGTTACGTTAGGACATTTTTTTGTTGGCGATGATGTATTATATTTTTATATTAATATATTGACACGTGTCACAATTCAATTAAAATTAACACATGTCACGATTTGGTGAGTTACGATTTTTGCCTACGTGTCACACTCACGTTGGGCAAAATTAAAAGTAAAATAGCTTTGATCGATTTGTGGAACTCTCGAATTCATGATTTTCTTGAATGATGTATTTTTTTTCTTTTCTTTCTCGATTAGTTATGACATTTTTCCTTTTTTGTTTTTAAACGTATTGACATGAAACAAATTTTCCTTTTTAATGATATTTTTTTTTTACAAATTTTCTATTTTACTTTTATTTTAATAACATTTTTTACAAATTTTTCCATTTACCTTTATTTAGTGACATTTTTTTTTTTATAAATTTTTCCAATGATGTATTTTTTTTCCTTTCTTTCTCGATTAGTTATGACATTTTTTCTTTTTTTGTTTTTAAACGTATTGACATGAAACAAAATTTTCCTTTTTTTAATAATATTTTTTACAAATTTTCTCTTTTACAAATTTTCCTTTTACCTTTTTAGTGACATTTTGTTTACAAATTTTTCTTTTTTTAATGACAATTTTTTTTACAGAAGGACATTGACTTTTTTTTGGTACATTAGGATATTTTTTTTTTGCGATGATTTTTTTACAAATTTTTCTTTTACCTTTTTAGTGACATTTTGTTTACAAATTTTCCTTTTTTTAATGATAATTTTTTTTACAGAAGGACATTGACTTTTTTTTGGTACGTTGGGACATTTTTTTTTTTTGCGATGATGTATTTTTTTTTTAATTTTTAGATAAAAAAGAAATATTATTTAAATTAAAATTAACTTTATACATTAGTATATTAATACGTGTCATCATCTTAGTTAAAATGACACATGTCACGATCTTTGAGTGCATTCTCCTTTATATAATAAAATAACAACAGATTTTGGCTAATAATTCGAATAACACCACATTTTGACAAAGTGTTACCTAAATTTCAAAAGTTTAAACTATTCAAGTCAGTAAACACCTTGGGGTCATAATCCAGATAATTCTTTTATTTAACAACCCAAAAAAGAACAGAAAAATCACTCGCTAATTCCATTGTACTCAAAAAACGATATTCCTTTCGTCCAAAACTTTGGTTAATCTCCGGTTTTCATCTCAAACCGGCCTAAAATTAACAAAAGAAAACCATTACCATAAACTAGCTGTTGACTTATAGCAAGCACAACGAACATGTTCACCATGAGGTTATTCCCTAAGTCATGGAGATGGAGGAGCAGCGAAGAATGGATCTTCTCTGTTTTTATAGATCTCGAAGAGTTGTTTCGAGTATCGGCCTGCCAAATCTCTGCAAATCTCATCCGCGTTAAACTCGAAATTTTTCAATTCCTCAACCGATTTCTTCAAATCACCCGTGGGATCTCTATCTGTCAGAAACTGTCCTATGCGAGTGCCCCTAATCATCATTCAAGAAACGTAAATCAAGAAAACGCTTTATCACGGATCGGAAAAGGCTTTGTTAGTTAGTATACCTTTCGGCGTCAAACCTGCTGAAACCACGACCATTAGAGACATGACTTGATCTTCTTGCCTTTTCATCTTCTGTTTGAAACCTGTACAGAACGCAAACCGCTCTCATACATAGCTGAGGGTCTTTACCGAAATCTGCCAGCATATCTGCCTCGTATTCCCATTTCCGCTTCTCGGGATTCTTGTCCCTCCTCAATCTTGAAATGACATCAGCATAACCGATATCTCCATCAAATTCCTCCTCCCCGGTTTCATCAGACTTTTCACTGACAGTCTCATGACTCTCATCATCAACAATAAACCCATCCAAACTCTCGCTCTCTCCCTCTGACCCTTCTTCTTCTGTCTCATCATCCTCAGCATTACCAGTAGTCGGGATTCCCACAAGTCTCTCTGTTGGATTTCGTTCACTTGAAGTAGAGATCTCTTCAGAAACTCTTTGTTTCCTCAGTCTCGACGACACTCGACGCTGTCCTGTGGTGGGTGTGTCAACCAAATCCGACATATCATGGTTTGGTGGTTTCAGTTTCTTGAGTATTGAAATCGGTATGTTGTCTTCATCATCGTCATTTTCAGAATCGCTGGTAATAACCCGTTTCCTCTTACGACCAGGAAGAGGAGTGCTTGTGTTGCCTTCACAAGCTTCCACATCTTCATCTTCATAGTTCTCACCAATACTCCTCCCCTCTAAAGTATCCCTAGCATCAGATTCCTTCTCACTTCTCTCCTCTGTTTCACTATCACATAAATCAACTACATGGGCCGATTTCTGACCATCACCTTCAAACGACAGCATCTTATTTACTCGTCTGCAAGAAGACACGCTTCCTCTGCTTCTCCCCAAGATACAGTCTTTAACCGGTGTGGTAATATAAAGAGAGCCTACATTGAAAAAACCCGTGAAACATAATGAAAATCAATCAATCACATAGAGAAAACAAAAACCAAACATTACTCCAATCAGATCTATCATTCTACTCACTGGTGGCTTCCTTACTCAAAGCCTCTTGAGACACTTTACAAGATTCGGTATTCTTCGTTCCTAATGATCTCTCAGGGAACTTGATACTAGATAACTCCAATCCAACCTTCACATTCTCATCAAATCCCAATTCCCCATCTCTAAATGCACCTATTTCCTCTAACCTCCGAACCGCCTCCACAAGTTTCTCAAACTTTCTCTTCCAATCCACGGCTTCGTTCTCAGCCACCTGTTTCTCAAACTCCAATGCTTTGTTCACCATCATCTGCTCAATTAAAGAATCTTGCTCATCAGATTCTTTCAGATTCCTCAGCTCTTCTTCCGCTGCTAACTTCTCCGATTCCAATTGCTTTAACCTCAATTCAAGCCATTCCAAATCCTTATTCCGTTTCTGAAACTCTGATTCTAAAACAATGTACTTTTCTTCAGCTTTCCAAACCCTTTCTTTTAAATCAAGACACCGACAGTTTTGCACCTCCTTCATCCCCATTGTTTCATCTTCCATAGATTCCTCTTCTTGGAAACTATAATTTAAACCCTAAAATTAACTGGTGGAAATTCCTAGGAACACAAAAAAAATCAACTTAAAACGTACCTCAATTTTTTTTAAATTGCTGCTTCCAAATTCAGAAAAGAATAGAGTCGGGTTATCCGACCTGAAATTGGCAGGCCTGAAAGAGATACTATATAGGTCCGCATTTTGAAATTGAAGCAGACATTCCTGAAGCTTTTCTATAAGATTGTCACTTCGAATTTCACTTATTGGCACTTTCATTTGTCTCTTTGAAGTTAAAACTGATTACATTTTTTACCCTCTAGTTAATTCCAAGTGGAGTAATGTAATCTGACAAGACGATAGTTAAAGACACAATGCATATCCATGAACATTTATAACTATAAGAGATTGATGTTAATGAAAGCCAAACAAAAAAAGACTTTGAAGATATGTTGAATACGTTGAAGTTTATTAGTTCCCTTTTTTCGAATCTTTCTTTTTAATCACCCAATTCTGAAGCTATACAACTGTGGCATCTTTTGCACCATTGGAGAGGGAAAAAGAAAAAAGAAAAACTACTTTTTCTGTAGCGGGAAAAAGTCAACCTTGCTTAATGAACTAGAAAATTACTGTTTTTTTTTTTTTGTGATAATGAATTTACAAAAGAAAACCATTTACATGACACAACTTACTGCGAACAAATATTCAATAAAATCAAAACATATCTAACATATTAGTGACCTATGTTATAGAAAATGAAGAACATCGAAAAATATATATGTTGGGAATGTCCTGAAATCATTTGTACTTTATTCTAGTTAAGTTGTATTGTCGAGGTTTTGACAATCGTATTGGTTGGTTATAATGCTTTGCTAGAGGCCGCTTGTAATCTATGGACCTAAAAATCTATTGCTAATATTATATGATTCTACAGGATTACACACCTAAATAACTGGATCTAATAAAGATTGGCCCAATTTTAATATACTTGGAATTTGAATATTTCTATATATGTGATATATAGAATAATAGTAATAATGAATTAATATATATGGATATATATTAACGTCGGTGAGTAATCTAATTGGGATTAGGTTTACTGGGTCATATCTTTATATAAAGGAATGGCTACACTACGTTATATATATATATATCACTGTGAAGAAAGGTTGAGCCTTTCTCAAGAATCTTTCGACCTTAGTTAAGAAAGATTGCGCATTTACTCTCTTAACTCACTCGATTCTCTTTTCTTTCTTTGTTTAATTTGTTCACTCGTGTGTATTTGCTAAGAACTTGAAGTAAAGAGCATAAGAATGTAAAGACACAAGGAATTAACGAGTTCGGCCCCTTGGGAATTGGGTACCTACGTCTCGCCGGAGAACTTCTCCGGAAAATCCACTAAGAACTTAGCTCAAACCGAGCTCTGTAATCACTTTACACTTCTCTCTGCTCTGTTTTCTTTTCCTCACACACGTACATTACAAGGAGAGATGATTCTACGTTTATACTTGTAGAATCAACTTGGTCACCAAGGCAAAACTTAACTTGACTTGAGTTTACCTTTAGTTCCTTTTGTCCCCTTGAGTTTCACTGATAACTAGGAGGAAACGGCTAATTGCAGGCCTGCGATTCTTGTCTCCTCCAGTCACCAACACTCCTTGTACGGTTCTGATACTGTTCAGAGAGAGCACATGGTTTTGTAGAGGTTTAATCTTATCTTTAGAACCCTCTGTTTCAGCTTGATGTCTCTGCTTCTCTTCTTATGATGAGACCCTCTGTTTGAGACCAAGTC
Source organism: Pseudoturritis turrita (assembly GCA_900406555.1). Classification (NCBI taxonomy): domain Eukaryota; kingdom Viridiplantae; phylum Streptophyta; class Magnoliopsida; order Brassicales; family Brassicaceae; genus Pseudoturritis; species Pseudoturritis turrita. Next base: position 2,510 of record OVBL01000959.1, on the reverse strand, counting down.
TTTTACCTTGTCGTTATATTTGAATGTAGGCTTAACGGTAAAGTCTCAGATTGTCTCATCAATGGTCTCATCTTCTTCTTCTTAAGAGAGACAGAGCAGAAGGATTCAAACTAACCTCCACAAAACTCCACCTTGGTTTGAATACCAACCCCATCTTGATTCTTTTCTTAGTTTCCTTGGATTTTCCGTTCTCCGGATTCTTCTTCTTCACTTAGTGACTTGAAATTCTGAGCAACTCCAAAGCCTTTTGAAGCTTGCTCACAGCAACTGTCTTGGTGAAAATGTCTGCAGGATTCCACAGAGTTGATACCTTGCTAACCTTGATTTCTCCATCAGTAATCTTATCTCTGATGAAGTGCATCCTCACATCAATGTGTTTTGTTCTTTCATGATGGACAGAGTTCTTTGAGAGTGAGATAGCACTCTGGGAATCACACAGAACCTCAACATGATCTTGATCAAATCCTAGTTCAGCTCCTAGTCCTTTCAGCCATATTGCTTTCTTTGTAGCATCAGCAAGTGCCATATACTCTGCCTCAGTAGTGGACAATGCAACAACCTTTTGTAAACCTGATTTCCAGCTTATAACATTTCCACCTGCAGTGAAAACAAAACCAGTGATAGATCTTCTTCTGTCTGGATCAGCAGCATAGTCCGAGTCACAGAACCCCTTGATTTCAACATTCTCTTGTCTCTTGTAAACCAGCTTCAGGCCCTGTGTTGCTTTGATATACCTTAAGACCCATTTGACAGCTAACCAATGATCTTTCAGTGGATTGCTCATGAATTTGCTGACAACACAAAGTGGATATGCGAGATCAGGCCTTGTGCCAACCATGGAGTACATAATACTCCCAGCAGCACTTGAGTAGGGAATAGTCTTCATAAATTCAGCCTGAGCAGTCACTTCCTCTTCTTTTGCAGCTCTGAGTTTGAAGTGAACACCCATTGGTGTTTGAACACTTTTTGACTGATCCATTCTGAATGTATGCATAACCTTCTTCAAGTAATCTTCTTGTGATAGCTCAAGTATTCCCTTCTCTCTGTCTCTGTTTATCTCCATACCCAATATCTTCTTCGCTTCTCCCAAATCCTTCATTTCAAACTCTGTACTCAGTAGACTCTTCAGCTCTTGAATCTTGTCTTTGTTCTTTGCTGCAATGAGCATGTCGTCAACATACAATAGCAGATATATGTATGACCCATCTTCAAGTTTCTGAAAGTAGATGCAACTGTCAAAGTTGCTCCTCTGATACCCTGAGTCTTTCATGAAGGAATTGAATCTTTGATTCCATTGCCGTGGTGCTTGTCTCAAACCGTATAAAGCCTTTTTCAAAAGACACACCTTATCTTCTGATCCTGTTTCAACTTGATAACCTTCTGGTTGTTCCATCAGAATGTATTCTTCTAGATTTCCATGCAAGAATGCAGTTTTGACATCCAATTGTTCCAATTCTAGATCCAGATTTACCACATATGATAGAACAAGACGGATTGAGACGTGTTTCACAACTGGTGAAAAGATTTCTTGATAATCAATACCTTCCTTTTGCAGATAACCTTTTGCTACAAGTCTAGCTTTGAATCTTGGCTGCTCAACTCCTGAGATACCTGGTTTTCTTTTGTATACCCACTTGCAGCAGATAACCTTGCAGTTATCTGGTCTCTTTATCAAAGTCCAAGTCTGATTCTTATGCAGTGATTTCATCTCTTCATCCATGCCTTCTTTCCACAACTTCCAATCTTTATCTCTCATGGCTTCATCAAAACAACATGGCTCTGGATAGTCACCATCTTCTGTTACCGTTAAGGCAAAACCCACCATGTTTGATTCTTCTAATCTGCTTGGTTTTCTTGTGACTCTTCTTTTTCTATCCCTTGCAAGTTGGTAGTTCTTGAGATGATCATTCCCCTGGTAGTCTTCATCATCTGAGTCATCTTCTTTTTCCTATCATCTGTGTTTTGACTCACTTCTGGATCATTGACTGTTTCTTCTTCAGCTCCACCTAGATCACTGAAGTCACCTTGGTTAATCTCATAGATAAACGTTTGCGTAGACCTTGGTGTCTCAGAACTTGATTCTGCAGGTTGATTCAGATGTTTCTACATCTTGTCTTCTTGAAACGTAGCATTTCTGGTAATTACACACTTTCTTTCTTCAACTAGCCAGAACTTGTATCCTTTTACACCTGCAGGATAGCTGATGAAGACTCCTTTCTTAGCCCTTGGATCCAGCTTCCCTTGATCACTGTGAATGTAAGCCACTGACCCAAATACTCTCAACTCTTCATACTTTAGCTTAGCTCCAGTCCAGATCTCTTCAGGAACCTCAAAGTCAATTGCAGATGATGGTCATAGATTGATTTGATGAACTGCAGTTACTGCAGATTCAACCCAGAAGTACTTTGGCAAACCTGATTCACTCAGAACACTTCTTACCTTCTCAAGAATGGTTCGATTCATCCTCTCTGCAACCCCATTTTGTTGAGGTGTGTAAGCACAAGTTTTGT
>OVBL01000958.1:0-200239 GCA_900406555.1 Pseudoturritis turrita | reverse complement strand
GTGAAGGTTGAAATCCTAGACCAATTGCACTTGCGAGCTGAAAGTGCTTCGTGAACCTCAGACAGATCGGGAGGCAATGAAAGACGAAGGTGGCGAACTGCAAAACAATAATATTTACGCAAGGTCAAAAAGAAACCTAAAAAAAAGGGAAAAAGGGAACTGCTAAATAATGGAGACCCGAGCCGTGGCCCAAGTCGAGCAACGGATCGGCTACCAATTTCTCCCCAGCCAGACTTGACAAACTGAAGGCACCTCCGACCCACCGATGCTTCAGAAATAGGGACGAAAAAGAAGTAGTCTTCCCAATTATCGTCTTTCGACGGGAAGCCTCTTATGATATTTCTCCTAGCCTTGCCCGACACATAATATTTCAGCTCCCGCTTATTTCGACGCCTGAACTCCAGCAAGTGTGTCAGGTGTTCGATGCCGACTTCTAGATCGCACTCATAACTCCTGACCAGAATACCGACCATATGCCTGATTCCTCGAACGTTGATCTGAGAAATAGCCAAGTTGTATTTCCAGATAAACTGAAGGATGGCTTCAGGGATCGGGAACCACAACAGGCAGCGATAGAAGAAGCTTTCGTAAAGAGTGAAATGGTTAGGAGGGGGATTGCTGGCTCGGTCTGAGGGCGAAGGAAGAACAAGCTCGACTTCCTCAGAAATGCAAAACCTATGCCTAAGGGCGGATAGCGAATCCAGGTTTGAAAGGGTTGAACCAGGTGGATCGGGTCGTTTCCTTGTTTTCTTCTTCCTTGAAGTCTGACGGTTGAGACCCATCAAACGCTTCAACTCCTGTCTGGCCATAGCTGGATCAAAGAACCAGTTTTCTGGTTCAACTTTTGGCGGATCGGGATCAACTACATCAACAAAGGGGTTTGCCGGCTCGTCAAAAGGGGAGTCGTGAAGTTGGGGCACTTCAAATCTCAGAGGACTCCCAGAATTGCTGCCTACTCCCGAGGATTCAGAGAGCACCATTTTTCTGCCAAGTAGGGAAGGTCCAACTCCCGAACCGCTTGGATCATCTAGGTTTTCGGAGACATGGGCGCCAGACGAATCTTCTCGACCACAGCTCCGGGCGATAAACGGATCGGGAGAGGAGGATGGTTCAGGAAGCGAAGACTGTCCCGAAATGCCAAACAGGCGGGTATATGGATCGGGAGACGCAGAAACAGGTGACTGAGACATTTCGTTGAAATCAAAGACGGATCGGGGTCTTTGGATGATATCAACAGATCGGGATCCCTAACAGCTCGCGGAAGAGAATCTAGAGTTTCTAAGATTCAAAAGACGGATCGGGGCTCTCAGCAGCCTATCAAAATAGATCAAAGCCTTTAAAAAGTTGAAGAACAAGTTGAAGATCTTTTAAGAACAGCAAGTCAATCTAGATCTTCAAAACAAACTGCCGGAAAACTTGAAGACGGCGACGGAGCCAGTTGAAGATGGATCGGGAAATTCAAGCGGATCGGCGGCGAAGGAAGAGCAACGGAGTTTCGGCTAAAAAAAAAAACTTAAGCAAAAAAAAATTTATTAGAGAGAGAAAGAAGAGAGAGGTTACCTGCTTTGAAGAAATTTTCGGAGAAATGAAGTGGAGAACAAATGAGAAGTATCACGGATTATATAGGCAAATGGCGACGTCATTCGCCTCGGGAACCAGCAAAAACGCTTGCACTCCCCGATAAAGGTATCAAGGAAACGGAACCCCGAACTGAGTTTGCGTAGGAAGTCATACCCGAACTGAGTCAGCAATGCTACAAAGAAATGATTCGGGGTTATCCATGGATCATGGTTCGGGATCGTCATCAAAAAGGACAGTTCGGGACGACCACGAGAATCGTTGATCTCACTCAACCACTTACAGCTCGGCACTAACATTACTGATACTGCCAAGCTGGGGGGCTAACTGTTGGGGTCAGATTCCACCTCTTGAGAATCAACGATTGAAAAAACGGCTAAGTATGAAAGAGCACTAGCAGTTGAACCCCTAACCGTGAAGGTGGATCGGGTCCTTAGCCTTGAAGCAGAATGGATCGGGTCCCCCTGACCGTGAAGTAGGTGGATCGGGTCTTTGGCCATGAAGTAGATGGATCGGGTCCCCTAACCGTGAAAGGTGTACCCCGATCCGTGACAGAGCAAGGGATCGGGTACCCCGATCAATGAGAAGGTTGGGTTATGTGCCCTGATCCGTGACCAAGCAGATGGATCGGGTCCCTTGATCGTGATGGAGTTGGATCGGGGTCCTTGGCCATGAAGCAGATGGATCGGGTCCCCTAACCGTGAAAGGTGTACCCCGATCCGTGACAGAGCAAGGGATCGGGTACCCCGATCCATGAGGAGGTTGGGTTATGTGCCCTGATCCGTGACCAAGCAGACGGATCGGGTCCCCTGATCGTGATGGAGTTGGATCGGGGTCCTTGGCCATGAAGCAGATAGATCGGGTCCCCTAACCGTGAAAGGTGTACCCTGATCCGTGACAGAGCAAGGGATCGGGTACCCCGATCCATGAGAAGATTGGGTTATGTGCCCCGATCCGTGACCAAGCAGATGGATCGGATCTCCTGATCGTGAAGTAGGTGGATCGGGTCTCCCTAGCCATAAAACAGGTGGATCGGATCCCTTAACCGTGGAAGGTGTATCCCGATCCGTGAGAAGGATGGATTGTGTGCCCTGACCCGTGATCACGCAGAAGGACCGGGTCCCCCTGATCGTGAAGTATGTGGATCAGGATCCCCCCAGCCGTGAAAAGGTGTACCCCGATCCGTGAAGGGAAGTTTGGTTCCAAACCCCGAACTGCGACAAGGCGAGTTGGGTTGTGTACCCCGATCCACGACGCAACAGATGGATCGAGGGTCACGACCCACGACGAAGAATCTGGGACGAGTATCAGTCCACGGTACGACGGACGGATCAGGGCCTGCGACCCATAGTATGTCACCCGAGCCATGAACCATGGTAAAAGATTGGGCCGAGACAAAACAAGCCCACGAATTCAAGCCCACAAAAGGGGTGGCAAAGACAGCCCACGAATCGAAGCCCATCACGACAACAGGCTTTGCTAAAAGGAAATCCCGAAGAATTAGGAAATCTTCCTTATCTCTTTAGACATTAACTTAACCGACTTAAACATGTATATATACTGATGTAGACCCTCTGAAAAGGGGATCCGGAATTGACCTAGCGAGACTCTGTACTTTTCCTCTTACACAAAAAGCTTTCTAAGCAGCTTAATAAACACACCATCTTTGGATCTTCGTTTGTGTTTTTGGTGGTTTTTACTTAGAAGTTTCGGATCTCGCTAAAAGACATTACGAATTCAGTTGGCGTGGATTTACACTCCCACACTCATTGAGCTCCCGGTATGGAGGAAGCTGAAGTTTATCCGGAGTTACAAGTGGAGAAAGCAATGGCTCAAAGACTCGCCACACTTGATCGAGATCTAACCTTGTATCGATCAGCAACGCTCCAGCGATACTCTCCACCACGTCTCCAAGAGCCTAAACCAAAAGAGACAAGTATGTCAACCTATTTGCTCTCTTTGTAATCAGAAATCTCGGGCAGGGAGTTTAAATGGTCATGCAAGTACGCTGTTACCTTAGGGCCATGTATTGAAGGGATTGATCTACCAGTTTCATCTGGCTTTCCATAGGACATCATATACTCATTTATGTGAGTCTCAAGAGCTGTGGCACAGCGTTGAAGGTGGGTATGCAGATTATTTTTCACTGCAACTTGCGCAAAATTTTCGTTATTTACACATGCAGAATGAAGATCAGTCATCTCTCCAGGTCCTGTTTGTTCGTATGTGCTAAAAAGATGACGGGTGATAAGAAAATCCAGTACAGAATCACCAAGAAACTCCAATCTCTGTTTGAGGAACAAGTTGATAGCATGAGATTAGAAAAACTGGGAATAACTCAGCCAAATAATGCAGGGGTAAAACAATGAAGTCATACCTCGTACGAATAGGATTCATGAACAGAGGAGTGTGTGATAGCCTCTTTTAAAAGGAACTTTGCAAAGAATTCATGTCGGATCTTTGTCTCCAACTCCGTGAGCTCATCTTCTTTAGGGATGTAACACCGTAGAGAAACTCTATTGATGGCTTCAGTGACTAGTTTTGTGTCACACTCAACGTTAACACCAACCCATTTCATCACATGAGAGCCGCAGTCAATCCACCGCTAACATAATAGGCACCAATCAGGGCCTCTGCGCAATCTGATACAGATTTTTAAACAGTCCATCTATGACCCATGTCGCAAGACTTTCCAATTTTTATATTCATGTTCTCTGTGAAGAATCTTGGGTCCAATGGTACTTCTCTAGTATCAATCCCACACTTGCAAGGAGTGGGAAAGAGAGAAAATTGACCAGGTGCAGTCCAGCGACGCGGTTCAAAAGCGCCGTTTCTTATGTATCCCTATAAAACCAAAATCCCATTTTAAAAGTTACTTCTTTAGTTTTATGACCGATATAATACATGACTTACATATATTAGAAGCTACCTGTAGTTTATGATCTGTTGCCAAGCGGTGAAGATTTGAGTTGGATATAATCGATTGCCTCTGCCGTGTAAGTTGTCCCTCGTCTTTGTCAGGATACTTAAGGAATCGATAACAGCTCACAACATACTTCAAGACTGAATCTCCAAGCAGTTCCAACCGCTCCATGGAAAACGCTTCAGGGCATGTAAGTGTAGTAAGTGCTTCAAGAATCTGATTCATTAAACTAATACAAGCGTTAATTGACAATTGGGATCATCTAGTTTCATCTCTAAATGATGGATAGTGTCCAAAACCATACCGATATACTCGATATACTGAAGTTATCGATGCTGCAATCAATATCTTCCCTAAGCTGGCTGGCCAACGTTAGAGACTCTAAACGGTGCATCACTGAGGGCAGCAAGTAGATTGATTTTAGCACAGAACGCGGTACATCAATTCTGACCAAAAGCTCCTGAGGCAAATGTGCATGGATATTTGGTTTTCTTTTCCTAACATTACCAGCTACTGGTTCCGTCTTCACAACCACTGCTCATTTACATTGAAGACATCTTAGAGCTTGTCCACTACAATATCCTCAAGACATACACAATGTATCCATGTGTTAGAGAAATTCTCAGAAATCAACTTTTACCGTCTTCATTGAAGTTGACTAAAAGGTTGTGGGCATGGTGACTCTGCTTCAACTTCAACAACGGCTGATTTGGGTGCGCCAATACAATCCCATACCTGATTAGTAGGCATGACGCTAAGTACAGAGTTATCATAAGTTACGGAAGTAAATTGAGAGAACATCCATAGATAGAATATCACTTACTTTTTGTTAAAGTATTCTGCATAGCTAGCATATTCTGTGAGGCGTCATCCTCAAATGGGCTCATAGCAGAAGAATCTTTTATCACATCAGCTATAGAGTATATCCTTCCGGTATGAATTGCAATGACCACAATTTCTACGAGACTAATTTTATCAGACGAACCGTTGGCAAAATGAATCAGATTCGTGTCATTTTTTTTCATCCTCAAGTAAAACCTCCTGACCGAATGAGGTGTTGCAATGATTTCCATCACTAATCTGAATTTCAAGAAGAGAATTTTTCTTCAAGAACTCAACTACCAAGGCACAGGAGTTGATAGCCGACCAATCAACCGTCGCACTCGAAATTAGATCATTCGTTTCAACCGGTAGCAGTAGAAACATAAAGGAAGGGTCCCAAAGGGAACTTGTGTCCGTTTGAAGCAAGAATTCTCTGTGTGTTCCCAATGACTTAGATCCAACAAACAACTTTCCAAACATGACATTGAAGAAAAACTGCTGAAAACACTTTGCTCTGATCATCTGCATGATTTTCAAAGATACGAAGAAGAAGACATTAAGTTCAAACCATGATATAAAAAACTGTATAAATCCCACGGATCAGAGTGTGGGATGTACCTCTTCGTGACTCAAACGTAACTGGCCACAAGGTGAGACGGAAGCCTTCACAAACTTCCTGACCAAGTAAAGGTCCATCTCGACATTACCAGCATCCTGGGCAAGGGTTGACTCAATCAAAAGAGAGAAACTCGAGTACGCGTCCCCAGAAATATTACAACAGAAGTCCAACTTATAAGCCTGAAAGATGGCGCCATCAAGATTTTCTCCCCAGGTTCCTGACAATGCATTTGCACGGGTTATCCCATGCAACTCCTTACGTGTTTTTGAACTTGTCCAAGAATTAAAGATATATATAGATACATAAAAATTTTAAGAAAAGCTCCATGTATTTAGACATGCATATGATATGCATCTGCTGGTGTGTGTGCGAATCAACAGTGGCTTATAAAGGAACTAAGACCAAAATCACAACAGCAGCATACTGAGGAATTAAGAAAATAATAAAACATACCTGCAGCCGATGAAGATGATTTACTTTTAGAAGAGGCAACCTTCTTTTTGGCGGTGCATTGTAAAAGATTGTTATCCAATGCGTCTGATTGATGTAACTTCTTAAATACTAACTGCTCATTTGTACTAGGAGGATCCATTATAGTTTGAGGGGCAGCTGCTTCCTCAAAGACAGTGATACTAGAATCTGGAATAACCATGGCTCCATTTTCCTTCACGCCATGGCCATATGTCACTGGAGGTGGACACAATTTCAAGTTTGGAGTTTCTGGATCTCGTATTGGGACTTCTCTTCGCATAAGGTCATACAGATGGTCTCTTTGTTTCGGGTTCCCCCTACAATGTTTAGTATTAAAATATTGAGCTGCAAAAGAAGGCACTGGATTTTCGGTGAACACTTTGCATTAATCAAGATTGTCTCCTACCTTTCAAGAAACATAATAGATTTAGAGTTACTCTGTTTGGCCAGTTCTTGAGACTGCGAGTAACTACACACTGTTTTGGGCAGGTCAAAACATACCATGCATGAGCAATTTGGCACCTGAAATCCCTCTTCAACCACATCAGTGATAAATAAAAGATTCACCTGCATTCGTTAAAAACCTTTCAGTGACGACAAAATAAAAATTATTTTGAATATGTCAATTGTCCGACTGTGATGAAAAAGAGGTAACATTGTCAACATGAAATGAATCAGGGATTTCAATTTGCGTTTTCTGTGCCAATGCATGGGTGGAGGCGTTATTTCCGATTAAATACAAGACATTAAAGTAAGCTAAAGAGGCTTCTTTCTTCACGAATCTTTTGATCACTTCCGCAGTGATAATTCTCTCAGCTAAAATAAGGCATGGTTTTTTATTTTCATCTCTGTAAGCAAATTAAAGAAGTCAGAACTGATGGAAATTTTCTAGCAACTTTGGGGTTGAAAAAACAATCTGAATTACCTAAATGAATCCAATAGATGGAAGAGTTCTTGTAACTTTGGAGATACACATCCCAAATTCACTGCTGACAGATTGTCTTGCTGCAAATCTACCGAATTCTTATCTTCTGTTAAGTGATAGAATTGAGGTACAGTGAAAGAAAATTAAAATATTGACTAGAAGTTGACTGCCCAATGCAAAACAGATCTTTGAATACAGTACCTTGATTCAAATACACCGCAATTGTGGATAAAATATCCTCAAGGAATTCCTTGCACACCATTGAGCATTCTTTATAAGCTTCACTTTCCTCTTTCAAAACTGAGATTTTCTCCATGCAGACTTAAGTCGCCTTTATTGAAGGCAAGATTAAAAAAAAATTAATCAGCACAAAAAGTAGTGATGGTGAAAAGGAAACTAACAATGAGCAGATAAATGATTAACCGCTAATAAAAATAAAACTGGTAGTATGGGATAGAGTGGATACCAAATGTGCGCAAATCAGGCCAAGATTATCAAGGCAATGCAAAATCTCTCTGTAGTCAACGGACATTCGCTTTTGATATGTCTTAAGCTTATCATCTGCCTTTTTCCCACTTCTTGAAGCCTTAAAAGGGAAGCATCAAACTGTGGAACAAAATAGAACCTTTTTTAGGACCTCCGAAACACACTAGGAAAGAGCCATGTTCTGGCTCATACTCAGTGAGCATATATACCTTGAGGTGCGAAGTTTCCAGCTTTTCTTTCAATTCCAAAGTACAGAAAGGTGGTGGGTCATAAAATCGGAATATTGTAGCAACTTTTACTGTTGTAGCAAACTTTTCCACCCCTTTCTCCTCTTCAGGATTAAAAATCTAAATTCATAGTAAAAGTTGCAGAACATTAATTAGTGGACTAGTATTTCTTTCCTAGTTACACAAAAAAAAAAGTACATGTGAGTCCATGAGGTTCTCAAGTTCTGATACTTGATCTGCACAGTTCAAAGCACACGGAATATCTAAGAGGCAGTTAACAAAACTCTTGCAATATGACAATAGTTTATTATACTTACATGAGGTTGAAACATTAACAAAACAGTTACGTAAAGCAAGATCTTCGGTTTGACACATAGAGAGGAAAAGAAAAACTTTAAATAGCATGCCTTTTCTAATGACGGCTGACGTAGTAAATCCAAACATCTTCGGTTTGTCAGTAGATTTGTGATAAAACTCCTTCATGCAAACAGGAAAGAAAATAGTTTATTGACTGGTTATGGAAAATACATAAGAAAAACTAATAGGTCTTATCAATACTGAGGAAACACACCTTCATTATTTTCGCATAGGGATGATTGCCAATGGTGCGGTGGCATTCATCTATTACTAGAAGACATATCATCTCTAATTTCAGGAATGCACTCCTGAGGGCATCCAACAGTATTTGAGGAGTCATGACCAGAACCTGAACTAGACAAAACATAATATCATTGCATATCACTTGGGTTTGCCAGCAGAAAAAATGCATGTGATAGTTGTTAGTGAGATCAATGTGCTCGCAAATCTATAAAACAAAATTATGAAAGAATCAACAATGGAAGAGAACCAACCCCAAAACTCTAGGCAGCAAATGTACTAACAAATCGGAATGGGCTAAACAGGTAAACAAACCAAGAATCAACCTCAAAGACCATCCATGACTAAGTGGATTGCAACTTTCTGCTAACCACAAAAATAAATTGTTATATATTTCACCAAAACTAGTAAGAAGTCACTTGTTGGCATATAACTAGCAAAATAGACCCAAACAGAAACACAAACTTACATCGTGGTTGCTAACTTCCTCTTCCCAGCGGTGGGATGTCCATTTATCAACACCTTTAGCTCCAAAGTACTCTCCAACCTTCAGATTTACATGTGCTTTGATCTCACAACACTGCTAAAACCATACACAAGAAAAAACATCCGGCCCCATGGTGATTCGTTTGCCAATATCATCGAGTTAAAGGGATTAAATTCCAAAAGAAAGAGTTTTTTCTTTGACATACATGAATCAAACGAGATATGAAACACCTAAAATGAAAAGACAAGCAGAATCGGAGGGAAGACATGCCTGTTTGACAAGATTTATAGTTGGAGCCAAGAAAATTATCAATCTTTTGGCGGAATCAGAAGAGGACATGGCTTTGATAAGCATGTTGGTTATCCCTGACTTATCAGATCCTGTCCCCAGAAGAGCAATTATGTTCCTGTTCTTTGCAACCTCGTACAAGTTCAACTCATAACTGCTGCAAAACTCAGACCCACAAGGAGAAAAAGAGTAACTTTAGCCTCAAAACCTGAAGAAGACCCAAAATCAAGTACAAGGAGAGGAAGATAAAGATACCCATTAGAGTCGATCACCATAGGATAAGAGGAAGAAACAGGAGGTTGATCTCCATCGATTTCACAGAATTTCCTCTTAAGCGAATTGCTTCCTCCTCCTCCTCCTCCTTCTCCACGTGGTTCATCTTCCTCGTTTCTCTCAGGCTCTAACGCGGACTACATGACGACGACGGCGAAAAGACTATAGCAGAGAAAAAAGGAAATCCTTTTTGAGAAAAAGAGAGATTCGAGCGGACACGAAGCAAAAGAGGAGAGTTAAAGGAATTTCGAATTTTGGGTTCTGTGGTTGAAACTGCTTTGGACTTTGAAGAAAACACGAAAAAGAAAAAATGCGATTCTCTTTTTGTCTTCTTGCACGGACAATGGGGCACATTAATACGCATCAACTTATGAAGATGACACATCGACAATCTATTTATTTTTAATTTGACCAAATATTTTTATCTTCTTAATTTTCCGCTTTTCTTACCCGAACTCTTCAACTTTCTCTCAAATTTAGTGCCAAAACTGCTCATACAACTTATATCTCATTTAAAATCCAGTCGGAGAATTTTAGCAAGTTTATGCTTTTTAAAAAAAAATGAAAGAGACGACATTATAAGAGTCACTGATGCGGTCGATGAGAAACAAGAACAAAATTAAAACCGGAGAAAATCATCGAATTTTTTTGACTACAAACACTTTCAATACCTTTCAACAACGTCTCCACTAATTTTTCTGATTTCTTTGATTTAAAATCTCTGAAATAAATTTATGCTTTTATTTTTCCGTATTGTGGTTCATTTAAACATTAATTGATGTGGGATAACATATTCACGGGAAAACGACCTATTTCTCCCTCGGAACTTCTCTATAACAATAGATGTACACAGAGTTTAGACTTCAGTTTATTTCTCTACCAAAACAAAGTTATAAATCTATTTACACCCGAATTGAAAATTCGAAATCTCAGAACACACAAACGTTGGTTTTATCGGTTTACGACTTAAACCGGATACCAAACCATCTAAATTCGATACCAAACCAAATTGAAACCCCACCCGACCCGTAAATCACCCAACCCGGCTTGTTCATCTTCTTCAACCCACTGAGTGCTTGCATAATCTCACTGCATCGAGCGAAGCTCTACACAAATCCATTGTTTCAGATGGAGGAGTTCCGAGTCTCTTGGCTTATCTCAACGGTCCATTGCCGCAAGAACCGGAGCAATTGGGTATCTGAAAAAGCTGTCAGAAATAGAAGTAATCGGCGCCGATAAGCTCCTGGAGAAGCTTGAAATAGGAAACTGAGAAGTTTCTTTCACCGGTAAACGATTGCGACGGTGAAGAAGAAAGAATAGTGTTACATAAATAGTCTGATGATGATGTAAGTTTAGTTATATGGGCTTCTTTCACCAATCATGCGGTTCACGTTCTTCTTCGCCATTCTTCGGCTCACCGAAACCTACAACGCCACATCATCATCTTCTTCTTCGTCGGAAGCTCCGATTGGTGAAACGACTCAGACGGAGGTGCAAAACGGTGGAGGAGCAGCGATGACTATTCCTCCGGTGGATAAAAAGGACAAACATGGTTGGTTGGTGCTCGGTTTCACCATTGGCCTCACGTCACTAACAATCCTTGGTCTCTGCCTCGTCGTGTTCTCGCTAGTTATGAAGAAATGAAGAGACGAGACGATGACGTGATGATATTTCAATCGAATCCAAAAGGACACAATACGATCACGCAACACCCAAATGAATTTCCAATTTCAGTCTCGAATTCAATTTTCAAATCACAGAAGCTTGAAGATGAAATCAAGATTCAAATTCAAGCCACGGAGAACAAAAGCTGAATCCCAAGGATTTGATTTTTTTTTTTTTGCGGTGAATCGGGAGGAGAAGCCATGTATACAATTGACCAGCTTCTGCGAGTTTCGGCGGAGCTTTTAGGAAGAGGATCGGTAGGGACAACGTATAAAGCGGTGATAAAACTCATAGCCATCGGAGATTAAAGAGTTCAGTTCTCTAATCACTCTCTTTCGATGTTCTTGCTCAGCTTCACTGACCGATTTCTTTCTTGATTTCACCATGGATGATGAATTAAAACAATAGGGGGAAAAGAAGAAGTCGGGTCGATTTTTGGTTGTAATCGGGGTTGGGTCAGCTTTGTTTTTTGTAATTTGGGTCGGGTTTGGTTGTAATTGGGTTTAATTTCGGTTAAATATCGAGTTTAGTTGGTTAACAATTGATTGGTAAACAGAAAATTGGGTTTATGTGTTTTGAGATTTCGAAGTATGAGTTTGTGTTCTGAGATTCGAAGTTTCAATTCGGGTGTAAATAGATTTATAACTTTGTTTTGGTGGAGAAATAGACTGAAGTCTAAACTCTGTGTACATCTGTTGTTATATGGAAGTTCCGAGGGAAAAATAGGTCGTTTTCTCCATATTCACCCTTTTTAAGTTTTCAGACATGAGGTTGCACATATCGTCGAATAGGTTAAGTTTCATACAATTTATTTGTATAAAATATATTTACCGCTTTATATTTTATAGATTCGCTTAACGATATTAATTATAATTAAATGATTATGTTAAAAAATAATTAGTTTATTTTCAATTAGATTTCCTCATATAGAAAAAGCATTGTTCTCCTCTCTCGGCCGCTACATGATTTATTCAAATTAATTCTATTTATTTGAACACTTTAAAATTCTATTTTTTTTAGAGAAATTCCTTAGAATATCATCAAACCTAGTTTTAGTTCCAAATCTACCACCAATTTTTAAATGTTCCACATGTACCATTATTTTGCAGCACAAAGACATTTATGTCCTCACCTAATTACGAATAAAAAAGGGTGAAAAAAAAAGAAAAGAAATTGGAGCAGAGAGATAATCGGCGATCTCCAATCGAATCATCACCGATCTGAGTCCGTCTCTCCTCCGATGATGTCGATCTCTTATATTCGGAGATCGCTCTCGTAGATCTCAGTCACTATCTTGAAGCTTATGTTCACGATTCCATATTTAAAGCTTTCATTCACGATTCCATCTCGAAGCTTATGTTCGTGATTTAGATATCGGAGCTTCCATTCGCGATTCACATCTCGATGCATTCGTTCGCAATCCCTGGAAAGAATATGGACTGTGATAAAGTTTGATTTCGATTTGATAAAGCTTTGGTGAGATTTCAAGAAGAAGACAGTGATAAAGTTTATCTCATTGTTATACTAATCCATGGAAAGACAGTGGTTTCCAATTTTACTAGGAAATCTTAAAGGAAGATGAAGCTTTATGCTGACCTTGTCAACAAACTGTTCTAATGCGCTTTTGCATAACTGTATTCAAGAAGGAGGAACAAGAGAACTCTAAAAGTGGATATGTTGTGGTACCAAATACAACAAATTTAAGTTCAAGCATCTGGAGTTCAGCTACAAATGGAGCAGGTCCAAATTTTGATACTGGTAAAATTGATGGAGATGATGACCCTTGGGCCAATGGTGGATGGGAGTTTAAGGTGGTGGATGGAGATGATGACCCTTGGGCCAATGGTGGATGATGACCCTTGGGCCAATGGTGGATGGGAGTTTAAGGTTGCTGAAGCGGAAGAGCCAAAGAACGATTTAACAAACAAGGTACAAGCCTCGTTTTATAAAAACAATCCTTGCATTGGCTGATGGTAACTTTATTTGCCGCGTGTTTATAGGAATCTAACGGCTGGGGTTTCGGATTTGGATTTGAACCTTCTTCTAAAATTGAAACAACCAATTCTTTTCAATCAAACTTTGAGAAAGAGCCGCAAAAGAGGGAAAATGCCTCGGTTTTCTTTACAAGCAATGCAAATGCGAATTCTGAAGAAACTTCTTGGGATTTTAAGCAGCCATTTTTGGAAAATGGAAACGAGAGAGAGGTAATTTATCTTATAATCTTCATAGTGATTGATCAGAATGTGGAAAATATGCGGTATTTTATCTTTCCAGGAACAATGGGCTTGATAGATATTTTTTCAGGTGGCTTTGAAATGAATAGTTTTAACTTTTGATGGTATGATTACTTTGAGCTTGGTTAACCTGTCATATTTGTACTAATAATGTGCTTTGTTCGACATGCTATTCATCTGTTCTTATCTTCGTAATTAACATTAATTAAAATCTCTAACTTTGCTGAACCTGCTAATGGTTTATTTATACATCTTACTAAAAACATTGATTAGGTGATTACATTTAAAACTGCTATTAAGATGTGCAGACAGACAAGCCCAAGGGAGTCTTGCCACTGTTTTTTTTTTGAAGATGAGAAATTGGGAACCTCTTGAGATAAAGCTTTTGCCACTGTTACTAATCCATGGAAAGGAATATTGACTGTGATAAAGTTTGAATTCGATTTGATAAAGCTTTTGTGAGATCTCAAGAAGAAGAAGAAACAACGTGAAATTGGGGAACAAAAAGAATTACATGTAAATTGAAGAAATTTTCAAAAATGATTCGAGGAGCAAGACATGATCTATAAAACGTTTTATCTAGTATTGATATCAATCTATATGAAAGAAGCTGAAGATTAAGATCCAATATCTTATTCGTATGAGTTTAAAATTGGATCCGATTTTCAAATATTTCCGTCTTAACAATATCTTTATGTTATGATTGTATCATAATGACTACTGCTCTTTGATCTTTGTAGCAGAGAATGATTGACTATTGTTTCATAGCTTGCAAAATTTAAGTGTGTATTCTTTGTTTATTAACTATTTAGGAAAACATTCGGAATTCTTTAGAAAACCTTCCGAAATACAAATTTAGGAAGCATTCTTGATTTGTTCGAAAGCATTCCTAAACATTTCGGAAAGCCTTCCGAATTAGGAAGACATTCCTAAATATGTAGTGATCCTTTATAAATAAATATTTTATAAAGGTATCTTAACTTAACAACAACAAAATTTGTGATGATATAAGCATTGCCACTTTTGGTTCTGATGAACTTGAATTTTTTGTGACAAGATCATCATTCATAAATGATAAAACATCATACATACGTTCATAAGCCTAAAAATACTCAAAGTGACAAGATTGAATATATACATTCATAAAATAATATACATACGTTCATAAAACCAAAATATTCAAATTGACAAAATTATAAAAAGATCATCCTACATAGGTTTTGCAGAGAAGCTAGAGGTAGCTAATTCTGCTAAGCCGCTGTATCTCTAAACTTTATCTTTTGACTCCAAACTTTATCTCTTGATTAATAATACTTAATATTTTTTGTATGCATCACATGCTGGAGCAATTGTTTCCATTGCATCGCCTACGTCAATTGCTCCATTATCCTAATTAGACTTAGTTATTCGATAACCTTTTGTCTATTTAATCATCTCATCTAGCTCTGCACCTTCCATATTTTCTAATGATAATAATCTTCCTCATCTTCATCAAGTGCCGGTAGGATGCATGTTACACTCAGCTGCAAAATAAAATACAATAGAATCAAAGACAACAAAATTTGAAAAAGCAAACTCTTTGTTTCTTGTCTTTTTAGGAAGACTTTTCTGAGTACGTAAGAATCATTCCTGAATAATTATTAAGGCTTCCTAGATATTTATTTAGGAAAGATTCTTACATATTTAGGAAAGCCTTCCAAAAGTATCAAGAAACATGGAAATTATTAAGAAAAAGAGATGACAGAGAACAACATGAATTTACGTTCTCTGATGCCTCCATGTTTACAACTTGAGTAACATTTAGCATCTGTATATGCACAAATCTCTCGCAAATAAAAAAAATATTAGCTTTGGCCCATTGATAATTAAACATTACAAGTATAATTGACATAAACATCACCTAGTAATGATTACTAAACTTCTAAAAAGGATTACTAAACTTTTAGGAAGGGTTTTCTAAAATCGCTTATAACCATCAATTAGATAAAAAGAGATCTTGAACTGATTCTTTTGTGTGTAACGGTGAATAACTAATGCAAATGAATGATATGCTTTGTTTATTAACGATTAGGAAGTCTTCTTGAGCTTTTAGGAATGATTACTAAATGTTTAGGAAGGGCTTCCTAAAATCGCATGTAACTTTTCTCTTAACTCAATTTTTAGTGAAATCTTCCTAAACGTAATATAAATTGAAGATTAAACCTTTTAGTAAATTCATACAAAACAAACTTACAAAGAGTATGCTAACATAAGAATCAATAAACGAGAATGGTGGAGGGTCTTGTTAGCCAATGTGCTAAAAAGGCTTTATGTAGTCTCTTTGACTCGCCTATACAGTTGCCCAGTAAAAAAAAAAAAACTATCTCATGACTTTCTCTTCTCTTCTGTTACTTCTTCTAGCTTCCTCTTTAGCCTTTCTACTAAAAACAATATATCATTCACACATCAAATGAACAAAAAGAAAAACAAAATTTCCTTGTTTGACCTAAATGATTTCCATTTCTTACACAAATACCAATATCAATCATTTGTTAACAAGAATCTATGAAAATCAGTCATACCACACCACCAATTACAGTTAGATAGTTGTGACTAAATTAGTTAGAGATGAAAGTGTCTAATATGGTAGGTTTGAGAAGAGATTAACACCTGATTTCATTCGGCTAGAATCGGACTGTAGATTATTGGATGTTGAAATTTGTAGAGGAGTTGGCCGGGCTCCTAGAGAGACAGGTTGGGTCGAAGAAGCTCCCATGTTTGAGTGTAGAGTTGTCAGTGCATGTGATATGGAATTTGAGATTATTGGCTCAAATTCCTCAACGATTTTTTGGCAAGGATTCCTTTTGATTCAGAAGCTTCGGCGAATTTTGGCGAGGTTGTTTCATCCAATTGCAATGCTGTTAGATGAGGGAGATGTGAAATCTCAGTCTCAATTGTTTCCAAGCTTCGACTCTAGGCGGAATTTCGTGGGTTTGTGAATTCGGAGGTTCGATAGAAGCTGATATCGCGAGAGAAAATGAGCGAGTAGTCGTGACGACGATGACGAATAGTGAGATCAACGACGATGAGCGGCATCAACAGTGATAACGATGGTGATGTAGCACGGAGATGAGATCGACGGAGACGGATATGAGATCGACGGAGACGGAGATGAGATCGACGGAGACGGAGATGAGATCGACGGAGACGGAGATCAGATCGACGGAGACGGAGATGAGATCGATGGAGAAGACGCGCAACCTTGATTTCTAGTGATGATTGTTCCTTCTCCAGCGACGAGAAACCTCCTCCGGTGACGAGTAACCGACGGCGATGAGAGGAGCAACGAAGAGAGAAATCGTGATTTCAAAAAATTCTTTTTTTATCTATTATCTAATTAAAAGAATGTTATTTTAGTCATTTTGTTATGAATTTGTGGTATGAATGGGACATTTCAAAATAAGTGTTAGATTTGGAAGTAAAACTTCATTTGGTGGTATTTATGAGAATTGCCTTTTTTTTTATCAAATTAATAAAAAAACTTTATGCGGCGTAGCGCAGGTATTTACCTAGCACTTACATAAATACTGAATACTTAGTTTAATTTAAGATGAATTACAAAATCATTTTAAACATTAAATTTTAAATGACAACTAGGGCGATACTAAGTCTACGAATCATGATATTGATATCAACGAATATATATGCTTGCAAAACCCACCACCCTTATTTTCCGCGTCCGAACTCGTAAACAGACCAAGGCATCACCCTCTTTTCCGCGTCCGAGCTCGTAAACGGACCGAGGCAACTTTTTCGCCGTTCCAGAACGGCCGTTAGCACCACCCTCCACCCTTATTTTCCGCGTCCGAGCTCGTAAACGGACCGAGGCATCACCCTCTTTTCTGTGTCCGAGCTCGTAAATTGATCGAGACATCACCCTTTTTTCCGCGTCCAAAATCGTAAACGGACTGAGGCATCACCCCCTTTTCTACGTTCGACATCGTAAATGGACCGAGGCTACTTTTTCGCCGTTCCAGAACGGCCGTCTGCACCACCCTTCACCCTTATTTTTCGCGTCCGAGCTCGTAAACGGAACGAGGCATCACCCTATTTTCCGCGTCCGGGCTCGTAAACGGACCGAGGCAACTTTTTCGCCATTCCGAAACGGTCGGCTGCACCACCCTCCACCCTTATTTTCCGCGTCCGAGCTCGTAAACGGACCGAGGCATCACCATCTTTTCTGTGTCCGAGATCGTAAACGAATCGATGCATCACCCTCTTTTCCTGCGTCCGACATCGTAAACGGACCGAGGCAACTTTTTCACCGTACCGGAACGGCTGTTTGCACCACCCTCCACTATTATTTTCCTCGTCCGAGCTCCTGAACGGACCGAGGCAACTTTTTCGACATTCCGGAACGACCGTCTGCACCACCCTCCACCTCTATTTTCCGCGTCCGACGTAAACAGACCGAGATATCACCCTCTTTTCTGCGTCCGAGCTCGTAAACGGATCGAGGCATCACCACCTTTTCCGCGTCCGACATCGTAAATGGACCGAGGCTACTTTTTCGCCGTTCCGGAACGGCCGTATGCACCACCCTCCACCCCTATTTTCCGTGTCCGAGCTCGTAAACAGACCGAGGCATCACCCGCTTTTCTGCGTCCGAGCTCGTAAACGGATCGAGGCATCACACTTTTTTCCGCGTCCGAAATCGTAAACGGACCGAGGCATCACCCCCTTTTCCGCGTCCGACATCGTAAATGGACCGAGGCAACTTTTTCGCCGTTCTGGAACGACCGTCTGAAAAACCCATACTTATTTTCCGCGTCCGAGCTCGTAAACGGAGCGAGGCATCACCCTATTTTCCGCGTCAAAGCACGAAAACGGACCGAGGCAACTTTTTCGCCGTTCCGAAACGACCGTCTGCACCACCATCCACCCTTATTTTCTGCGTCCGAGCTCGTAAACGGAGCGAGGCATCACCCTATTTTCCGCGTCCGAGTTCGTAAACGGACCGAGGCATCACCATCTTTTCTGTGTCCGAGATCGTAAACGAATCGATGCATCACCCTCTTTTCCTGCGTCCGACATCGCAAACGGACCGAGACAACTTTTTCACCGTACCGGAACGGCTGTTTGCACCACCCTCCACTATTATTTTCCTCGTCCGAGCTCGTGAACGGACCGAGGCAACTTTTTCGCCGTTCCGGAACGGCCGTCTGCACCACCCTCCACCTCTATTTTCCGCGTCCGAGCTCGTAAACAGACCGAGGCATCACCCTCTTTTCTACGTCCGAGCTCGTAAACGGATCGAGGCATCACCCTTTTTTCAGCGTCCGAAATCATAAACGGACCGAGGCATCACCCCCTTTTCCGTGTCCGACATCGTAAATGGACCGAGGCTAATTTTTCGCCGTTCCGGAACGGCTGTCTGCACCACCCTCCAACCCTATTTTTCGCATCCGAGCTCGTAAACTGACCGAGGCAACTTTTTTGCCGTTCCGGAACGACCGTCCGCACCACCCTCCACCCCTATTTTCCGCGTCCGAGCTCGTGAGCTGACCGAGGCATCACCCTCTTTTCTGCGTCCGAGCTCGTAAACGGATCGAGGCATCACCCTTTTTTCCGCGTCCGAAATCATAAACGGACCGAGGCATCACCCCTTTTTCGCGTTCGATATCGTTAAAGGACCGAGGCTACTTTATCGTCGTTCCGGAACGGCCGTCTGCACCACCCTCACCCTTATTTTCCGCGTCCGAGCTCGCAAACGGAGCGAGGCATCACCCTATTTTCTGCGTCCGAGCTCGTTAACGGATCGAGGCAACTTTTTCGCCGTTCCGGAACGGCTGTCAGTACCACCTTCCACCCTTATTTTTCGCGTCCGAGCTCGTAAACGGAGCGAGGCATCACCCTATTTTCTGCGTCCGAGCATGTAAACGGATCGAGGCATCACCCTTTTTTCCGCGTCGGAAATCGTAAACGGACTGAGGCATCACCCTCTTTTCCGCGTCCGACATCGTAAATGGACCGAGGCTACTTTTTCACCGTTCCAAAACGGCCGTCTGCACCAACCTCAACCCTTATTTTCCACGTCCGAGCTCATAAACGAAGAGGCATCACCCTATTTTCCGCGTCCGAGCTCGTAAACGGATCTAGGCAATTTTTTCGCCTTTCCGGAACGACCGTCTGCACCACCCTCCACCCTTATCTTCCGCGTCCGAGCTCGTAAACGGAGCGAGGCATCACTTTATTTTCTGCGTCCGAGCTCGTACACGGATCGAGGCATCACCCTCTTTTCTGTGTCCGAGATCGTAAACGAATCGATGCATAACCCTCTTTTCCGCGTCCGAGCTCGTAAACGGACCGAGGCATCACCCTTTTTCCGCGTCTGAAATCGTAAACGGACTGAGGCATCACCCTCTTTTCCGCGTCCGAAACGTAAATGGACCGAGGCTACTTTTTCGCCGTTCCAAAACGGCCGTCTGCACCAACCTCCACTCTTATTTTCCTCGTCCGAGCTCGTAAACGAAGCGAGGCATCACCCTATTTTCCGCGTCCAAACTCGTAAACGGAACAAGGCAACTTTTCTGCCATTTCGGAACGGCCGTCTGCACCACCCTCCACCCTTATCTTCCGCGTTCGAGCTCGTAAACGGACCAAGGCAACTTTTTCGCCGTTCTGGAACGGCCGTCTGCACCACCCTCCACGCTTATTTTCCGCATCCGTGCTCGTAAACGAACCGAGGCATCACCCTCTTTTCCGGAACCACCGTCTGCACTACCCTCCACCCTTATTTTCCGCGTCCGAGCTCGTAAACAGACCGAGGCATCACCCTCTTTTCCGGAACGGCCGGCTGCACTACCCTCTACCCTTATTTTTCGCGTCCGAGCTCGTAAACAGACCGAGGCATCACCCTCTTTTCCGCGTCCGAGCTCGTAAACGGACCGAGGCATCACCCTCTTATCCGAGTCCGAGCTCGTAAACGGATCGAGGCATCACCTTCTTTTCCGCGTCCGAGCTCGTAAACGGACCTAGGCAACTTTTTTGCCGTTCCGGAACAGCCGTCTGCACCACCCTCCACCCTTTATTCTGCGTCCGAACTCGTAAACGGACTGAGGCATCACCATTTTTCCGCGTCCGAGCTCGTAAACGGACTGAGGCATCACCCTCTTATCTGCGTCCGAGCTCGTAAATGGACTGAGGCATCACCCTCGTTTCCGCGCCCGAACTCGTAAACGGACTTTGGCATCACCCTCTTTTCCGCATCCGAGCTCGTAAACGGACAGAGGCATCACCCTTTTTCCGCGTCCGAGCTCGTAACCGGACCGCGGGTTTTGGGTTTTTTATTCCTAAAAAATAAATCCCATTCGGGATTAAATTATAGTTCGGGTCGGTTTGGTTTTGGTTTTTTGGGTTTCGAGTTTTTTGGAATCTAGAAAATTGATCCATTCGTAATTAAATTAAATAATTGTAATTAATATTGTAAATGTTTAGTATAATTAAATATAGTTTTAAATATATTTTTATATACATTTAATTAAAAATATTAGTTTTTAATGAATTTTGGTTGGTTCGGTCAATTCGGTTCGGTTTGGTTAGGAATCGGGTAATTTGATATAGAAGTTTCTATTCCATTCATTTTATTTTATAATTCGATTTGAGTTTGGTTTCGGGAATTTCGGTTCGGATTCGGGAATTTGGCCAACCCCTAATAGGGGTTATGAAAAAAAAACAGATAAACAATATAAGAGGAAAAGGTAATATAAAAAAAGAGATCAAATGGGTTACCTCTTGGAATGCTTTTATGGCAGAAACATTTGCAATTAACATCTTTCAAGCCAAAAAAGCTCCACCAGCAACGGACATCAATCAACTCTTTAGCTCCTCGTGCATCAACTTATTATCCTGCATGGAAGCCAAAAATTAATGGCTTTTATTAGCAACATCATATCCCTTCCACATTCTTCTACTGAGAAAACATTTATTATTTACCATCAGACTTTAACCAATCACTAACAGAACTTCAACAACCGATAGAACAAGATCAGGAAAATCGATGCTTTAAAAACAAATTTACATAAGAAGAATTAAACAGACATCAACTATAATTTCTGATGAATTTTGCCATTTATTCCTCACCCAAGGAGCGTAATTAAAACCATGTTTTTGGCTGGAAACCTTTGATTATAATCCACAATTTTTTAACCGAGGCTAAAAGATTAGTTAATATGGATTGGGTGCCAAAATTTAAACTGGCGGGAAAGTCGCAACTTGTCTCTTTTGCACCCATGGAAATCTGCAGAGCTAACAAAAAAACACACGGAGAAAGGGAAATTAGCAACATAAAAAAACAGTCCAAGAAGAACAAAGTTGAAGCTCGTCCATAAATCATGTACTAGCTAGAGTGATTGAAGACAATATTTTCATGAATGTGAGTGCATTTTCCCACTATAGGGTTTCATAATATATCAAAAATTCCAATATATTGTTTGGTGTATGAGTACCCCCACCAGCAGGGCCAAATGATTTGAAAATAGACATTGCGGTCATAGAGCTGCATAAATGTTCCTCAATCAGCACAGGTTTAGCAAAATTCAAAAGCTTTTGAGGAAAAAAAACTTCAAGCTTCAAAGAACAGAGTAAGGGGGAAGCCAAGCCTAACCGAGAAGTTTGACCTAGGAGATGGTGCTGGCACATTTTCCTCAACATGGACCTCTTTCTTCTTAGCCACCTCCTTCTGTATACTCAACTGGTAAACAAACAACATACAACATTAGAGAATCCAACACACTGATTCCTAAGCTCAAACCAATCCACTTAGAAGCCAATCAGAATCAAAGAGAAGTCAAACAATGGATAAGAAACCTATCTACTCTCTAATGAAAACAAACAAGCAGATTATAGGAAATTCCAAACAAAAAAAAGTTGGAAATAAATACCCAAGATGATGAATCGGAGGAAGAGGTGTAAATACGAGAATAGCGTCTATGTCGTCTTCGGGAGAGAGCTTTTTGCCTTCTCGACGACCTTTCTTCTCATCGGCCTTTGCGGTTTTCCTCTTAAGTTTTCTCCTTTCCTTTACCAGCTTTCTTCGTCTTCTTCCCCATTTTTGTGCCTCACTCTGCTGCTTACACAGTACAGACGCCGGAATGGAGGCTGAGACCGAAGAAAGAGCGATTACAATGGAAGTATCCCTTCTTCTACACTTGTGCTGCTAAAGGAAGAAGAAGACGAAAGTGGCTTTCCTTATATTAGGGCCCAGACAAAGGACAAACACACACGTTTATTCCTTTGTTTTATACTATATTCATCTGAATGCTAATGTTAAGAGAAAAAAATCACAACTACGCCATATCTTTTTGTTGAAAACACAACAGCAGATTCAATAAACAAAAAAAAATGTGGCTAAGATCTTAGTTGAAGCAAATTGGCATTTGTATTATTTCCTTTTTTCCTATTATGTGGGAAACTAATGCTAACGAGCTAATGAGAAATCCAGAAGGCTTGACCACAGTTGCGTTTAAGGCAATACCTGTATTTGGCTGATGCCTTGAAATCAAGCCCATATTGCCTGAATGGGTTTTCAAACTTTCGTACTCTCTTTCCCCACAGCTCTGGAGAAGTGTTGGAAGCATAAGAATCACAACCGGTGACCTTATATGAAACGAGCACCATTCCATCAAAGCTCACAACCCTAATAAACAGAAGGAAAAAAAATGATACATACGAGAAGAATCAGAGGTTTGAGACCATATCGACCAGCTATTATGAAGAAGAATCAGAGGTTTGCGACCATATCGATCAGCTAATTCCCTCCCCCCCCCAGAAAGCAAGAAATTAAGCATAGTAGGTTAGGGTTTGGGCGAAGAGGATTAATCTAGAGCAATCTGAAGACCAACTCGCTCAAAATCAAAACCCTAAGATATAACATAATGATCGCGTAAAAAAGATAAGAAACCCTAAGATATAACATAATCAATGAGGAAAATCGATCTTTATCCTGAAATTTAGAAAGTTGAAAAAGAGCGGAAGCCGCATAAACGAACCTCAACTTGTTGGAGAACATGTCAAACGGAGTCATCAATTGAAAAGGATTTCAAACGGAGTCATCGGCGGAGACAAACGGAGTCATCGGCGGAGTCAAACGGAGTCATCGGCGGAGTCAAACGGAGTCATCGGCGGAGTCAAACGGAGTCATCGGCGGCGTCAAACGGAGTCATCGGCGGAGTCAAACGGAGAACATGGCTGGAAAAATCCCATCAATTGAAGAGGATGACTCCGTCCGACTAACCCTTATCTCCGGACGATAAAGTCACGCGTTTGTGAGCGTGAGACCGAGACCGAACCCAGCGAGAGAGAAAATCAGAGATCGACGAGAGATCTGAGCGAGAGAGAGAGATTTGATTTAAGCGTGAGAGACTGCATGATTGTCTGAAATACTCCTTTTGGCTCAAAGAATCTCCAAAACACTCTCGATATAATAAGATTTTCTTTTCTATTTATTTTTAAATCTAAAAATAAGTAGATTACTGTAAAACCAGGCAGAACTAATAAAATTACAGATCCAACCACTTAATATCCACCCGATTTCAGACCCAATTGGATCCACTCCGGGTCGAAATAAGATTGAGTAGAAATCGGATCCCAAATTAGATCCAATTAGACCCGATTATTTCTAAATCAAATCTGTATCTCTCTATCTTTTTTCCAAGTCTCCCTCGTGATTTCTCATTTTTTCAAAACCGTTAAAACGACAAGTATAACTAGAGAAACTAGGAAGGATTCGAATCGAAATCAAGAGTTAGGTAAGTTAAAATCGTGTTCTCTATTCGATTTTGTGTAGAAATCCGTTGGGTTTCGATTTGTTGTAGAAATCGTGAACCCTAGAAATTGTGTGAATACCCTATTCTCTCTGCAACTTTGTTGATTTTACCCTAGATATTGTGCAATGGTGAAGACTATGTGGACGTCGGGGTCGAGGAAGTCGAAGCGCTTGAATAAATCGGAGAACGATGCTCCTCCACCGGTAGTAGAAGAAGAAGAAGATACGGTCGAAGTAGAAGTAGGAGATAAGGAAAAAGAAGTAGAAGATGGGAATATCGAGGAAGAGAAAGATGGCAATGGAGAGGAAGAGAAAGATGACAGTGAGGAGGAAGAAGATGGCGATGAAGTAGATGAAGAAGGAAGTGTCCATGAGTCGCAATCAACTGGGGCAATGGAATCCGGGGCAATGGTATGTACATCGAATAAATGTTCAATTTGGTATAACTTGATATAACAGTTCTGTTTTTTTGAGTTTGAAGTAGAAAAAAAGACTAGGTAATATTGTCATTATATTGTATTTTGATTGTAGGTTACAGAGATAGGAACAGAACCAATGTAGCCATTGAAGATGTGGTTCCCAAAGAGTGAGTATGGGACGTCAATGAAATTTGCAACAAAGTGTTATGTCATGAAGGCCGTGGCCAAATTAGAGAGTACACTTGAACCAGATGAGTTGGAATGGTTCCATGAACACCCACAGTTTTGTCACTTCTTTCACATGCCGAAGGACAAAAACCATAAGACAATGGGGATGTGGATGCTCCTACTCCGCATGGCCAATACAAAGAAGTGCAAGGAAGCTTGGTTTGTGGTCAATGGTGTTCCAATTAGGTATTCTCTGAGGGAACACGGACTATTGTCTGGTTTGCACTGCCATGAGTATCCACCAAACTTTACAAAATTTGGAAACTTGAAGTTTGTTGAGAAGCATTTCAAAGCAGGAAAAGCAACATATGCAGCCGTTGAGAAGAAGTTTGTGTCAATGAGACATTCTCCAGACAGATTGAAGATGGCGGTATTGTACTTCCTATCGAGCGTAATCATAGGAAATGCAAAGGTAGGAGATGGAGCACCTACGGTAGATGAGATATTTATGAGAGCCGTTACTGATCTCCAGCCGACGGATACCTGTTTTCTTGAAATCTTCCCTTCCTTTTCGGATAATCTGGAGGTAATGCACATTTTGCAAGTATAGTACCCGGAATCACCCAATGAGACTGATGCGGGACTGTATAAATCGTTCTGTGATACGCCAACGCCCACGTCTCCAACAAATAAAACTTTGAGCACAAATCATATACATCCATATCAAGTGATCTATCTTCCATCTTCCCGTAGTCAATGACAGCGGCTACGTACACAAGGATACATGTCTATATCAAAACGTTTGCAACTACAACTTTTATTCCTCAAGTCCACCAAGTAGGTTTTGCCATCCATGCCAATGACACTGAACTCAAGCTCAAAGGAGTTCAACACTTGCACCTTTAAAGTGCTCCCTATCTTACAACTAGGGTGCAATTCATTCTCCACAAATGGCACCATTTTGTGGGTGCTCGGTGCACTACCGGATTCCTTCCTATGTTTGTTAAACCACTCGGCAATTTTTCCCACAATCGCATCAACCATAGGTAGTAAAGCGTACATCCTCGCTTTCCTGAAAACATTATTCAAAGATTCTGCACTGTTTGTGGTTTCAATGTTGTACCTTTCTCCTTTGAAATAACACCTTGCCCATTTTGTAACGTCTACACTACTATCCAAATACTCGGCTACTTTAGGAAACCTTCTCCTAAAATCACCATACTCCTTATCGAATTCAACCCGTGTATAAATTCCCGCGAGCTCCCTGAATTTTTTTCCAACATATTCTTTATTTCCACTAGGAGCTTTTCCTCTCACATTCTGAGACAAATGATACACACAAAACCCATGCTCAGACTTTGGATAGACCTCAGCAATTGCCTTTATGAGGCTTGCATTTCTGTCGCTAATGAAAACCAAACTTGGATCATCCGGTACAACAGTCAACAGCGCAGTGAAAAACCATTTCCAGCTAGCATCTTTCTCACCATCCACCACCCCAAATGCAATGGGATAATGGTGGTGGTTCGGATCCTGAGCTGTAGCAATCACAAGTACACCACCATACTTGAGAAAAGTTGCATCCACACTTAGAACTTTCCTCATGGCACTAAACCCTTCGATACAAGCTCCCAAGGCGATGAATAAGTACTTGAATCTATTTCCTTCATCCAACAGCAACCTTGTTTTCGTACCAACATTCATCTTTTCTAACACGTACAAATAAGAAGGCAACATCTTGTAACTCTCTTCTGGACTACCACACACAACTGCTGCAGCTAGATTTTTCCCTCTTAATGCGGTAGGGTAAGACAACTTCACTCCAGCTTTTGCCAGAACCAAATCCATCAGAGCTTTAGGAGTCGGGGTTTCCAATGCACCAGGATAATCTGCGTGTATAACATCTGCAACTAATTGTGGATTGCCTTTCCTTTTATTGCTAGTTGTACTCGTCGTTGCCCGAGAGCATGAATGCATCTTCCTGTATACTTTAACCGACCAATTCTGTTCCTTTGAATGTTGAGGCCGCGACACTCGTATATACCACTTACACCCTTCTACACGACATTTAACCACGTATCTCCAACTATCCGTATTTAATATGTTGAATTCATAACATTCTTTAAGTGAAGCTCTCAACACTAAGTTTTGCACTTGTTCTTTTCTCACAAATTCCTGCCCTAACTCCAGACCCGTACCATCTTCCCATTTCTCTACAAACTGTTGTTCTTCATCATCACACGGAAGCTCAATATATTCATCCCTAACAACACCGTAACCAAAATCGTCATCCACATTGCCATCCACATTGTCACGTCCTACATTCTCACCATCTCCAACACCAATATTTTCCATCGGGCCATCATTTTGCTCCGGTTCTTCGTAACGAATAATCGCACCATCGTTTACTCTAGAATTTGAATCCATCTCGCCATAATTCACTCCAAATGAACTCCCTCCCTCTCCTCTTAAAACTTGCTCCTCGCACTGAATTATTTCCACATTCAAAGCACTTCTACATTGTTCTTTATCCATGCTCGATATATAACCATCGACGTCATCATCATCCAAAATATCCAAAACTTTTGGAGGTTTCAATAGCAATGGAACGTAAGTCAATTTCACCTTTTTTGTAGCTTCATCAATCCCAATCTTCCTGCATATCCTATCCACTAACACCGAATATGTTATCTCCTCCTTAAACGATAAAGCGTACACCTTAGCTTCTTTTGAATTCCATCGACTCCCATCTCCTGTCCCTACGTATTTCCCTCCATATTCAATATGTATGACTGTTTTGTTCATTTTATCCTAAAAATATATTAACTTAACCACATTAGCACATATTTACTTTGCTCAGTAATAGTAGTTGTACCTGTTATACCACGTCTCTCAGTAACACCAATTGTACTAGTTATCCTATATCTGCAAAATTTGAGAATTCAGATTCAGATACGGTGACTAAGCTCAACATATGCATAATCCTAATGTACCTACGATTCAACCACTAAATTACATAATCGATTCCCACCCAATGTGTATACCAAATTCTCAAAATCTATTGAAATTTCCCAATCCGCAAATCCCAAATTAGATTGAAATCCTCAAATCCACAACGAAATATACATCTAATCCTCTAATTAGACCAACATAACCGACGGCGAGCTCTCAGATAGAAGAACTCACCTCAAATTTCAAGCTTCAAGCTTTAATGTTGACCTCAACAACGAGCTCTATGACGGAGGAATCAGAAATACGGTTCATGCAAAATCGACGGGGTGAGCTTCAACCTTCAAGCTTTAACTGGAAATCGGCAATGGAGGTTTGACGGAGGTTTGACGGAGGTGGATTGGGTGGATTGGAATTTGATTTTCGTTTTCGGTTTCGGGTCGACGACGAGAGGATGGGGTGAATTTTACTCTGCTTTGATTGGTCCAATTTTACTCATTTTTTAATTTGTTTTTAGTCCGAAAATGGGTCTCTAAGGGCAAAAGGGGTTTTGCCTATTTCATTAAACAAGAGGAGTGCCTCAGATCAGAGAGGAGTGTGGTGGAGAGTAGCATGGTCAGTTTGGAGTATTTCAGAATATTATCCTGAGAGACTGAGAGATCGACGAGAGTTTAATTGAATAAGGTTAGACTTTGGTTTACAAAATCGATTTGCTTGTGTTTGGTTTACACTTAGATTCGGTTTATACAATTGATTTTGGTCGGCAACTAAACTATTTTGACCATTTACTATGGTAAATATGTCTATCACGAAGCCTAAGAACTTAAATTTATAATTTTTTGTATTTTTCTCAAACTCAAACGGGTTATAGCCTATGTAACACCCCCGATCATCGATTGACCGGAAATGTCACAGATGCGTACTTAGACATTCGATCCGAGGTTTCCAGAACTTATCCAGAGACCCTAGACCAAACGACCAAGCACACATTTCCTACCGAACAAAACTCAAGGCTTTTCAACCTGAGTTATGTCAAGTAGTTAGTTCGTCCGGACTAGGACTGGCATCACATGAAACCCAAGTTTAACGAACACATTTTTATACATCATAATACTTAGGTTCTCAAACGTGATACAAGAACATATGTATACATGCCGGCAGTGAGTCTAGTACTCAAAACATTATCATACATATTAAACATTAGTTCTTTACAAAAGGCAACATAAACTACCGCTGGTTTCCTAGCATTCCTTGTGTACACCCGTATGGTTTACCCGCTAATGGTCACCTGCAAAACAAGTAGAGCCATAAGCAACTAATTTGCTTAGTGAGTTAGGGCTCCCCTAACATTCATATAATATCCCAACCAAACCCAAAATAACAATCACACGAAATCATGCTCAACATAAGCAGCGGAAATAGAATTATGCATATTTTAATTCATGAGTTTTAATCTTTAAGTTTTCATTAAGGCCTTTCGTGATTGACTACTTCCCAACCCTTGAAACGACTAGGCATCACCCGACCCGTAGCCACTAAGGCTAGACAAGCCGATGATCCTTCACCCGTTCCAATGGCCTTAATTATTAAGGTATCACACCGGAAATTCTGCATCGTCATGCAGTACACGGCCCTAGGCTGCAATCCCGTCTCTCCGTGTCTTCGTGTACTTAAACTAGTACTCATTATGACTAGTTAAGCCACGGTATTTAGGGAAGAGTCTTACCACGTTTTCATAAGGTTATAAAGTTTACCGAACACTTAAGTTGCTAATAAACTTATACCAATTTTCAGTCTTATATGTTTATAAAGTTTACCGAACACTTAAGTTGCTAGTAAACTTATAAACGCATAGTATAATTTTCAGTCTTACCACGTTCGTCATAATTTTATAAAGTTTACAAGACACTTAAGTCCAAGTAAACTTATAGCATATAACATAATTTCAATCTTATACGTATAGCACAAGTTAGAGCTTTTAAGCATCTAACGAGAGTAATAATTTAAACTTTAATGAACCTCACATGCTTAATAATCAAATGTATAAACACTAAACAAACAACGTGTGTTCAACTCATCAACACACGACAAGCATCACCAAGACTCACCTTTGGTTTGATGGAAGGTCATGGTTTAACTTGGAAATCTCTATCCACGTTTCTGATTAATCTTGAAATTAGGATCTGTTGGAATAGATCACACTAGTTACCATAGGAAATAATTAATTCTAAGGTAAACTAGCTAGCCAAAAGATCATGCGTCTTACCTAGACCGAATAGGATCACTTTGGAAATTTAGACTTATTTCTTCAATCCAGCCGAAACTTTCACCTAAGTTTCGTGGTGGTTCCAAGATTTGGATTAAGAAACTAAGGTCAGATTCATGCTCAGAACGCGAAAACATATCGGACTGGAAAGTTTGGGTTCAATAGGCTTACCCTAAATTTTTCCCGAGCAGCTTGGTAACGGTTCACGACGGACTGGATGGTCGGACTGTCTGGCTGTAATTCGGGGTACCTCCAACCACCAAATCAAGAAACTAAGGTTGGATTCAAGATCAGAAGGCAAAAATCGAGTTGGGTAGGTGAGTTTGGGTCGAACAACTTACCCACAAAACTTTCCCGACAGACCACGGTTCACGGCTCACGGTCACGGTTCACGAACAGATTTGGGCAGAGCTTTGGTATGGTTTTTGGATACGAAAATGGGAGCAGCTGGTTCATTTTTATAGGAAAAGTTTCGTCCAGCTGCTTGTGATGACTCATAGCCCACGGTCGCGACACCTCGTGCTTACCGATTTGTCGTGCTTACTAATTTGTCGTGCTTAAATGATTTGTCGTGCTTACTTATTATGCAAGACCAGGCGTGTGGATGACACACGACCACACAAAGCTGACACACGCCCACACACAGCTGACACACGCCCAAGCAAGCACACAGGTAGGTGAGTCATCCAGCAGCTTACCCATGGTTCTCGGCAAAACTGCCCGATTCGGTCCGTTTCGACCATCGAGCTAATCTCTTGATCCAAACTGATTTTTCTTCGTACAATATATATTTATAAGTCCTTTTTATCCTTCCCATAATCCTCTAAATAGGTTAGAAGCAATCTGGTCTTATCTCGATCATATTAGATCGTATAAGGCTTACCGAGTTTTTGCCTTATGTACAGCGTGACCCAAATTCCATTCTCTTCGTACCAACTTGATAATCTCTCAATCCAAATTTACTTCCTTAGCTTTATTTTCCTTTTACTTAACGTGTCTAACCTGATTTGGCTCTCTTGTCCCAATCTCGACCATTTTGATCCACGATATGCCCCGTATCGTCGATATGGTCAACTAACTCGAACCACAATTAAATTCCTCTGATCCAACTGAGATTTTCTTTGACCAAATGTCCTTTTAAGGTCTCTTATAACTTTCCCAATTCCACTTGGATTTATTTGGAACTTTGGATTCAATCTATCTTGGTCTAGCCGTATCAACCGTCTTTATGAGTGAAAATTGAAATTCACTCGACCCGACTTTCTTTAGTTTCGATCCAAAGGTTTATCTTGAAATTCTCTTGAGAATTCTAAGTGAATTTCTCTTGGTCCAATCTAGCCCTTATCAGGGTCATTACAGCCTACATCCAAAAAACTAGTTCATTTTGGCATTATTACCAAAAAATGAATAAATTGTGTCCAAATCGGAAACTAAACCATTTCGACCATTTACCGTGGTAAATATGTCTCTCACGAAGCCTAAGAACTTAAATTTATAATTTTTCATATTTTTCTAAAACTCAAAAGGATTCAAAAAAAAAACTAGTTCATTTTGGCGTTATTACAAAAAAAAAATGTGTCCGAATAGAAAACTAAATTATTTGGACCATTTACCATGCCAAAGGGGTCTCCCACGAAGCCTACAAAAAATAATTTACAAATTTTTCAAAAAAATTCCAAAACTCAAAGGGGGTTACCCTACAAATTCGAAAAAACTAGTTCATTGTGGCATTATTACAAAAAAAATGAATGAATTGTGTCCGAATCGGAAACTAATCTATTTTTGACCATTTACCGTGGTAAAAGGGTCTCTCACGAAACCCAAAAACATAAATTTACAAAAAAAAAAAAAAATTTGAAAACTCAAAGGGATTATTGTAACACCCCCGAACCGTTCTAGACATAAACCAGCTCGGAAGTGCCACAATATGACGGATTAGATAAACGGTAGAACCAAATTCTCAGAACGGATCTGAGGCTCGGTTCGTCCATCCATCTATCCGTCCCTCTCAACCCCAGCCTAAGGCTTGCCAACCCGTACCGAAGCCAAGAGTTATGTTTAGCTCGGACAAAGCTAATTATGAGTAACTACTCAGAAGATTTATATAAACATACGATTATTTATATTATATTTTACAAGGAAAACCGATCATTTATTTTACAAAACCGAGGCATGGATCCATAGTTTTAATTAAAACCGAAATAAAGCGAAAACACACAAACATATCTTACAAAGCCGCAGATATCTATACTTCTGATTGGCCTAACGTCCGAACCTCCCACTAGAGCCCCCTTAACTAAGGTTTCCTGCAAAACAAATAGAGTCGTAAGTAATCTAGGATTACTTAGTGAGCTCGGATCCCTCTAAACATGCGTTAGTCTCAACCCATCCCGATAATAAACATGCGGACAAGCATGTAAGAATAAACACAGAGCATATGCATTACCAATCAAAACCATAATGTAGGGATGTTAAAATGGGCTCAATTAGATAGGGTTAGCCCTAGCCCATGTTAAAATTTTAAGCCATTAACCCTGTATTTTGATGACAGGGCTAAAACGGACCGAAATCAATTAACCTTTGGGTTTAACAAGGTTAAGTTTTTTTTTCTTTTCTATAACCAAAAAAATAAAACTTACCATTGACAATCAAATTAAAATTTATAATTACTAATTAAATTATAACTCTCTCTCTTACCTTTGATAATCAAATTAAAATTTATAATTAATTATTAAAAATATATTATTGCTATTTTCGCTCCAAACCGTAATACACAAAATACGTTTTTGGCGGAAAAAATCAGAAAACGCGTTTTCGGTTGGAAAATGTGGCAAACGCGTTTTCTGACGGGGAAAAACACAGAAAACGCGTTTTTGGCAAAAAAAAATGCGGAAAACGTGTTTTTAGCCAGAAAAATGCTGAAAATGCATTTTTGGCGGGAAAAATACGGAAACGCATTTTTTTGCAGAAAAATGCGGAAACGCATTTTTTACGGAAAAATGCGGAAATGCGTTTTTGGTGGAAAAATGCGGAAATGCGTTTTTGGTGGAAAAATGCGGAAACACGTTTTTTGCGGGAAAAATACGTAAACGCATTTTTTGGCGGAAAAATGTGGAAAACACGTTTTTTGGCGGAAAATACGAAAAATTAGATTTTGACGGGAAAATAGGGAAAATATATTTTTAGCGAGAAAAATAATTTTATAGAAACAATATTATCCAAACCGTATTACCATTCATTAAGTTGACTAATCATATCATACCCAAAATGCATCGTTTTAAAAAAAAAAATTTATTAAGTAAATTTGGTTTCACGTGTTATTAAGTAAATTGGTGTTCGTTTATGATTTTAATAACAAAATTTTATTAAGTAAATTTGGTTTCACATATTTAACCGTATATAAACTTGTGGATTTTAATATTCAAAAATGGATTTTAAGCCAATGTTTTGTTGTAAAATTGTTTTTGTCAATTTAAATACAATATATGAATACTTTATTGCGTTTGTAAAAAAAAAAAAATGAACGAAGTCGTTGGATTGTACTGAGGAATGATTACTTTCCGAAGTTAGACGATTATGCTCGCCTCTCATATTTTCTTCAGATACTCATAATCTTTTATTTCCTTTTCTTTTAAATTTTTTGTCAACACAATTTTTTTAATTAGTTTGTAAATATATTATGGTTCATACAAGATTTTAGCAAGTATTTCGATTTAAACGTATTTCCTTGGAAATCCGAGTGATAATGGAAGTCGTTAGGAGAGCAGAGGTGATCGATAGCAAGAGGTGTTCGAAGCTGCGCGTGGAATTCACGCCCTCTCTACGTGGCGATCTGTCGTCAGAGCCTATTTCTCCGACCACCACCACCTCCTCCCGGTTTCAACCACCGGTTCGATCAAACGGACCTTTTTCCAGTCTAGTTATCTGCGTAACCGGTCTCTCTAAAGGTCCTTTGCACATGTCATTGTTGCATATATGATTTGACTTTCTAATTCTTAATCCAGACCAATTGCTTCTATGAACTTTGTAATCCAACTTCTTGCTAACCTGTTTTTGAAATGAGGATCAATTGTTGCATGCAGAAGCAAGGAAACAGGTTAGGGAAGCTACAGAGAAACTTGGTGGTCAATACAGTCCTCTTTTGCATTCTCTCTCTACTCATTTGGTTGTTCAGATATCCTTCCCATTTATGTTTCTTTTGTTTCAATCTCAATACAGTATGATAATTAGTTACTATAGGATTTGTGGTGGAATCTCTGGAAATTTCACATGTTTGTAGCATTGTGTTACTTCTTAACATGAAAGGAAATCACAGCTACGATGGATGCAAGTTCGAGCATGCCTTAAAACATGGGAGAATAAATATTCTGCATATCGTTACGCTTGGGTGGTTTGTGGATAGCGTTCGCAGAAATGGTGTGAGTCTGTCTTAACCATGTGATTGATTTCATTTATCAAAAAAAATAATTGTGATTTTGATGCAGTTAAGTTGTGCGAGTATTTGTACACGGTCAAAAACCCCGGAAAACAACATACAAGAGTTCAAGGAACATAGACCACATGAAACAAGGACTTGGTCTTCTCAGGCTATTCAGTCTTCATCGATCC
Source organism: Pseudoturritis turrita (assembly GCA_900406555.1). NCBI lineage: Eukaryota > Viridiplantae > Streptophyta > Magnoliopsida > Brassicales > Brassicaceae > Pseudoturritis > Pseudoturritis turrita. Next base: position 165,430 of record OVBL01000958.1, on the reverse strand, counting down.
CGATGTTTCAGATCAAGTGCGACGCCGGGTTATTCCTCAAATCACAATAAGACTTATCTGATTGTATCAAACGCCAGTGCATCAATGGAATATACTCCAACATTCCAAGTCTTGCAGGTTTCACAGGTGACTGTTGAAGGAGGTGCCAAGCTCATGAATCAATGCTTCATTGGATGCAGTGCAAGTCATGTTGCATGTGAAGCTGGTTCTGTCCAGAGATATCTTGGTCACTCGAGCGACTTGTTAGGGTTAGCTAATAAGAACTTGTTTTCCATCTTGTTAGAGATTACTGCGCATTAATCATCATTTGCTTGCTTGTGTAAAATGTTGCCTGTTTCAGCCACTCTGGCTTCAGAAGACGTTGGAAGAGAAACCAACGCAAACTCTAGTCCGAATGTCAGTCGATATGGCAAGAGATCTTAGGACAATGCTTGAGAATCTGGGGAAGGTATCTTTTGGTTGTTTTCGTATATGGAAAAGTATCCACCAAGTCTCTAGCCCTTTAATATCGCGTTCTTACAGGAATACCTCATGGAATGTGTTCCTCAAGATGCCTCTATGTTAGCAAAGAGGACGACGACATGCAAAGAACGGCAGAAGATTGTTGAATCCGCCAAAATGGCTGTCACGAATCGAAACGCAAACAGATGGGCAAGACGCTGATCCAGCCGTTAAATCTGAGCAGCCTTCTAGATTCTATTTGTTGGACGATCTCTGAACCAATCTCAACAGCAAATGTTTTCATAGATAGGTTCAGTGATAATGAAGATGTGGACAGAAACTCTGCTAAAACAAATGATTCCTTCACTCACTCCATGAGATTGCTCACAGAAAGGTTCCCATTTTCAATGCCTCTTCTCCTTTATCCATACCCTCATCAACGTAACTTGATATCCAAGCTATCATTTTAGGTATATAACGTTGATATCATTTTTGTTTGTTTGGCATGATAGTGAGAGAATGGAATTGGTATACAAAAACCATTTTATAATGTTACTACTTCCAATAGATTGGTATGGTGAGTTGGGACCTTCTTCCAGGTCGTATTTCAGCGAAATTGGCTTTACATGTTTGCAGATTCTCCAACACATCTATGCATTCTATCAGGTGCAATGCCTCGATACAATATATGAGTGTCAGGATCTCATTGGCGAAACCACTTTAAGTAGTTTGTGTTTTGTATGCACTGTCGCAGGAAAACATGTCTGAGGAGGAAATCAGAGTAGCAATTCACACCAACTCGAGGCACGATGAAAAGTTCCGAGCAGCTGACTCGGTGATGAAAGGCGGGAAGACTATATTCAAACGGATCGAGTTTTTCGGATCCCAGAAAGGCTTCGAGATGCTGAAACATGTAATTAGCTTCAACTGTAGTAACGTCTACGAGCTTATCATTAAGTCATAACAATAATCAGATAAATCAGAGATACAAAACAATATAAACCTAGTGGACAACACTAGACACTTCCAGATGGGTAACTTGTTAAGAGTCGAAATTATTTGGGAGTTTCCAAGATTCGCTCGAGATCACTAAATGTGAATCATATAGTATTAACTTGTTAAGAGTCCAAATTATTTTACTTTTGTATGGTGAGGAACTTGCGGTGCTCGAGCTCATAGAGCAGTTCCACGACTGCAGAGTCGAAGGAACTCTTCTTGTCAGGCCTGGCTTTTCCGGCACACAACACAGCCTCACGATTGGGTATCCTTAGGGTTATGGTCGATATGAAACTGCTGAAGCTAGTCCGCTTCTCATCGCCATCTGTGAATTCAAACAGAGTTCTGCGCAGACACAAGAAAGTTATAAGTTCAAGATTGGACAGGACTCAGGAGAGCAGAGAAAAAAAAAACGGAACCAAAATGAGACACAAGTTATGAATTCACCGGGATTTCTCTTCCAAGGTGTCGAAAGTAGGCATTGGCCAGAGATGCTTCTTGCAGAACTCATGTAAAGTTCCACGAGGCCCGCCTTTCTTCATGTTTATAGGTCCGACAACTGAAAATCATCAAATCGTTAAATCGACCCGGAATGCCGAAAAAAATGAAGAAGAAAGGAAGAATCTCAACGTAAATAACAGTGGATGCACGCTTACCTGGGATCACTTCACTCTAGATTTCTATAGAATTTGAAGCCGGAGTTTCTCTGTCGCTATGATTGCAAGCGAGATCGACATCCATTGAACTTTGATTATCCCCAATCGAAATTTTTCGTGACATGTTTCTTTTCTGAAAAACCAAAGAAAGTTTTAGCAAATGAATACATCACGCACACACACACACAAGTGGAAACATCAGGACATATACCTCAAGTTGCTTAAGCAAATGTGAAGCTGCTTTTCCCAATGCCAGTTTATTTGTCTGTTCATATCCATCTCCGGTCAGAAGATCATCGTCCAGCTGCAACTGGATCGTGGCGTGTGCCTTCACACTATCATTTGCGCATTTCACCCGGAAGAAATAGCCAAGAGAGTCGCATAGCTCATTGAGCTCCCGGTATGGAGGAAGCTGAAGTTTATCCGGAGTTACAAGTGGAGAAAGCAATGGCTCAAAGACTCGCCACACTTGATCGAGATCTAACCTTGTATCGATCAGCAACTCTCCAGCGATACTCTCCACCACGTCTCCAAGAGCCTAAACCAAAAGAGACAAGTATGTCAACCTATTTTCTCTCTTTGTAATCAGAAATCTCGGGCAGGGAGTTTAAATGGTAATGCAAGTACGCTATTACCTTAGGGCCCTGTATTGAAGGGATTGATCTACAGTTTCATCTGGCTTTCCATAGGACATCAGTACTCATTTATGTGAGTCTCAAGAGCTGTGGCACAGCTTTGAAGGTGGGTATGCAGATTATTTTTCACTGCAACTTGCACAAATTTTTTGTTATTTACACATGCAGAACGAAGATCAGTCATCTCTCCAGGCCCTGTTTGTTCGTATGTGCTAAAAAGATGACGGGTGATAAGAAAATCCAGTACAGAATCACCAAGAAACTCCAATCTCTGTTTGAGGAACAAGTTGATAGCATGAGATTAGAAAAACTGGGAATAACTCAGCCAAATAATGCAGGGGTAAAACAATGAAGTCATACCTCGTACGAATAGGATTCATGAACAGAGGAGTGTGTGATAGCCTCTTTTAAAAGGAACTTTGCAAAGAATTCATGTCGGATCTTTGTCTCCAACTCCGTGAGCTCATCGTCTTTAGGGATGTAACACTATAGAGAAACTCTATTGATGGCTTCAGTGACTAGTTTTGTGTCAAACTCAACGTTAACACCAACCCATTTTATCACATGAAGAGCCGCAGTCAATCCACCGCTAACATAATAGGCACCAATCAGGGCCTCTGCGCAATCTGATACAGATTTTGAAACCGTCCATCTATGACCCATGTCGCAAGACTTTCCAATTTTTATATTCATGTTCTCTGTGAAGAATCTTGGGTCCAATGGTACTTCTCTAGTATCAATCCCACACTTGCAAGGAGTGGGAAAGAGAGAAAATTGACCAGGTGCGGTCCAGCGACGCGGTTCAAAAGCGCCGTTTCTTATGTATCCCTATAAAACCAAAATCCCATTTTAAAAGATACTTCTTTAGTTTTATGACCGATATAATACATGACTTACATATATTAGAAGCTACCTGTAGTTTACGATCTGTTGCCAAGCGGTGAAGATTTGAGTTGGATATAATCGATTGCCTCTGCCGTGTAAGTTGTCCCTCGTCTTTGTCAGGATACTTAAGGAATCGATAACAGCTCACAACATACTTCAAGACTGAATCTCCAAGCAGTTCCAACCGCTCCATGGAAAACGCTTCAGGGCATGTAAGTGTAGTAAGTGCTTCAAGAATCTGATTCATTAAACTAATACAAGCGTTAATTGACAATTGGGATCATCTAGTTTCATCTCTAAATGACGGATAGTGTCCAAAACCATACCGATATACTCGATATACTGAAGTTATCGATGCTGCAATCAATATCTTCCCTAAGCTGGCTGGCCAACGTTAGAGACTCTAAACGGTGCATCACTGAGGGCAGCAAGTAGATTGATTTTAGCACAGAACGCGGTACATCAATTCTGACCAAAAGCTCCTGAGGCAAATGTGCATGGATATTTGGTTTTCTTTTCCTAACATTACCAGCTACTGGTTCCGTCTTCACAACCACTGTTCATTTACATTGAAGACATCGTAGAGCTTGTCCACTACAATATCCTCAAGACATACACAATGTATCCATGTGTTAGAGAAATTCTCAGAAATCAACTTTTACCGTCTTCATTGAAGTTGACTAAAAGGTTGTGGGCATGGTGACTCTGCTTCAACTTCAACAATGGCTGATTTGGGTGCGCCAATACAATCCCATACCTGATTAGTAGGCATGATGCTAAGTACAGAGTTATCATAAGTTACGGAAGTAAATTGAGAGAACATCCATAGATAGAATATCACTTACTTTTTGTTAAAATATTCTGCATAGCTAGCATATTCTGTGAGGCGTCATCCTCAAATGGGCTCATAGCAGAAGAATCTTTTATCACATCAGCTATAGAGTATATCCTTCCGGTATGAATTGCAATGACCACAATTTCTACGAGACTAATTTTATCAGACGAACCGTTGGCAAAATGAATCAGATTCGTGTCATTTTTTTCATCCTCAAGTAAAACCTCCTGACCGAATGAGGTGTTGCAATGATTTCCATCACTAATCTGAATTTCAAGAAGAGAATTTTTCTTCAAGAACTCAACTACCAAGGCACAGGAGTTGATAGCCGACCAATCAACCGTCGCACTCGAAATTAGATCATTCGTTTCAACCGGTAGCAGTAGAAACATAAAGGAAGGGTCCCAAAGGGAACTTGTATCCGTTTGAAACAAGAATTCTCTGTGTGTTCCCAATGACTTAGATCCAACAAACAACTTTCCAAACATGCCATTGAAGAAAAACTGCTGAAAACACTTTGCTCTGATCATCTGCATGATTTTCGAAGATACGAAGAAGAAGACATTAAGTTCAAACCATGATATAAAAAACTGTATAAATCCCACGGATCAGAGTGTGGGATGTACCTCTTCATGACTCAAACGTAACTGGCCACAAGGTGAGACGGAAGCCTTCACAAACTTCCTGACCAAGTAAAGGTCCATCTCGACATTACCAGCATCCTGGGCAAGGGTTGACTCAATCAAAAGAGAGAAACTCGAGTACGCATCCCCAGAAATATTACAACATAAGTCCAACTTATAAGCCTGAAAGATGGCGCCATCAAGATTTTCTCCCTAGGTTCCTGACAATGCATTTACACGGGTTATCCCATGCAACTCCTTACGTGTTTTTGAACCTGTACAGGAATTAAAGATATATATAGATACATAAATTTTTTAAGAAAAGCTCCATGTATTCAGACATGCATATGATATGCATCTGCTAGTGTGTGTGCGAATCAAAAATGGCTTATAAAGGAACTAAGACCAAAATCACAACAGCAGCATACTGAGGAATTAAGAAAATAATAAAACATACCTGCAGCCGATGAAGATGATTTACTTTTAGAAGAGGCAACCTTCTTTTTGGCGCTGCATTGTAAAAGATTGTTATCCAATGCGTCCGATTGACGTAACTTCTTAAATACTAACTGCTCATTTGTACTAGGAGGATCAATTATAGTTTGAGGGGCAGCTGCTTCCTCAAAGACAGTGATACTAGAATCTGGAATAACCGTGGATCCATTTTCCTTCACGTCATGGCCATATGTCCCTGGAGGTGGACACAGTTTCAAGTTTGGAGTTTCTGGATCTCGTATTGGGACTTCTCTTCGCATAAGGTCATACAGATGGTCTCTTTGTTTCGGGTTCCCCCTACAATGTTTAGTATTAAAATATTGAGCTGCAAAAGAAGGCACTGGATTTTTGGTAAACACTTTGCATTAATCAAGATTGTCTCCTACCTTTTAAGAAACATAATAGATTTAGAGTTACTCTGTTTGGCCAGTTCTTGAGACTGCGAGTAACTACACACTGTTTTGGGCAGGTCAAAACATACCATGCATGAGCAATTTGGCACCTGAAATCCCTCTTCAACCACATCAGTGATAAATAAAAGATTCACTTGCATCATAAAAAACCTTTCAGCGACGACAAAATAAAAAGTATTCTGAATCTGTCAATTGTCCGACTGTGATGAAGAAGAGGTAACATTGTCAACATGAAATGAATCAGGGATTTCAATTTGCGTTTTCTGTGCCAATGCCTGGGTGGAGGCGTTATTTCCGATTAAATACAAGACGTTAAGGTAAGCTAAAGAGGCTTCTTTCTTCACGAATCTTTTGATCACTTCCGCAGTGATAATTCTCTCAGCTAAAATAAGGCATGGTTTTTTATTTTCATCTCTGTAAGCAAATTAAAGAAGTCAGAACTGATGGAAATTTTCTAGCAACTTTGGGAGTTGAAAAAACAATCTGAATTACCTAAATGAATCCAATAGATGGAAGAGTTCTTGTAACTTTGGAGATACACATCCCAAATTCACTGTTGACAGATTGTCTTGCTGCAAATCTACCGAATTCTTATCTTCTGTTAAGTGACAGAAATGAGGCACAGTGAAAGAAAATTAAAATATTGACTAGAAGTTGACTGCCTAATGCAAAACAGATCTTTGAATACAGTACCTTGCTTCAAATACACCGCAATTGTGGATAAAATATTCTCAAGGAATTCCTTGCACACCATTGAGCATTCTTTATAAGCTTCACTTTCCTCTTTCAAAACTGAGATTGAAGCTTATAAAGAATGAGCAGATAAATGATTAACCGCTAATAAAAATAAACCTGGTAGTATGGGATAGAGTGGATACCAAATGTGCGCAAATCAGGCCAAGATTATCAAGGCAATGCAAAATCTCTCTGTAGTCAACGGACATTCGCTTTTGATATGTCTTAAGCTTATCATCCATGTTCGAAAAACTGCCTTTTTCAACTTCTTGAAGCCTTAAAAGTGAAGCATCAAACTGTGGAACAAAATAGAACCTTTTTTAGGACCTCCGAAACACACTAGGAAAGAGCCATGTTCTGGCTCATACTCAGTGAGCATATATACCCTGAGGTGCGAAGTTTCCAGCTTTTCTTTCAATTCCAAAGTACAGAAAGGTGGTGGGTCATAAAATCGGAATGTTGTAGCAACTTTTACTGTTGTAGCAAACTTTTCCACCCCTTTCTGCTCTTCAGGATTAAAAATCTGAATTCATAGTAAAAGTTGCAGAACATTAATTAGTGGACTAGTATTTCTTTCCTAGTTACACCAAAAAAAGTACCTGTGAGTCCATGAGGTTCTCAAGTTCTGATACTTGATCTGCACAGTTCAAAGCACACAGAATATCTAAGAGGCAGTTAACAAAACTCTTGCAATATGACAATAGTTTATTATACTTACATGAGGTTGAAACATTAACAAAACAGTTACGTAAAGCAAGATCTTCGGTTTGACACATACAGAGGAAAAGAAAAACTTTAAATAGCATGCCTTTTCTAATGACAGATGACGTAGTAAATCCAAACATCTTCGGTTTGTCAGTAGATTTGTGATAAAACTCCTTCATGCAAACAGGAAAGAAAACAGTTTATTGACTGGTTATGGAAAATACATATGAAAAACTAATAGGTCTTATCAATACTGAGGAAACACACCTTCATTATTTTCGCATAGGGATGATTGCCAGTGGTGCGGTGGCATTCATCTATTACTAGAAGACATATCATATCCAATTTCAGGAATGCACTCCTGAGGGCATCCAACAGTATTTGAGGAGTCATGACCAGAACCTGAACCAGACAAAACATAATATCATTGCAGATCACTTGGGTTTGCCAGCAGAAAAAATGCATGTGATAGTTGTTAGTGAGATCAATGTGCTCGCAAATCTATGAAAAGGGCTCGCGCAAACAAGTTAAAACAAAATTATGAAAGAATCAACAATGGAAGAGAACCAACCCCAAAACTCTAAGCAGCAAATGTACTAACAAATCGGAATGGGCTAAACAGGTAAACAAACCAAGAATCAACCTCAAAGACCATCCATGACTAAGTGGATTGCAACTTTCTGCTAACCTTCACCAAAACTAGTAAGAAGTCACTTGTTGGCGTATAACTAGCAAAATAGACCCAAACAGAAACACAAACTTACATCGTGGTTGCTAACTTCCTCTTCCCAGCGGTGGGATGTCCATTTATCAACACCTTTAGCTCCAAAGTACTCTCCAACCTTCAGATTTACATGTGCTTTGATCTCACAGCATTGCTAAAACCATACACAAGAAAAAACATCCGGGCCCATGGTGATTCGTTTGCCAATATCATTGAGTTAAAGGGATTAAATTCCAAAAGAAAGAGTTTTTTCTTTGACATACATGAATCAAACGAGATATGAAACACCTAAAATGAAAAGACAAGCAGAATCGGAGGGAAGACATGCCTGTTTGACAAGATTTACAGTTGGAGCCAAGAAAATTATCAATCTTTTGGCGGAATCAGAAGAGGACATGGCTTTGATAAGCATGTTGGTTATCCCTGACTTATCAGATCCTGTCCCAGAAGAGCAATTATGTTCCTGTTCTTTGCAACCTCGTACAAGTTCAACTCATAACTGCTGCAAAACTCAGACCCACAAGGAGAAAAAAGTAACTTTAGCCTCAAAACCTGAAGAAGACCCAAAATCAAGTACAAGGAGAGGAAGATAAAGATACCCATTAGAGTCGATCACCATAGGAGAAGAGGAAGAAACAGGAGGTTGATCTCCATCGATTTCACAGAATTTTCTCTTAAGCGAATTGCTTCCTCCTCCTCCTCCTTCTCCACGTGGTTCATCTTCCTCGTTTCTCTCAGGCTCTAACGCGGACTGCATGACGACGACGGCGAAAAGACTATAGCGGAGAAAAAAGGAAATCTTTTTTGAGAAAAAGAGAGATTCGAGCGGACGCGAAGCAAAAGAGGAGAGTTAAAGGAATTTCGAATTTTGGGTTCTGTGGTTGAAACTGCTTTGGACTTTGAAGAAAACACGAAAAAGAAAAAATGCGATTCTCTTTTTGTCTTCTTGCACGGACAATGGGGCACTATACTATGTATGATCGATCCTTCTGGTGTGCGTGTGAGGTTTAGCACATAAATTTCGAATGGGAGTTTTAGGTCTCTTTTACTAAGACAGACACAATTGCATCTGCTAAGTTTTGCACTTTTGCTAACACATCTCGAATGATGGTTACTATTTTTTATTCTAAAATAGAATTAAAAATATCATTTCTCTATTTTTTTTTTCCAATATTTGTCTCTATTTAGAAAAATGTTATATCTTCCTCTATTTTAGACTAAAACATAATATTTCTCTATTTTTTCCTCTAAATATAAAACAAAAATAGCATTCTCTATTTTTAGAGTTGGAAATAGAGGTGGATTGGAACTCTATTTTAGAGTAAAAAATAGAGATGGACTAGAGATGCTCTAACTATCAAAATTAGTCAACAAAATAAAGTTTTTCTCTTTCGATTATTTATTTCATTGCATCGATAAAAAGCAAACATATATTTTATGGATCACAAAAACCTCTTAACTTTTTTGAACACTTAAAATTTTATGATATTCTATCTAGAAGTTCTTATTAAAGTAGTTTATTATCTAATTGTGAATATTTTTCATTCAATATAAAATACACAAATATTTTAAGAACATCACATATCACCGATCAGTTCTCTCACAATTTTGACAAAAGTTTAATTTAACCAAACTTTTTGTTTTTTTGCCAAGAATTAACAAAACTATTAAGTTGTATTTTTTATATAATAGTTCTAAGTCTTTTCAAATTGGTCTTATTCTTATCAATTAAATTATCTTAATATAATATGTTGACACATAAGTTTTTCGTGTTATAAAAAACTGAAAAACTAATAAAAACAAAACATTAATACGCATCAACTTATGAAGATGACACATCGACAATCTATTTATTTTTAATTTGACCAAAATTATTTTTATCTTCTTAATTTTTCCGCTTTTCTTACCCGAACTCTTCAACTTTCTCTCAAATTTAGTGCCAAAACTGCTCATACAACTTATATCTCATTTAAATTCCAGTCGGAGAATTTTAGCAAGTTTATGCTTTTTAAAAAAATGAAAGAGACGACATTATAAGAGTCACTGATGCGGTCGATGAGAAACAAGAACAAAATTAAAACCGGAGAAAATCATCGAATTTTTTTGACTACAAACACTTTCAATACCTTTCAACAACATCTCCACTAATTTTTCTGATTTCTTTGATTTAAAATTTCTGAAATAAATTTATGCTTTTGTTTTTCCGTATTGTGGTTCATTTAAACATTAATTGATGTGGGATAACATATTCACGGAAAAACAACCTATTTCTCCCTCGGAACTTCCCTATAACAATAGATGTACACAGAGTTTAGACTTCAGTTTATTTCTCCACCAAAACAAAGTTATAAATCTATTTACACCCGAATTGAAACTTCGAAATCTCAGAACACACAAACGTTGGTTTTATCGGTTTACGACTTAAACCGGATACCAAACCATCTAAATTCGATACCAAACCAAATTGAAACCCCACCCGACCCGTAAATCACCCAACCCGGCTTGTTCATCTTCTTCAACCCACTGAGTGCTTGCATAATCTCACTGCATCGAGCGAAGCTCTACTCAAATCCATTGTTTCAGATGGAGGAGTTCCGAGTCTTGTTGGGGTCAGATTCCACCTCTTGAGAATCAACAGTTAAAAAATGGCTAAGTATGGAGAAACGCTAGCAGCTGTACCCCGAACCGCGAAGTGAAAGAGTTGGATCGGTTTCCCCGAACCGTGAAGAGAAGAGTTGGATCGGATTTCCCCTAAGTGAAGGAGTTGGATCGGGTTTCCCCTAAGTGAAAGAGTTGGATCGGGTTTCCCCTAAGTGAAGGAGTTGGATCGGGTTTCCCATAAGTGAAGGAGTTGGATCGGGTTTCCCCTAAGTGAAAGTTGGATCGGGTTTCCCCTAAGTGAAGGAGTTGCATCGGGTTTCCCCTAAGTGAAGGAGTTGGATCGGGTTTCCCCTAAGTGAAGGAGTTGGATCGAGTTTCCCCGAACCGTGAAGAGAAGAGTTGGATCATGTTTCCCCGAACCGTGAAGAGAAGAGTTGGATCGGGTTTTCCCGAACCGTGAAGAGAAGAGCTGGGTCGGATTTCCCCGAACCGTGAAGAGAAGAGTTGGATTGGGTTTCCCCGAACCATGAAGAGAAGAGTTGGATCGGTTTTCCCCGAACCGTGAAGGAAGGAGTTGGATCGGGTGTCCCCTAACCATGGCAGGAGAAGGTTGCGCGAGAACCCTCGAAACATGGGCAATTGGTTCGGGTACTGTGATCTCAATTGAAGACAAGACGGGTCAGGTTCAAAGACAACCGTCGACACCCGAGCCGTGAACCATGGTGGCGCCCGAGCCGTGAACCATGGTTTCACCCGAGTCGTGAACCATGGCGTCACTGGAGCCGTGAGCCATGGTGTCACCCGAGCCGTGAACCATGGTGTCACCCGAGCCATGGTTCAACGATAAGAGATTTGGGCCGAGGCTACTAGCCCACAAATTTAAGCCCACAAAAGAAATGACAAGGTTAAAGCCCATGAATGAAAGTCCATGGTGGGAGCCGACTTTGCTAAAAGGAAATCCCTAGAAATTAGGAAATCTTCCTTATCTCTTCAGGCAATAACTTAGCCGACTTAATTTAGTATATATACTCATGTAAACCCTAAGAAAATGGGGGAGCCAATTTACCTAGCAAAACTCTGTATTTTTGCTCTCAAACAAAAGGCTTTCTAAACAGCTGAATAAAACACCATCTTTGGATCTCTGTTTGTGTGTTTTAGTGGTTTTTACTCAGAAGTTTCGGATCTCTCTAAAAGACGTGACGAATTCAATTGGCGTGGATTTATACTCCCACAATTTGGCGCTAGAAGGAGGGGGCTGAAATTTTCTTACATCAAAGAACCACCACAAAGCCGATCCGAAGACGATGACCAACGACGGAGACGATAACGCTACCGATACCAGGAACACCATAGCGGAGGACGAGACGAACCAGTCCAAGGACGCTGGAGAGACTTCAGCAACACTCATGGAGATGAAGATCATGCTGGAGACGCTGCTCAAGAAGGTGGAGGAGCAAGACAAACTCAACAACACGATGACGGGCGAGCTGAAGGCTTTGGCGACGGTGAGTCAAACCCGTGGGATAGGATCAACAAGGTGATTCGGGAGGCAGCTCAACCCGACGGCCCTGGACTTCACAACTCCGCTCAACCCACCGAGGACCTGGGGAAGATTGCCACCACTCCATCAAAGCTCCGCAAACCTAGCTTCAAGAGTCCAAGGACCAGGCGACACACCAATCGAAGAGGACCCTGCACCAATCATCGATCTAGATGAGGAGAACCGAATGGAGCAAAACATGGAGAGCCGTGACGATCCAGAACCCCTAGCGACTGGCCAAACCCGAACCGAAAGACACGAGGCCATCCCCGAAGGAGGTCAAGAGCTGACCGAGGAGGAGGAGAACATACTTTGGGCCGAGCAAGCAAGGACCAACAAAGAACGTAGAGCAGGATTCCGAGCCCAGAAAGAAGAGATGGCTATGATGCGAGCAGATATGGATCGAGCAGCTACCGACATAAAAGCTGTCTGATCCATGATGCACAAAGCAACTAGCAAGGTGCGAGAGATAGATCGTGTACTAGAGGAAGCATAGAACACCCCATTCACAGCATGGATTACTAGCACAAGAATCCCAGACCCCGGAAAGATGAAAGTCTCGATCTACGAAGGAAAGACCGACCCAAAAGAGCATCTAACAGCTTTCGCTATAGCCATGGGACGCTCTAACTTCAAAGAACACGAAAGAGATGCCGGACAGTGCCTTCTCTTCGTGGAGCATCTCAAAGGACCAGCGCTGCAGTGGTTTTCCAGGCTCGAACGGAACTCCATCGATAGCTATAACCAACTATCCGCGGCGTTCTTGAAGCATTACTCCATATTCATGGATCCTGGGACATCCGACGCCGATCTGTGGACCCTGGCTCAGGGGCAGAGTGAAACACTCCAAAGCTTCATCGGGAGATTCAAAGCCGTCATGTCCAAAGTGGAAGGCATGAGCGATAAAGCAGCCTTGTTGGCCCTGAAACGAGCACTCTGGTTCAACTCCGATTTTCCCAAGGAAATTGCGCTGAACGCCCCCACAACCATACAGGACGCTATGCATCGAGCCGCAGACTTCATCACCGAAGAAGAAGAGATAAAAATACTAACCGAGAAGTACGGGAAGGCCAAAACAACGAACCATTCTCCCCAAGTTTCAGCCCCTTCCAACGCTAGGAAGAACAACCAAGGCTCCGGCTATATCCAGCACGAGGGAGGCTTTCGAGGAGCTCACAACTACCATATTGACGCTCCTGGATTCGGTCGAGGAAGAGGCCTAGGCCGTGGAAGAAGTTCATGGAGCACATGGACCAAAAGCGACAGTTCCTATGATGAGACGGCTTACTGCGAACACCACCACATCTACGGACATTCTACCGTGAACTGCCGAATTCTAGGCTTGAAGCTTGCTAAAAAATTAGCAGCCGGCGAGCTTGGAGGAAACATCAGCCTCAAGGATTTTGAGATGGACGCAAACACATACAAACCCGACCTGACAAAAGAAGATCACACCAAGCGCGATAGAAGGGATGACGAAGCGCCTCCCTCTGGATCAAGAAGAAGGATAAGCATGATAATGGGAGGATCCCACTATTGCTCAGATACCGTCTCGTCAATCAAAGCATTCCAGCGAAGGGTAGACGTCAACATCAACTGGTCTAAACCATCTAAGTTTCCAAACGACATGATATCATTCGAGGAAAGAGAAACAATCGGAATCGACAGACTACATGATGACCCTCTCGTGATCGAGTTAATCATCAACGACTGCGACGTAGCACGCGTATTGGTGGACACTGGGAGCACCGTGGACGTAATCTTCCTCGAGACTCTCAGAAGAAAGAATGTGGACCTGTCCGAAGTGCTATCTACTCCCAAACCCTTGACAGGATTCTCTGGAGAAACCACCATGACTACCGGGACAATCAAACTGCCTGTCCAAGCTGGCGAGGTGACGAAGATCGTCAAATTCTCCGTAGCTGACCACCCGGCCATCTACAACGTCATCGTGGAGACCCCCTGGTTAAATTCAATGTGCGCAGCCGTTTCAACCTACCATCTCTGCCTCAAGTTCCCTACACCAAACGGCGTGAAAACGATTCAAGGAAATCAAAAAGAGTCTCGTGTCTGCTTTCTCGCCGCACACAAGCTCAGAAACCCGGTGACTGATCCGACGGCAAGTTCAAAGCGCAAGAAGATAAAGACCAACAGAGAACCGGCGAAAGAGCTTTCGAAACTGTTATAGAAGTTACAGATCGCGGTGGATCGCGAAGAAGAAGTGTCTAAACCAACTTGCGACCCCGTCATATCAGTCTGCATCGATGACAAACATCCAGAGCGATGTGTAGAAATTGGAGCAATGTTAGATGGAAAGATCAAAGAAGAATTCGTGGCATTCTTGAAGAAAAATATCAATAGCTTCGCATGGGAAGCAGAAGATATGCCCGGCATCGATATCAACATAACAAGCCACGAATTGAACGTCGACCCAACTTTCAAACCAGTAAAGCAAAAAAGAAGAAAACTTGGACCAGACAGAGCTAAAGCGGTCAATGACGAGGTGGAGAGACTATTGCGCATCGGATCGATAACTGAGGTAAAGTACCCGGACTGGCTAGCTAACCCAGTGGTGGTCAAGGAGAAGAATGGCAAATCGCGCGTGTGTGTGGAGTTCACCGACCTGAACAAAGCCTGTCCAAAAGACAGCTTCCCCCTTCCACACATCGATCGCTTAGTCGAAGCAACAGCAGGGAACACGCTCCTATCTTTCATGGATGCCTTCTCAGGTTACAACCAGATCTTGATGAACCCCGACGATCGCGAGAAGACCGCTTTCATAACAGATCGTGGAATTTATTGCTACAAGATAATGCCATTCGGCCTGAAAAACGCCGGAGCGACGTACCAGCGTCTGGTGAACAATATGTTCGCTGATCAACTCGGAAAGACAATGGAGGTTTACATAGACGACATGCTGGTGAAATCGCTAAAAGAACAGGATCACGCCACTCATCTCAAAGAATGCTTCTCGCAGCTGAACTTTCACAACATGAAGTTAAATCCGACCAAGTGCAGATTCGCCGTCACCTCCGGGGAATTCCTTGGTTACCTAGTAACTCACCGCGGCATTGAGGCCAATCCTAAGCAAATCGACGCACTCATCAATATGACTTCACCAAAGACAAAAAGGGAAGTGCAATGACTTACCGGGAGGGTAGCTGCACTTAACCGGTTCATCTCACGATCCACCGACAAATGCCTACCTTTCTACGATACTTTGCGAGGGAACAAGAAGTTCGAGTGGACGGAAAAATGTGAGGAAGCTTTTCAGCAACTAAAGAGCTACCTGGCTACCCCTCCAGTTCTCACAAAACCAGAAGAAGGAGAACCACTTTTTCTGTACACCGCAGTTTCCGCCACAGCGGTTAGCGGCATGTTGATTCGAGATGAGCGTGGGGAGCAGAAGCCAATTTTTTACGTCAGTAAAAGCCTTACAGACGCTGAAACAAGGTACTCACAGATGGAGAAATTGGCGCTATCCATAATTATGTCGGCAAGAAAGCTAAGGCCATACTTCCAGTCGCACTCAATCGTCGTCCTAAGCACCTCCCCGATAAGGTCCGTTCTGCATAGTCCAAGTCAGTCAGGGAGGCTAGCAAACTGGGCAATCAAACTGAGCGAGTATGACATTGAGTATCGCGGACGAACGTGTGCCAAATCCCAAGTCTTGGCTGATTTTCTTATCGAACTCCCCGAAGAAGGCATTGATGACGAAATGCAAAACCAACTTTGGAAACTCCATGTTGATGGCTCATCTTCCAAAAACGGTTCAGGAGTCGGGATACGGCTAACTTCTCCCACTAGCGAACTACTAGAATAATCATTCTGCCTCGGTTTTCATGCATCCAACAATAAAGCAGAGTACAAAGCCTTGATTGCCGGGATGAAACTTGCTAATGGCCTAAAAATCGAGCAACTCCACGCATTTTTCGATTCCCAACTAGTCGCGAATCAGTTCAGCGGTGAATATGCAGCAAAGGATGATCGAATGGAAGCTTACTTGAAAATCGTCAAAGAATTGGCTGCATAGTTCAAACAATTCATCCTAACACGCATTCCACGAGGGGAGAACACCCCAGCCGATGCACTTGCAGCCCTTGATCAACTTCCGATCCCGATATAAAGAGAGTAATCCCGGTAGAATTCATCCAGCACCCGAGCATTAGAGCAGGCGATTCAGTGAATGCCATAACTCGGTCACAAGCAGCTAGACAAGCAACATATATCACAACCGGGCAAGAGGTGATGGATGAAGTGCAAGAAGAATTGGCCCTCAATTCACCCGCAGAGCCAGGTATTGCCCCAATGGAAGAAGACAATCTTGAAGAGTCACCAACCATGAAAAGCAGCAACGACCCCGTCGTCGAACCCAATGAAGAAGTCAACAACGATGCAGAATATGGCTGCAACAAGAAATGGCTCGGCGCAATCATAGGATACATATACGACGGTGTCCTACCAACCAAAAAATGGGCCGCTCGCAAGCTTCGAGCCCAGGCAGCACGTTACGTGTTACTCGATGGGAATATCTTCAAGTGGAGATTCTCAGGACCGTTGCTAAACTGCGTGGAAGGAAAGGACGCCAGAAAGATTATGGAGGAAATTCACAACAGTTCGTGTGGCAATCACTCTGGAGGAA
This sequence comes from Pseudoturritis turrita, assembly GCA_900406555.1. Lineage (NCBI taxonomy): Eukaryota > Viridiplantae > Streptophyta > Magnoliopsida > Brassicales > Brassicaceae > Pseudoturritis > Pseudoturritis turrita. The sequence goes on along the minus strand of OVBL01000958.1, from coordinate 148,504 downwards.
GAGCACTAGCCATCAAGATCAAACGTCACGGTTATTATTGGCCAACAATGATCAACGATTGCAAGGAGTTTTTGGCCAAATGCGAGAAATGTCAATGTCACGCTCCGATGATTCACCAACCAACGGAAATGATCTCGTCCATCTCATCACCATATCCATTCATGCGATGGTCTATGGACATCGTCGGGCCGTTGCACCCTTCAAAACAGAAGCGTTTCCTACTGGTTTTAACAGATTATTTCTCAAAATGGGTCGAGGCCGACTCATATGCCAACATTAAAGATGCACAAGTGGAAGTCTTTGTTTGGAAGAACATCACTTGTCGCCATGGAGTACCATACGAAATCGTGACAGATAACGGCTCGCAGTTCATCTAAAATAGTTTTGAAGGTTTCTGTGAAAAATGGAAAATCAGACTCAGCAAGTCTACTCCAAGATATCCACAAGGGAACGGACAGGCCGAAGCAATCAACAAAACAATCCTTGATGGCCTGAAGAAGCGCCTTGATGAGAAAAAGGGACGTTGGGCTGAAGAACTGAGGGAGTACTTTGATCTCACCGCACCACCCCACGACGAGCAACGGGAGAAACCCCATTCGCCCTCGTATACGGAACAGAGTGTGTCATCCCCCCGGAGATACATTTCCCAGGGATTTGCCGGAGGCTATTACCAGAACAAGAGGGGCTCAATCACCTATTGATGCTTGGCGAACTGGACTTGATCAACGAAAGAAGGGACCAAGCCTTGATCAGAATCCAGAACTATTAGAATGCGGCCGCGAAATACTACAATTCCAATGTTCGAGAACGAAGATTCTACAAAGGAAATTTAGTTTTGCGGAAGGTTTTCCAGAACACCGCGGAAACAAATGCCGACAAACTAGGAGAAAATTGGGAAGGACCCTACAAGATTACCGAAGTAGTCAAACCTCGAGTTTACAAGCTTGCTAACATAAAAGACGTTCCAGTACCGAGATCATGGAATGCAATGCATCTCAAAAAGTACTATCACTAAGCTACTTTACATGAACTTCTTGATCCCTGGAAAGGGTACGTAAGCAGCTCATCTTCGGACGGGTTCAGTTGCCCCCCTCCTTTCAAAAGGGGGGGAGTGGGTACGTATACGCATACTCGTATACTTCCATCTTTGTAAACAGATTCTACAATCTATCAAAGCTTTGCTTTCACAGACAATCTTTACCTAAAAAGATCACCAAGTCTTAACAAAACAGACTACGGGCATCTCGCCACACCTTCACTATTGTTGGCCACAATAGTGAACTTTCGCATCCATCTCGAATCTAAACTATCACATCCGTCTTAGGATTAAAAAGCGCGCTATACAAATACTTTGTTCGTTATCGGAGCGGATATGTTTACGGTAACATATCCGTAAACCGAAATGTTCATCCTACACTATTCACGCATATGTTCATTGTCGGAGCGAATACATTCATGGTAATATATCCTTAAACCGAAATGTTCAAGAACTAAATTATGCAAACTTATGATCAATTTCGGAGCAGGAGAGTGTCCAGTAACATATCTGTAAGCCGAATTGTTCATCTCAAACATAACTACTATGCAAATTCATACTTAGAACCATTCATCTAAAACGGCGACACTTTATCAAGCACAGCATTCAGATATCTATTCGCAAACATGTTTATCAAAACGCAAGGCATTCTCTTATAAACTGGGTGATAAAAAAGACATTAAGTTCTTAGAAAACTCGGATAAAGCCGTCCAGGCATAAAACAAAAAGGGAGAGTTTTAAACTAGACAAAGAAAAGAGGATCATAATCCTCTGTTATCTCAGGGATCATGATCACCCTTTGTGCTGTTTCTGCCGGCTACTCGGCTACATCTGCTTCAAGCGCTTTGCCTTTCTCGAACGTCTCATCAAACTCTATGACGATTTCCTCTATGGCGGCCTCGTTGGCTTTTTCAGGAGTTGGTTCGGGAACTGTTTCCTCAACAGTCTCCTTTGAACTAAGCTCAGCTAAGCATGGCGTTCCTTTGTTAGAGCCAGAAAAATCCTGGATCCCGACACTTGCAGCGGCAGTCTCCATAGGCTCACCGATGTTGAGCTCCTTCACAATATCAGAACGGACATGAGATAGCTTTAGCACCCCTCTCATCTCGGCCATAAGCTGAGCAAACATTTCATGAGCTCCTTGTAAACTCTCTCTCTGTTCGGCTAAGCTCGTTGCCTCGGCATCGAAAGAAGCTGGCTCATCACTCTGAAGCAGCGAGAAAAATTGAAGATTGCCTTCGATTTATGCAAGGCCGAGCATGTTTTCTTTCGGCTCACCTTCAATCTGGCCTAGGAGCTTCTCGGCTTGGGAAATTTTGCCTTCAAACATCAGCAGCATCTCACGCTTGGCCTCTATAACAGCTTGTTCAACCTTGCTCTCATGAAGCTCATTCACTGCTTCTAACTGCCTCGTCAGGCTGGCTATATGAGCATCATGTCGCACCTTGCCAGATTCCAGCCGCATAATTCGCTCGTCGGCTTCCTTAATGTGCTTCTGACGCCTTTCTGCGATAGCCTCAAGATCCTTGATCTTCTTAGCAGCTCTCTCTCGTTCAGTGGCGTGGCTTGCCTCGGCTTCTTTGAGCTTCCCGTCCAGCTTAATGGTTTTCCGCCTAGCATCTTTAATTCTCTCCCGATCCTTACGGGCGTCGGATTCATATCCAATGACCATCCTGTTAAGATGGGAGATAAACTACAAGAACAACCAGAATACTGTTATTACACAAGCCAAAGATTGTTCGGATCGAAACAAATAACATTACGCATACCTTGACGCCCCGAAGAGACATCTCGTTGTAGGCCTTATCCTTGAGTAGGGTATCAGATGGCGGAAAACGATCACCTGGACAGGTGTTCTTGGAGAAGATAGCCGTAGATGCAGTACCATCATTGTAAGCCCCCTCGGCATTTAGAGGAATGGTAGAGATAGGAATTGCTTCGGGGATAGCTCGGTTTGCTTCCACGCGTCGAAGTCGCTTCGACGCCCCCTCGTCCTTGTCATCCGCAGATGACTGTCTTTTTCTGCTCGGGGCCTTCTTCTCCTTGGCCTTCCCTTTGCCTTTTTCCTTGTGAGGCAAGATTTGGGAATCGGCTGGCCGAAGCCCCAAGATGACCCCTCCATGAGCCAAAGGGGAAGGAGTCGGTTCGGGAAGATTTTTAGCAAGGGTTGGCTCGGGGACGATGGCAGCGGCAAGCTGGGAACTTGGGAGACGAGATTGATTCAACGCCTTCGCCTGTTGTGCTTTCTCTTTAGGCTCCGCCTCCGCTTTGGCTTTCGCTGCTGCCCGATCCCTGAAAGTTTGTCTTCCCATAGTATCTCTTGAGGAATGAGAGGAAGATGACTGCTCAACTGATTGTCCTTCAGAAAGGGCTCGGGCTCTCTCCACTCGTCGAAGATTGAAATCTCTTGACCATTTACACTTGCGAGCCGAAAGCGCTTCGTGAACCTCTGACAGATCGGGGGGCAATGAAAGACGAAGGTGGCGCACTGCAAGACAAACATTTATACAAGGTTAGAAAAACCTAAAAAGGAAAAAAAATGTTAATTAATTAGAAACCCGAGCCGTGGCCCAAGTCGAGCAACGGATCGGCTACCAATTTCCCCCCAGCCAGACTTGATAGATCGAAGGCACGATGAACCCACCGATGCTTCGGTGATAGGAACAAAAAAGAAAAACTCTTCCCAATTATCGTCTTTGGACGAGAAACCCCTTATTATGTTCCTCCTGGCTTTGCCTGACACGTAATACTTCAGTTCTGTCTTATTACGGCGTCTGAATTCGAGCAAGTGCGTCAGGTGTTCGACGCTAACTTCGACATCGTATTCGTAGCTCCTAGTCAGAATGCCAACCATGTGCCTGATTCCCCGAGCGTTGATTTGAGAAATGGCCAAGTTATACTTCCAAAGAAATTGTAGGATAACTTCAGGGATCGGGAACCACAACAAGCAGTGGTAGAAGAAGCCTTCATAGAGAGTAAAATAATGAGGGGGAGGATGATTGGCTCGGTCTGATGGTGAAGGAAGAACAAGCTCAATTTCTTCTGAAATACCGAATCTATGCCTAAGGGCCGTCAGTGAATCCGTGGTTGAGAGGGTTGAAACAGCTGGATCGGGTCGCTTTTTCTTCTTTCTCTTCGGAGCCTGACTGCTAGAACCCATCAAACGCTTCAATTCCTGCCTAGCCACGGCTGGGTCAAAAAACCAGTCTTCTGGTTTGATTTTTGGCAGATCGGGATCCACTACATCAGTAAAAGGGTTCGCGGCTTCATCGAAAGGAGAATCGTGAAGCTGAGGTACCTCAAACTTGGGAGAATCCCCGGAATTGCTGCCTGCTCTCGAGGACTCGGAAAGCACCATTTTCCTGCCAAGGAGAGAGGGTCCTATCCCCGAACCACTTGGGTCATCCAGATCCTCCGAAATGTGTGCACCAGAAGAATCCTCCCGGCTGCAGTTTTGGGCAGGAAACGGATCGGAAGAGAAAGAAGGTTCGGGAAGCGAAGACTGTCCTGAAACGCCAAACAAGAGAGTATACGGATCGGGGGACGCAGACAACTGAGACATCCTTTTTAAACTGAAAAATGGATCGGGGACTTTGGAAGATGCAAACAGATCTGGATCCCTAACAGCTCACGAAACATAATCTAGAGTTTCTATGTTTCAGAAGACGGATCGGGGTTCTCAACAGCCTATCAAAACAGATCAAAGCCTTTAAGAAATCGAAGAACAAGTTGAAGATCCTTTAAGAAGAATGAGTCCATTTAAATCTTCAAAGCAAACTGCCGGGAAACTCGAAGACAGCGGCAGAGCCAGTTGAAGATGGATCGGCGGCGGAAGAAGAACAACGGAGGTTCTACTTGAAAATAACTTAAGCAAAAATTAGAGAGAGAAAGAAGAGAGAGGTTACCTGATGGGAAGAAATTTTCGGAGAAATGGAGTAGTGGAGAAATGAGAAGTATCACAGATTATATTGGCAAATGGTGACGTCATTCGCCTCGGGAACCAGCAAAAACGTTTGCACTCCCCGATAAAGGTATCAGGACAGCAAAACCCCGAACTGAGTTTACGAAGGCGTACCCGAACTGAATCAGCAATACTATAAACACGACAATACTACAACGAGATGGTTCGGGGTTATCCACGTATCACGGTTTGGATCATCATCAAAAGACAGTTCGGGGCAACCACGAGAATCGTTTATCTCACTCGACCACTTACAGCTCGGCATTAACATTACTAATACTGCCAAGCTGGGGGGCTAACTGTTGGGGTCAAATTCCACCTCTTGAGAATCAACAGTTAAAAACGGCTAAGCATGGAGAAACGCTAGCTGCTGTTCCCCGAATCGTGAAGTGAAAGAGTTGGATCGGTTTTCCGGAACCGTGAAGAGAAGAGTTGGATCGGATTTCCCCTAAGTGAAGGAGTTGGATCGGGTTTCCCCTAAGTGAAAGAGTTGGATCGGGTTTCCCCTAAATGAAGGAGTTGGATTGGGTTTCCCCTAAGTGAAGGAGTTGGATCGGGTTTCCCCTAACTGAAAGAGTTGGATCGGGTTTCCCCTAAGTGAAGGAGTTGGATTGGGTTTCCCCTAAGTGAAGGAGTTGGATCGGGTTTCCCGTAAGTGAAGGAGTTGGATCGGGTTTCCCCTAAGTGAAGGAGCTGGATCGGGTTTCCCCGAATCGTTAAGAGAAGAGTTGGATCGGGTTTCCCCGAACCGTGAAGAGAAGAGTTGGATCGGTTTTCCCCGAACCGTGAAGAGAAGAGTTAGGTCGGGTTTCCCCAAATCGTGAAGAGAAGAGTTGGATCGGGTTTCCCCGAACCATGAAGAGAAGAGTTGGATCGGTTTTCCCCGAACCGTGAAGGAAGGAGTTGGATCGGGTGTCCCCTAACCATGGCAGGGGAAGGTTGCGCGAGAACCCCCGAAACATGGGCAATTGGTTCGGGTACTGTGATCTCAATTGAAGACAAGACGGGTCAGGTTCAAAGACAACCGTCGACACCCGAGCCGTGAACCATGGTGGCGCCCGAGCCGTGAACCATGGTGTCACCCGAGTCGTGAACCATGGCGTCACTCGAGCCGTGAGCCATGGTGTCACCCGAGCCGTGAACCATGGTGTCACCCGAGCCATGGTTCAACGATAAGAGATTTGGGCCGAGGCGACGAGCCCACAAATTTAGCCCACAAAAGAAATGACAAGGTTAAAGCACATGAATGAAAGTCCAAGGTGGGAGCCGACTTTGCTAAAAGAAAATCCCTAGAAATTAGGAAATCTTCCTTATCTCTTCAGGCATTAACTTAGCCGATTTAATTTAGTATATATACTCATGTAAACCCTAAGAAAATGGGGGAGCCAATTTACCTAGCAAAACTCTGTACTTTTGCTCTCAAACAAAAGGCTTTCTAAACAGCTGAATAAAACACCATCTTTGGATCTCTGTTTGTGTGTTTTAGTGGTTTTTACTTAGAAGTTTCGGATCTCTCTAAAAGACGTGACAAATTCAATTGGCATGGATTTATACTCCCACAAGTCTCTTGGCTTATCTCGACGGTCCATTGCCGCAAGGACCGGAGCAATTGGGTATCTGAAAAAGCTGTCAAAAATAGAAGTAATCGGCGCCGATAAGCTCATGGAGAAGCTTGAAAGAGGAAACTAAGAAGTTTCTTTCACCGGTAAACGATTGCGACGGTGAAGAAGAAAGATTAGTGTTACATAAATAGTCTGATGATGATGTAAGTTTAGTTATATGGGCTTCTTTCACCAATCATGCGGTTCAGGTTCTTCTTCGCCGTTCTTCGGCTCACCGAAACCTACAATGCCACATCATCATCTTCTTCTCCGTCGGATGCTCCGATTGGTGAAACGACTCAGACGGAGGTGCAAAACGGTGGAGGAGTAGCGATGACTATTCCTCCAGTGGATGAAAAGGACAAACATGGATGGTTGGTGCTCGGTTTCACCATTGGCCTCGCGTCACTAACAATCCTTGGTCTCTGCCTCTTCATGTTCTCGCTAGTTATGAAGAAACGAAGAGACGAGACGACGACGTGATGATATTTCAATCGAATCCAAAAGGACACAATACGATCACGCAACACCCAAATGAATCTCCAATTTCAGTCTCGAATTCAAATTTCAAATCACAGAAGCTTGAAGATGAAATCAAGATTCAAATTCAAGCCACGGAGAACAAAAGCTGAATCCCAAGGATTTGATTTTTTTTTTGTTTTTGCGGTGAATCGGGAGGAGAAGCCATGTATACAATTGACCAGCTTCTGCGAGTTTCGGCGGAGCTTTTAGGAAGAGGATCGGTAGGGAGGACGTATAAAGCGGTGATAAAACTCAGAGCCATCGGAGATTAAAGAGTTCAGTTCTCGAATCACTCTCTTTCGATGTTCTTGCTCAGCTTCACTGACCGGATTTCACCATGGATGATGAATTAAAACAATAGGGGGAAAAGAAGAAGCCGGGTCGATTTTTGGTTGTAATCGGGGTTGGGTCAGCTTTGTTTTTTTTTAATTTGGGTCGGGTTTGGTTGTAATTGGGTTTAATTTCGATTAAATATCGAGTTTAGTTGGTTAACAATTGATTGGTAAACAGAAAATTGGGTTTATGTGTTTTGAGATTTCGAAGTATGAGTTTGTGTGTTCTGAGATTTCGAAGTTTCAATTCGGGTGTAAATAGATTTATAACTTTGTTTTGGTGGAGAAATAGACTGAAGTCTAAACTCTGTGTATATCTGTTGTTATATGGAGTTCCGAGGGAAAATAGGTCGTTTTCTCCATATTTACCCTTTTTAAGTTTTCAGACATGAGGTTGCACATATCGTCGAATAGGTTAAGTTTCATACAATTTATTTGTGTAAATTATATATTTACCGCTTTATATTTTATAGATTCGCTTAACGATATTAATTATAATTAAATGATTATGTTAAAAAATATTAGTTTATTTTCGATTAGATTTCCTCATATAGAAAAAGCATTGTTCTCCTCTCTCGGCCGCTACATGATTTATTCAAATTAATTCTATTTATTTGAACACTTAAAATTCTATTTTTTTTAGAGAAATTCCCGAGAATACCATCAAACCTAGTTTTAGTTCCAAATCTACCACCAATTTTTAAATGTTCCACATGTACCATTATTTTGCAGCACAAAAACATTTATGTCCTCACCTAATTACGAATAAAAAAGGGTGAAAAAAAGAAAAGAAATTGGAGCAGAGAGATAATCGGCGATCTCCAATCGAATCATCACCGATCTGACCCCGTCTCTCCTCCGATGATGTCGATCTCTTATATTCGGAGATCGCTCTCGTAGATCTCAGTCACTATCTTGAAGCTTATGTTCACGATTCCATATTTAAAGCTTTCATTCACGATTCTATCTCGAAGCTTATGTTCGTGATTTAGATCTCGGAGCTTCCGTTCGCGATTCAGATCTCGATGCGTTCGTTCGCGATCCCTGGAAAGAATATGGACTATGATAAAGTTTGATTTCGATTTGATAAAGCTTTGGTAAGATTTCAAGAAGAAGACAGTGATAAAGTTTAGAAGAAATAGTCCAAAATAGTACCTTTTCTGACTTTAATGTCGAACGGGGTACACTCGTAGGGAAAATTATAGAACTAGTACACTTTTTTGGGAAATACCAGCGCTACCCCTTAAGACCAGCATAGTTAACACGGACCGGTGGCACACTATCTGCATGTTGACATTGGCAACGCAAGTGTTGACATTGGCAACGCAAGTAAATATAGACTACGCAGAGTACAAGTAGAGAGAGAAAAGAGTATGCACAGTCTCTGCTTTTACTCGCAGAAGAAAAACAAAGCGTTCTCAGTCTCTGCCGTTGGAAGCAGAGTATACGCAAACACTGTTTATATTCTACTTGTATTATGCAAAAATTTGGTATACACTGCTGTGCTTTTTTACAGTTAGGGTTTCGCAGACCAAACTACCTAACGGTAGACCAAAGCCAGACTGGTATCAGACTTTAGGATAATTCATTACAAAAACAGCTGAACATTGACTCCTTCCAATTAGCTTTGCACTTATGTTTCTTCATAATAAAACATAAACTCCCGACAAAAAAAAAAAAAACAAACATAAACTCATAAACAGTTTTATTAGAAGTGATCAGAGTTGTAATCTTGAAGGGGTGGAAGAAACAACACAAAGGCGTCTCGTCCTCATCCATGAAGCGCTATGCGAGCGTGTTGTTAGGGAAACGGGCCGAAAGTGAGTGAGTATTAGTTAGGCCCAACCATGAAGTAGACATATCCATGTCCATTCGCTTCATCCTCAATGAACTTCACCGTGGCAAGGAAATGCATGGTTGGCGCGGGGTAGGTCAAGTAGTCCATATATCCTCCAACTCCTTCAAGTGCTTGAACCCTTCTTGTGTCCACTCCTCAAAATCGCAGGTGCCTTGAAAAGAATGGTGACTGATTCTTGTTGAAGTGCTCGTGGTTGTGAAATAATCCCTAATTTTAGTTATGTTCTAAAATAATTTTGAAAATACTAGCGCTACCCCTTAAGGTCACCAACGGCATAAGACAATCACAAGTAGTGCATTAACCGGTATAAGCCGAAACCAGAAAACTCGAGAAACTCGGTGAAAACCGAGTGGGTAGGGTATGAAAACCGAGTGGGTAGGGTTTTGCAGACTGACTGAATATCACCAACGGCAGACCGAATGCATATCGCAATCGGAGAATTCGTTTGTAGAGAGTTTTTGTTGATGTATATTTGTATATACTTCCACTTCCTTTATACATTATTTCATTAATTTCTAACTGTTGTCAAAGTACAACTTATGTTAAAAAGAAAAATTCCAAAGTGAAAACCGAGTGGTTAGGGTATCGCAGACTGAATGAATGTCACCAACGGCAGACCGAATGCAGATTGATATAGGATTTGTAGTGATTTTTTGTTGTTGTATGTTTTGTATATACTTCCACTACCTTTATACATTATTTCTTACTGGTTTCAAAGTAAAACTTATGTTAAAAAGAACAACTCAGACAAAAAAAATCGTTATCATATGTTTCTTCGTGTATCTTTGTTCAACACGACACTATGTGAAACATTTCCTTGGTATTTACTATGGTTATCGATTTTTCTTCCATTCTGTGTTTTCAATGTAAATAAGCTTTTAAACACGTAGATTGAAGATCACTTTGGAGTTATGACGGCAAAACAAATGTTAATCGAAGTTTTTGAAGAGTTTTGAGTGGTTTAGGGTTTCGCAGACTGTATGCCGATGTAGCGCAGCATTTTTGAAAAGTTTCAACTAAAAGAAAAAGGCGGCGCTGACTTAAATGTACGACAAAAGGGGGCGCCGTCTTAATTAGGTAATATTAGTTTAAAAATACTTCCACAATATATATTCGGGCCTCAAAGTAGTTGTTTCAGGCCCATGAAGCCCAGAAAGCTTGGAAAACACAACATTGACTCTTCTTCTACTTCCCCTCGGCAACCCTATAGCAGAGGAGCGTATCTTCAATTTTGTCGATCTCTTTATTCATTTTCTTCATTTCTCCGATAATTCTCCAATCTCTTCATTTTTCCGATAATTCTCCTTCGAATATATCATGTATATGAATGATTACGAGATGGATTACGAGCCAGATCCAAATACCAGAATAAACTACAGTTCGAAGTTCAATCATCTTTCACTGGTGGAAAGTGTAGTGGGTGAGGAAGTGTGGGATTATGTCCGCAAGTCACAGCTAGGAGTTATTTGTAAGTTTGAGAAGTTGGGTTTCGGATGGAGTGCGAAATTAGTGCATCACCATCTTATTTGCAAACAATTGGAGTGTGAAAGCCCATTTGAGTTGTGGTTTTTGATCGCAGGGCAGCCAGCACGGTTCTCGCTCTTCGAGTTTGAAGAGATCACAGGTCTTAACTGTAATGAAATTACACAGTTGGATGGGTTGGAATCTTCTGAAGCTAATCACCAAACCTGGAATCGCTTTCGGGGTCTTCTCAAAATACGCCGTCCTAGCCCTTGTATTGAGGACATAGTGAAATTGTGTATGAAGCATGGTGGAGATATAAGCAAATCTTGGTCTAGGGAAGATAAAATTAGGCTTAGTTACCTAGCTATTCTGTCTAACGGTCTATTGGCTGTTGATCGGCGTACAGAAATTCCCCTTAACCTAGCTAGGTTGGTGATAGATTTGGCAACTTTCGAAGGTTATCCCTGGGGGAGGGTTGCTTACCAAGATCTTGTTGAGCAGGTTAAGTTAGTAACTAAAGAGAAGATATGGCAAGACTCTTATGTTTTGAAGGGGTTCGTGCAAGTTCTACAGGTCTGGGCGTATGCTTATGTGCCCAAAGTGGGAGAAAATTTGGGAACACCTATAGCTTTTGAAGGTACACATCTGCTAAGATACAAGGGAAAAGTTGGCAGACCCGATATGGAGAAGATCTTCTCGAGTGAAGAGGTATGCATGTCTTTGGCATAGTTTGTAAAAATGTAGAGTTTTGGCAGAGTAAGCCACAGTGGCAACGTCTGCAAAAAGACTCTGCCACAAGTTTACATATTCCCATCGCTAGACTTCTAGCAGAGTTACGCTGACTTCTGGCTGACATTTATGTAACCATATGTTGTTTTGTAGGTGGTTGTAACTACTATGTGTGAGAGATCTCGGGCAGAAATCTATCCACGTTGGAAAGGTAACGACGTAATAGATGTCAAGCTTGATAATCTCATCAAATACATTATCTCTGGCCAAAAACCGCACTGGAAAAAAAAGGAAAGTTGATAATGAAGGAAAGAAGGGAATTGAAGAAGAAGAAGAAGAAGAAGAAGAAGAAGAATCAGCGATGGGAGTGAAAAGGTAGAGGATGCCAAAGAAGAACATCTTCAAGATGATGGTAGAGTTGGAGATGTTGAAAAAAGTGATGGGAGTGAAAAGGCAGAGGATGCCAAAGAAGAACATCTTCAAGATGATGGTAGAGTTGGAGATGTTGAATAAATTGATGGGAGTGAAAAGGCAGAGGATGCCAAAGAAGAACATCTTCAAGATGATGGTAGAGTTGGAGATGTTGAAAAAATTGATGGGAGTGAAAAGGCAGAGGATGCCAAAGAAGAAAAAGGAGATAATGATCAGCATGCCTTCAGGCAGAGGATGCCACTCCCGCATATGAAAGCAATGTCTGCATTAAGGATGCCGCTGCAGCAGATGAAACTAATGTATGCATTAAGGATCCCATTAAGGGATTGATAACCAACGTCTGCATGGAGACAGTTGCTTCGACTGCTGAAGATGGTAAAGGCTCAGTGATTGACACTGAAATCATTGAAGAAAGAGGAAGAGGAAGAGGAAGAGGAAGAGGAAGAGGAAGAGGGAGAGGAAAAGGAAACTCCCAGCCAGTTAATATCATTGAACCATCAGTGGATTCAGGCCACCCAACTACATCTCAAATCGAGATATACGAAAGCTCCAGAAATCTTCGCCAGACCAACAAGCTAACAACAAGGAGGAGTGAAAGGTTAAGCAAATCGACTGCGCTTCCTGTTGTACCTAGCAACAACGCAAAACCAGTGGTCCAAAAATCTGCTTACGAAATTGTATTTGGAGATGTTGACAAAACACTGGTGGACAAGATGAACGTATTCAGAGCCGATGAGTAAGTACACACAGCATATAAGATCGTCTATTTTATCTTGCAGTCTAACTTGAATGTTGATTTTCTTCGACAGAACAAATATTTATCCATTTGGAGGGAAAACAACGCCCGTGAATTCTTCAACTTACTTTTGAAGCCTAGGGAATGGTTACACGATATGGTAAGTACATTCTTCCTCGTCAACAGTGGATCTGGCAAAAGTGTTTATTTCATGTTTAGCTGGCAGACTGATGTTGTTCTGTGTCTAGTAGACTCTGCTTTGGTGCCTAACATTTGTCCTTCTTTTATTATCAGCACCTTGACGCAGCACTGAACTTGTATAGACTAAGGCTAAAGACAAATCCTAGTTCTTTCAAGAGTCCGCGGATTGCTATATTGGATGCAGCATTTCAAATGCTTTGGAAGAATCGGTACAAGGACTGGCGTAAGCTTGAAAGATGGCCTGGTGGTACTTACGAGAATGTACACGGTGAGCTTCCAGCTTATGCCGCAACAAATTTGGCCTGGGGCAAAGACGTTGATACGTTATACTTCGTTCTACACGTGAGCTCGAATCATTGGGTTGGGGCGGTCATATCATTGGTTGACCGGGTTGTCTACATATATGATTCCTTAAGTACTCCAGAATCAGATATTGTGGTAGCGGCGAGGGCTTTTGCTGAAATGGTTCCTGCCGCAATTCATATGTTCTTTCCTCAAGACTACGATCAAGCAGCTTTTACAATCACAATTGTAAAAGACGTTTCCAAAATGCGTCCACTAGTAGGTGATTATGGAGTATACGCACTCAAATACATTGAGTGTCACATGTTAGGATTGCCGCTATCAGTAAGAGAACTGTGTAATGCCAAAATGATGACCTGGAGGACGAAGCTCGCTGCGGAGGTGTTGGATGAGACATCTTCGTATACCGATCAACACATGTGTGATGAGTCAATTATTGCAAATATCTACGATCCCTACGACGTTCAAATTTAATTGCATGGTTAGTAAATATATGTATATAGTAAATAGGGAGATTTGTTCTAGTAAATATTACATTAACCAAACTCTGCGGCGTACAAGCAGAATTTAAGTTTTTCCTTCCTTAGTAGAAGAGAACTTATTCTGCTTATTCTTCGTTTACACGCATCATCATAAACTACGCTGATAGATTGTAAACCGAGAATACGCAGCACCTGCTCATACTCTGCATCTGCTTTGCTTACACTCAGCATAAACTCTGCGGCGTACTCTGCGGCGTACAATCAGAATTTAAGTTTTTCCTTCCTTAGTAGAAGAGAACTTATTCTGCCCATGTTTGTGCTGAGTGTAAGCAAAGCAGATGCATAGTTTCATTGAAGTTGGAATATCTAGCGTCATCACTCTTGTAATTAATTTTAAGTTGATTTCGTCAACCACTCTTGTATTTATGAAGTGGGTCCACTCTTGTATTTCGTAACTCGGTCCACTCTTGTATTTATGACGTGGGTTATCTTCAACACTTCTTCTTTATTTGCAGAGCACATATAGCCGACTGTTAATGGAGCCATCGGTAGCCTCTGTCTTCAATCCGATGAACAATAATGAATCTTCCGCGAGTTCAACACCTGTATTTGAACGATCCGGATTGAAGATTCCTTCAGTTTTACTAATGAACCATAACCCGAGATGTTTTCAGCAATCCACGGAGTTCATAACTAAGGTAAAGGTGTTGCATGTTTTTCAAGAGTTTTCCATTGCTGTTCCTTATGTATCTATAATTTATTTTATGCAGCTTAACGAGAAGTACCGGCGAGCAATCAAGAGTCACGAGAAAATCTTGAAGAAACAGGCTAAACTTCACAAGAAACAGAAGAGAATCGAGAAGATTATAAAACGGCTCGAGGCCCATCCTTCAGAATGGGAACAGCTTGGATTTGACAAAATATCTCTTATCCCGGAAATTATCCGCGAGATATTTCACAATGATCAAGACGAATAAGAACATGTACCAGTTTTTGCTCGAATTTTTTTGTAATAAATTTAGAAAAGGAATATGAAGAATCATCCCATTTTCCAGCAGAGAAGTTGATGTTTATTATAAATGCAGAGTTGATGTCAAAAAAAAAAAAAAAAAAAATTATAAATGTAGGGAAGAAGTAGTAAACGCAGAATATGAAGAAACATACATGGTACGTATATAAACATAAGTTCAAAATCTGCCTAAAATATGCTCCAAACCTAGGTCCTCTGCTTCGCATACTTTTTCGGTACTCTGCTTCTATATTTGAGTCTATTTGTACTCTGCACCCAAATCTGGCCGTAGTTTGCATCCAAAACGAGATGTAGGTTACTCTGCACCAACCGTAGTTTACATCCACAAGGAGATGTAGTTTGAAAGTTTTGAATACACACAAAAACACAAGTCGAAGAAAAGAGTACAAACAACAAATCCAAGAAAAGATAAACAACATCAAATAAACTAAATGTTGTTGAAATTTTAAGAAAAGTAAAATAATTAGGATAACAAGAGTTCTACATAACTTTAGTCCTCCATAAACGAAAGATCAAGTTTTAACCAATCAATACGAGGAACTGTAATTCCTCTCAGCTCCTCCTCAGCAATCATTTCTTTCTCTGCTAACTGCTGCCGCCTAGCATCCATGACCACTTGTTTTTCATGCATCATCTTCTCCAACATAGAGCGTTTACCGGCAATTCTTTCCAACTTGAGTTTGACGTGGTGAGCTTCATCCTTCGCTCTCATTTGAGATCGCACCAGCAGAAGAATTGCCCTCAGGCGATCCTTTCCTTCCTTTTCTGCCTCCATAACTGCATCATTCCACTTCTCTTCTGCTTCCAACTCCAGGTCTGACATTAGTGCTTTTCTTTTCTTCGAATGATCTGCGACCATGATGTCTTGAATATGTGCCTGTAAAAGAGTAAAATGCAGAGAATGTGTTGAGGGTTCTTCTTTATTTTATAGACGAGAGGGATAAAGCAAAACCACGTACGTCAGTTTTTTTCGCTTACCTGTCATTTCAACGGTCCACCTTCCCATCATTTCAGCGGTCCACCTTCCCATCATTTAACCCGTTATTTCGTAGAGTATATGCAGAGAAGGTGCCTAAGCAGAGTACTATTAAATTTATTGCAGAATATAAACAGAGTAGTCGCAATCACTGCCATTCCTTACTTAACGTGTTCTATCATGTATGATCGACACGTGGCGTATGTCGTATTGTAGTAGAACAATTAATAATGTACCTTGTTTCTCGTGTTCAATAATACGATGATCGACACGTGGCCCTTGGAGTGGAGCAGCATCATCTCAGAGGCGTCCAGTAATAGCTGCAGAGAATGACTAATTAGGACTTCCATACCGATACGGTTTTCCTTCAACGAGTATAAAAGATCTCTTCTTTATTTGGGTGTAAAAACTAAGATAATTTATCCTTTCCTCTATCAGTCTCAAACAAACAAAAAAAAGATAATCCAAAAGCTACAGAACGCAAGCGTATCTTTTATTCTTCTTTTCTACCCATCAGTCTCACCAATCTTCTTTGAATCCAATGTCTGCCTCCAAATACTGTCGGACTTATCTGGAATCACTGTTTCCAGTGCTATGATTATTGGGGCTTTTGAGGTTAGGAGTATAGACCCCTGGTCTAATAGATATGAACTTGTTCTTCGTGACGGTTGCAGATCTCCAGTTTAACTTCCCCTCCAAATTGAGGGTGGTGATGATGACAAGATTCACTACTTCTTTGTTCGTCATTCCGGTCCTGACGGACTTCCCCGCTTGTGGTCTAATTCAGGTAATTTCCATCTTACAAAAAATTCATTAGACTCTGGCGAATTGATCAAGCTAACTCTTTTAACATGCGTTTTCTCTCTGTTGTGCTTCATCAGTTCTAACAAAGCAGAACTGTCGCACATATCCCGATTTTCCTAATGCCCTTTTTTGATTCCACTCCCTTACCGGCGCCCTGAGTTTCTTCTCTCCGACGCCGCAGTTGACGGGAGTTCTCTTCGGGCAGATATCGACGAAGCAGAGGTCCATCCAGGTAGCCTGGATCGCCTTAGGCTTACTTGGCAAAACGTGTATCCATCTCGCATCACTAATGTTCATTGTCCTCGTTGCGAGGAGTTGGAGTTGGAGGGAGAAGCCCTACGTGCTAAAATATGTGGTTTGGAGACTCGGCTTCGGAATGTGGAGAGGGCTGTGGATTCGGTTAGGGTTGTGGCAACAACATTGACCCAGCAGTCAAGGTTCTTGGATCGTATAAGTCGCGAGTTTGGATCGGCCGACGTTGGCTGCGATGTTCCTGGGAGTTCTAGAGGGATGAAGCGCGACCGTTCCCCGGACACTTCGTAGAATATCACCTGTTTTTTATCTATTTAGTTTTGTAATTGTCATATTTATCTATTTAGTTTTGCTATTGATCTTCTGTTGGTTTGCTATTGATCTGCCATTGGTTTGCTATTAATCTGCCATTGGTTTGCTATTGATATGCCATTGGTTTGCTATTGATCTGCCATTGGTTTGCTATTGATCTGCCATTGGTTTGCTATGCCAAATGGATATAAATGTTATTAACACTACATTGTTATTAACCCATCAGCTGATAGAGCGTCCAGCAAAATGGGTCCCAGAAAGGAGTACGCAGATTAAAAATAGATGTCTGCGATTATCGACAAGTCCTAGACAGAGTAAGAGCAGTATATGAAGTTTGCTCGTACTCTGCTGTCTTGAAGTTTGAATGTTATACTATAATTTTCTACTAATTCAATAAGTTTATTGGGTTGCTGCTAAAAACTTATTTATAAAAGTATTTCTACGTCGAATCAAATAGAGAAAGAGCAGAGAAAGCGCAGTATATTAGTTTGCTCGTACTC
This sequence comes from Pseudoturritis turrita, assembly GCA_900406555.1. Lineage (NCBI taxonomy): Eukaryota > Viridiplantae > Streptophyta > Magnoliopsida > Brassicales > Brassicaceae > Pseudoturritis > Pseudoturritis turrita. The sequence continues at coordinate 130,973 of OVBL01000958.1, read as the reverse complement.
TGTTGTGGTGAAGTTTGAAATATTATACTATAACTTTTCTACTAATTCAATAAGTTTATTGGGTTGCTGCTAAAAACTTATTTATAAAAGTAGTTCTACGTCGAATCAAAAGTAATTGGCGCAACCCGATCTTGCCATTGATGGCTGCAGAGTATGGCCGTATACGAGTGCATGATGTGATGTGAGTTGATATTGCTTTTGACTCTTAAAATTTTTAATGGAACCGTGAAAAGTAAGTTTCATTTTTACTATATATTCACAATCGTAAATATTTTTGAGACAATAAAAATACTAGTGGTTTTTGGGAAGTTTAATATAAGGTTAGGATAAATGCAGAGATAAAGCAGTACTACGCGTAGAGAATTAGCAGCGTCTGTTCGTACTCTGCAGTAGAGAAGTTTGAAATATTTTCCTATAACTTATCTAAAATATTATTTCGGAATAACGGTAATTATACATTATTGTTTGTTTTACCAATTAAATGCAGAGTAAGTAAATGCATGACACTGGGCATTCTAACAAACGGTTGTTAATGTTATGGTACATTCAGCTATGATCTGCTTAAAATGTGCCGTAATCTGCTTTACACCATATTTGCATAACATTTGCAGTGAACATAAAAGAATACGCAAAATAAAAATAGAGGTCTGTTCTTCTTCTTCTGTCTTAGGCAGAGTAAGAGCAAAGTAAATACTAACATTATTTAATAAGCAGATTATAAATAGAGAAAGAGCAGAGAAAGAGCAGAGAAAGCGCAGTATATTAGTTTCTCGTACTATGCTGTGGTGAAGTTTTAAATATTATACTATAACTTTTCGAAATATCTCCAATGACCAATTCAATAAGTTTATTGAGTTGCGTCTAAAAAGTTATTTTTAAAAGTAGTACTACGTCGAATCAAAAGTTATTGTCGTATCAATTAAAGAAGTCCGCTCTTCCTCTGATAGAGTGTCCATCAATATGGGCCCCATAATAAAGAATCGTAGAAACTAGCAAATAAGTCCCCTTTTACCAATTAAATGCAAAGTAAGTTAATGCAGGACACAGCGCATTCTAACAATTACGACAATGCCTTGTTTCTCGTATTGCATCATGCGATTATCGACACGTGGCTCTTTAACATTTTTTGGAACCGTAAAAAGTCAGTTTTGATTATTTACCGTTCTTCAATCCAATCGTTTCTTCAAAACTTCTCAGGCTCCAACACTTTTCTCCAAACATTTCAGGCTCAAAACTTTTCTTCCAAACTTTTCTCTAAAACTTACAGTCTAAAGAAATGGCTCATTTAGATATGGTTCTAGACTTGTCGCTCATGAAGAATGGTGGAAGAATCTTGGTTCAAGTCGTAAGAGAATTTGGAGAGCACTATGCACGCTTTCAACCTGAAAGACACTTGCTTCTCGCTGATTATCACGCCGTAAAAAATGCATGCTTTGATGTCCTTATGTGGTCTCTTAGGAATACATGATTTTGTTTAATTTTTAGAGGAATAGATACAATCCTTGGTTTTATGGTTTAGGGTGTTCGGATCTCTGCAACCATTCGAAATCATCTATTGTCAAAGTTTGAAGACGTGGCTGAAGGGGAATGGTATTTGATTAGGGATTTTGAAGTGACGACGAGGCTGGGTCAGTGGAAACTAACACACCATGAGTTCCATATCTTCTTCCATGAAGAATCGATCATTAAAAAGGTAGCACGAATCTGTGGTAATCATATGGTGTCGTTATCTCCATTTCGCAGAGTTCTAAACGGCTCATTGCATAAGAAGATTAGTGTTGGTAAGTATTGATGGAATATTAGTTGTTTGATTTTCCATTTCACGTCAGATTTCTTAATCTATATTCATGTTGCTATATAACACAGTTGATTTGCTTGGTGCTATTGTGAAAGTCAAGAAATTAGAAATTTATCAAGGCTTCACAGATGACGTTTACGTTGTCCCTGGTCACAAAGTTCTACACTTCACATTGAGGAATTTCAGGTAAGTTAATTATGTTTATAGTTTAGGATGTCTTTTGAGAACGAAGTACTATAAATTCGTCTTTGTGAGCTGCAGCGGCGAAAATATCAACTGTATTGCGAAGGGAACATTTGCTGATGAATTTGAGTACTTCTGGCGACTTCAGCCAACTGGGAAGGTCATATTCTGCGTGCTACGAAATTGGAATATGGACTATTTTGGAGGTAGTGTTAGTACTTCATTCAACCATAGAGAACTATTGCAACATATATGAGTAGGTGACTCTTTGGCATTGCAGGTGAGATACGTGTCTCGGCTCTCTACCCATTCTCTGAACTCCTCACAAATCCAGCAATTCCTGCCGTTGAAGAAGCAATCCAGCAACTAAGGGTTGTTAAGACCGGTGGTTTCTCAATGGTTGAACATGCATACATTGATGACCCTATTCGTCGTACCAATACCACCTAGAATAAACCTCGTCAACTGTGTTGTTTAATGTTATTGCACTCGATCTTTTGAGACTCAGAGTAACACTTTTGTATGTCTCGTTATAATAGTTCAATAATTTATGTATACTTTATTTTGTTTTGTTAGACCTTTGTGGATGAAAACAAGTTGAGAAGATGCAGTTTATGCGCAGTGTAAGCGATGTAGATGCAGCCTAAATGCAGAGTCCGCCCATCATCTGCTTTTAGATGCAGAGTACAAGCAGATACTGCGCCTTTTACGCATATCATAGCTGAATGTACCATAACATTAACAACCGTTTGTTAGAATGCCCAGTGTCATGCATTTACTTACTCTGCATTTAATTGGTAAAACAAACAATAACGTATAATTACCGTTATTCCGAAATAATATTTTAGATAAGTTATAGGAAAATATTTCAAACTTCTCTACTGCAGAGTACGAACAGACGCTGCTAATTCTCTACGCGTAGTACTGCTTTGTCTCTGCATTTATCCTAACCTTAAATTAAACTTCCCAAAAACCACTAGTATTTTTATTGTCTCAAAAACATTTACGATTGTGAATATATAGTAAAAATGAAACTTACTTTTCATGGTTCCATTAAAAATGTTAAGAGTCAAAGCAATATCAACTCACATCACATCATGCACTCGTATACGGCCATACTCTGCAGCCATCAATGGCAAGATCGGGTTGCGCCAATTATTTTTGATTCGATGTAGAACTACTTTTATAAATAAGTTTAAAGCAGCAACCCAATAAACTTATTGAATTAGTAGAAAAGTTATAGTATAATATTTCAAACTTCACCACAGCAGAGTACGAGCAAAGTAATATACTGCGCTTTCTCTGCTCTTTCTCTATTTATAATCTGCTGATTAAATAATGTTAATATTTACTTTGCTTTTACTCTGCCTAAGACAGAAGAAGAAGAACAGACCTCTATTTTTATTCTGCGTATTCTTTTATGGGGCCCATTTTGCTGGACGCTCTATCAGCAGAGGAAGAAGAAACTAATTAATGATGGGTCCGACTGGTAGCATGTAGTATCAATGTTGAGAAGATGCAGTTTATGTGCAGTGTTAGCGATGTAGATGCAGCCTAAATGCATAGTCCGCCCATCATCTGCTCTAGATGCAGAGTACAAGCAGATACTGCGCCTTCGCTCAAAATAACCAATAACCGAATTGATCCGTGAGTTCAAAATGAAACACAACAACGCAAAACCAGTCTTCAGAAGATAATAAAGCAAACATAGAAAAGACACTTAAGAACACACAGATGCAGCCTAAATGCAGAGTCCGCCCATCATCTGCTCTCAGATGCAGAGTACAAGCAGATACTGCGCATTCGCTCAAAATAACCAATAACCGAATTGATCCACGAGTTCAAAATGAAACACTTATAGCAAACCAGTCTTCAGAAGAAAATAAAGCAAACATAGAAAAGACACTAAAGAACACACAGGTGAGACAACTCCTTTCTTTGCCTCCACCACCTCACTCTGATCCCATGGCATACTTCTCCGTCCAGCTTCGCACAGTTGACTCGAACCTGGACTTGCCAGTCTTGTAAATATGGGCTACCTCCGGCAGAAAAGGATCATCTAGGATTGGGTCAGTCATCAGCGCGCAAATTGACATCAAAACCTAATTCCATAACAAAAATCCATCCCATTAACACACATGTTTGGCTGAAGTATTTTTTTCGACAAAACTTTGTTAAATCTGAAGAAAATTCCAAACCTGGGACATGGTTAAAGCAGGAGACCATTTTTCCCTCAAGATATCATAGTCAATCGCTCCTTTTGCGTTGATGTTTGGGTGGTAAATCTTTGTTTTGAAAGCCACTTGCATGCAAAGACAAAGAGAATATCAATTAAAAGCAAGATGAAAAGCAAGATGATCAAGAGTGAAGTTTCATCCTGCAACAAATAACAATTAACTAAAAAAGCAAAAAGCAAACCATTGGCGCCTTTATCGGATAATCCGGAGGAAAATGGATGGTAAGCAAGAAAATCCCTCCGGCATAGGGACTGTCGAAGGGTCCATTGATAGCTGCTTCCCATTCGTAAACACAATCACCAACGGGACCTAAAACATATAAGACTCAACTCAGACATTTAATCTAAATAATACTACATCCGTAAAGTTCCTATTATCATCCGTAAATAATACTACCTCAAACTGCATAAAAGACTTGGGAGTTCTAGATTTTATACCTGCCCTGATGAACTGTGTAGGAACATCCTTCTGGATCCGATTAAGTTCGATTTTAATTCGCCTTACACTATAACCCATGGTCACAAACTTGGTAAGAGAGACGAAGATGATGAATGTTGCGTCTTTGGTAAACAAATAGATGTAGAGACAAACAGACACGACTTTCTCCTATATGAACACGAAGCGTTACTCTAGGGTTTTGGCAGACTAGGGAATGTGTTTTCAACTATTGCAATAAACACATGTTCATTGATGTATACTTTTTAAATGAGTTGTCATTCATCTCCTCATGTGTAAAAAACTGACTTGTCCTTTATTCTTATGGGTGTTCGCGCCATTTATTACGCGGCAAATTTACGCGCTTTCTCTGCCATTTCTTATTAAATTGAGTTGTCTTTTCCAAGGCAGAGTATCTTATGTTATGATAGTTGACCGGTTGCACAGTAATCATCCCTGTAAATTGAGTTTTATTTTCCAAGACAATTTAAAGGAAGATCGACCCCTTTCATATCTTTTCTTATCTATAAAAATAGTAGATTGTTTACGAACAGAGTGCCTGTTAATTATTTTCAAAATCCAAATACCGCATCACATCGTAGGTTAACATGCAAATACCAGAGCTCCCTTCGGATATTATCTCTGTCATTGCACGAAAACTTGGCCGCCTCACCTTGTGGAGAGTCGGACACATCCTCCGAATAGGGCGGATCGATAGAGATGTAGTGTACAGTGATGAAGTCCTCAAGGAACTTAATATCCACGATCTATGTGAAGACACAGATAAAATTCTCCTAGACGGGGTGAATCGCAGCTTTTTTGTAAGATGCTTAAACGCCGGAAACCCAACTGCTATTTATTATGAGGCTGCAAGACTCGTGACCGCAGAACAAGACATCAGCGCAGCCATGGAGCTTTTGGATCGGCTTGTGCCTTTCAGTGCTAACGCAACTTATCTCTGTGGAATGCTGTGTGTATGTGCTGGACATACGAAAAAGGCTGCACAACTTCTCAAATTATGTGTCGACATACACGCTGAAGGTGATTTTGATAAACTCACCAGGCTTGGGGAGGAGGTTCTGGATGCGGTTGTAGCTTTCTATCCACCCATGAACCATTCTTTTGCATCAACCTGGCAATACCCTGACTGTCCAGATTTGCCTTTTCCAAATTGTGCCACTGAGCACGAATATCAACCTGGATGCGAAAACTGCTACCTGTATTGGTTCGCAAGACAGCTTTGCCGCATTATATAGGAGATTTGAACTATTTCTTCTAATTTTATTTGTTTCTGTATTTATAAATCCTTGAAAAGTTATGATTCCGTAATTCAAGATGTGGATTTTAATTGAATAATATATTTTACCCTCGGATTTGTTGAGCATATATATTTTTTGAATGAAACTAAAAGTAAAATCTATAGTAGAGCACAGGAAGATTAATAGCAGATTACTAGATGATTCATGCAGATATCAGACGCAGACTTCGCGATACCAGATGCAGACTCTGCGATACCAGATGCAGATGCAGACTCTGCGATACCAGATGCAGACTCTGCGATACCAGATGCACACTCTGCGATACCGACTATTTTATGATACCCACATCAAACTAAAAGACTAACATAAAACAACGGAGCACCATAAATAAGGACAAATTAATAAAGTTATAAACCAAGATTTGTTTCCTTGTTTAAATAAACTTGAAGCCAGAGTGAAGCCAGAGTGAAGCCAGAGTGAAGCCAGAGTAAAGCCAGAGTGAAGCCAGAGTCAAGCCAGAGTCAAGAAAATGGGCATGTTTTTCGATTGTGTCCTGCATTATGGCATTTTGAGCACCTGTGATGAATTTTTGGGCTACTCTGGAAAAGACTCTTTTTCATCTGTGGGGGTGGAGTACTCTGCCAAAGTTTAGCTTTCTTATTTGGTGTTTGAGTAGTCGGAGAATTACGAGATCATTTCCTTCTCACCTTTGGGGATGGAGTAGTGGGTGAAATATTATCGCTGAATGGAGTACTCTGCATCGTTTTCTTCGTAACGGATGGAGTCCTCTGCTTCGTTTGATTCGTTGTGGATTGAGTCCTCTGCTTCGTTTTTTGCTTTGTGGATGGAGTACTCTGCGAAGGTTCTGTTTTTTTCTTTTTCCATTGATTACGCTTGAACCGCTTAGCCTTTTCAATAGCAGAAAGATATCTCTTTGCCTTCGGTCTACCGAAAGGTACTCTTATGACTGGTGGCAGACATTGTTCACTAAATACGTGTGGTGGTAGAATCAAATCTTCGTCTACAGGTTTTATAGGTTCTGAGTACGTTGAATACAAGTAGCCCTTTGTGAAATGATCATCCACCAGGGTAGCTTCATCAGTTTTCCGACTTAATGCTGCTTTAATCGCGTGCTCGCAGGAAATCTTCTCGACATCATATTGTTTACAAGTACAAAGTCTCTGCAATCATAAATTTTAAAAAGGAATCGAACTCAGAGCAGATAAACAAGGCAAACGTTTCCTGAGACTGGCAGACTTGCTCAGGATACGTTTCCTGAAACTGGCAGTGATAAATAGCAAAAAAAAGTTTACATACCTTCTGTAGATCAACCACACAATCATAATCTCCACCTGTAACATGGCTACAATTTGAATCAGTATGATGAACATTTAAAATTTCCAAGCTACCGTGTCTTTCATGCAGTAACTTTTCAACGTTTGGGGGGAAATTTGTTTTTAATGAGGCAGCTTTGTCTCGCCTTTCCACAAACCACCTTGACAACAACTTTCTAATAGCCTCCACAAAATGTTTAACAGGAAATGATCTGTCTTCCTTAAGCGCGGCATTAATGGATTCTGCAATGTTGCTCGTCATTATACCAAATCTATCTCCTGGAAAATGTGCACAAGCCCATAATCGAAATTCCGCCTCTTCCAAGTAAACTGCTAATTCACTATTCTGACGACGAATCACACCAAACAATTTTTCAAAATCTACCAGTCGATATGCATATGCAGCACGACACACCAAACTGAGCATTGCGTTCTTTTTGAACTTTAAGATGAGGTTATTTTTGAGGTGATAGTAACATACTCCCCTATCAGCTGCGGGGAAAACCTTCTCAATGGCCTTTGCGATTGATGGATGACGGTCAGAAATAATGGCCAAATTTTTATCATCAAGTATCACACCACGCAAATGTGTAAAAAACCATTCCCATGAAGCATCATTCTCTAAGTCTACAATCCCAAAAGCTATAGGAAATATACTCGAATCTGCATCTTGACCTGCAGCTACCAGCATAACACCTCTGTACTTTCCAGTTAGATGTGCTCCATCTACCACAACAACCCTCCTCAAGAACTCAAATCCTTTGATGGAAGCACCAAAAGCAATGAACAAATACTTAAACCTTTGTTGAGCATCACGTTCAAGCTTTGTAATCGTACCTGGATTGGCCTGCTCTATTTTGTATAGATAGGAAGGTAAGTCCTGGTAACCCCTCTCAAAAGTGCCTCTGACCAGCTCTCGTGCATATGCCAACGCTTTATGCGCCTTCGTATAGTCTATGTCAAGACAATGTAGTGACTTAAAACAGTTCATTACATGCTTAGGCGTGATTCCTTTAAGATCATTACCACCACTAAACCTATCAACATACATCTTTCCAATAAATTTTGCATTAGCCTGTCGTTGACGAGAATACCTACAGACAGCAGAGCATGTATGAGCTTCTTTATATATCCGAACGAGAAATTCTGGAGATTCAGATGAAACTGACAGAGTCGACGCACGAATCGTCCAAGAACAATTAGGAACAAAACATTTCGCGATAAATAGTTTCTTCCTCGACGTGGTGATTTTGAAATCAAACTTCTCGATGACTGCAATCTTGCGTAATTGCATAATTAATGCTTCCTTGTCATCAAATATTTCGCCAACCTTAATGGATCCAGATTTCTTCATTGGTAATGGCTTCGTAGGCGTCTCATCGAATATATCGCAGAATAAAGGTGGCATCTGCTGTTTCTTCGCATACTGTCGGCAGTCTCTGCTGTTGTTCGGTGGTGGCATCATATGCTCATCTTTAACATTACCAACATCATCAAAATCCACACCACCATCCTCTTTGACATCACAAGCTTCATCTTTACCCGCAGCTTCTGCTTTAATTCCATCGTTTCTTTTCCATGACACGCAAAGCCGGATAACCTCTTTTTCTGCCATTGTGATCAAGTTTGCAAGTTGCCTATCGTTATTCAAGAAGATAGGAGGTGTGTCGCTAGGCATTTTCTCCATGATATGTGTAGGCAACTTATAAGAAATCTCGACTGCATTCATCTGCGTTTCCAAGTTGTAATCTTCACAAACAATGCGGAGAAATTCCTCATACTTGATTTGGTCTTCAACCGCAAACAACTTGCTTCCTTTGCTTGAATCAACGTCGAAATCCCAACCCATTTTTACCTTCCATTGTCCAAAAACAGTCAACAAATGCAACATTATCTGCAAAAAGAGAATGTTCAAAAGATCTGCAACACACTATCTTAGAAGATTTTTCGCAGAGCTCTACACTTTGGCAGGGTCTTATAGAAATAGCTCTGCCAAAGACGTACTAGAGATCTAGACGCAGTTTAGAAGATGGTGGTTTAGATAACTAGTGTAATGTTTTGAAGTGTTACCTGTGTTCGTTCTTCCCGAAAATATGCTCGCCTTCAACCCCTAGAATATCTTTAGATGTAAACGAAGATCGTCTTTCCGATGAATGTACGTACTTTCGTTCAAAATCGTCGAAGTCTGTAAACAATCTTATACTCGGATTTCGCTTCCGTCTCTTTGAAAATATGAAATCTCCCTTTGAGGGTGAAATCGAAATAGTAGATCTAGGTTAAAGGTGGAGAGGTTGAAAAGGTTTATAGCAAACTCAAAAAAAGTAAGAAGTAATGGCATTCTTGTTATTATTGTGAAAAGAGAGGAGTACTTCAAAATCCGATCGTTTATACAATTTAGTTACGTTGCAAATGTCAAGCCATGCCCTGCGAACAGTATGCTACAGTAGGTCGAGAAATATCTGCCTTATGTCTACAAAAAAGCACACACAACATCTGCTTTAAGTCTACAAAAAAGCACACACAATATCTGCCTTAAGGCTACCAGAACTGACACACTATATCTGCCTTAAGGCTACACAGTTAGCAGAGGTTAAGAAGAGTCTGTCCAGCCTTAGCCTTAAGGCTACACAATCGACACATTATATCTGCCTTAAGACTACAGAATTAGCAGAGTTTAAGCAGCGTCTGTCCAGCTTTAGCCTTAATGCTACACAATTCGCACACTATATCTGCCTTAAGGCTACATAATTAGCAGAGTTTAAGCAGAGTTTGTCCAGCCTTAGCCTTAAGGCTACACAATTCACGCAGACTCTGCCAAGCGTAAGGGTATTTTAGACATTTTCAAAAAAAGTGTACTAGTTCTACAATTTTCCCTACGAAGATACCCCGCTTGACATTAAAGTTAGAAAATGCACCATATCAGCAACTGTCCCTAAAGTTTATCTCATTGTTATACTGATCCATGGAAAGACAGTGGTTTCCAATTTACTAGGAAATCTTAAAGGAAGATGAAGCTTTATGCTGACCTTGTCAACAAACTGTTCTAATGCGCTTTTGCATAACTGTATTCAAGCAGGAGGAACAAGAGAACTCTAAAAGTGGATCTGTTGTTGTACCAAATACAACAAATTTAAGTTCAAGCATCTGGAGTTCAGCTACAAATGGAGCAGGTCCAAATTTTAATACTGGTAAAATTGATGCAGTTAAATCAAAATTTGACCGGAAAAATGGAGATGATGACCCTTGGGCCAATGGCGGATGGGAGTTTAAGGTTGCTGAAGCGGAAGAGCCAAAGAACGATTTAACAAACAAGGACAAGCCTCATTTTATAAAAACAATCCTTGCATTGGCTGATGGTAACTTTATTTGCCGCGTGTTTACAGGAATCTAACGGCTGGGGTTTCGGATTTGGATTTGAACCTTCTTCTAAAATGGAAACAACCAACTCTTTTCAATCAAACTTTGAGAAAGAGCCGCAAAAGAGGGAAAATGCCTCGATTTTCTTTACAAGCAATGCAAATGCGAATTCTGAAGAAACTTCTTGGGATTTTAAGCAGCCATCTTTGGAAAATGTAAACGAGAGAGAGGTAATTTATCTTATAATCTGCATAGTGATTGATCAGAATGTGGAAAATATGTGGTATTTTATCTTTCCAGGAACAATGGGCTTGATAGATATTTTTTCAGGTGGCTTTGAAATGAATAGTTTTAACTTTTGATGGTATGATTACTTTGAGCTTGGTTAATCTGTCATATTTGTACTAATAATGTGCTTTGTTCGACATGCTATTCATCTGTTCTTATCTTCGTAATTAACATTAAATAAAATCTCTAACTTTGCTGAACCTACTAATGGTTTATTTATACATCTTACTAAAAACATTGATTAGGTGATTACATTTAAAACTGCTATTAAGAAGTGCAGACAGACAAGCCCAAGGGAGTCTTGCCACTGTCTTTTTTTGAAGATGAGAAATTGGGAACCTCTTGAGATAAAGCTTTTGCCACTGTTACTAATCCATGGAAAGGAATATGGACTGTGATAAAGTTTGAATTCGATTTGATAAAGCTTTTGTGAGATCTCAAGAAGAAGAAGAAACAACGTGAAATTGGGGAACAAAAAGAATTACATGTAAATTGAAGAAATTTTCAAAAATGATTCGAGAAGCAGGACTTGATCTATAAAAAGTTTTATCTAGTATTGATATCAATCTATATGAAAGAAGTTGAAGATTAAGATCCAATATCTTATTCGTATGAGTTTAAAACTGGATCCGATTTTCAAATATTTCCATCTTAACAATATCTTTATGTTATGATTGTATCATAATGACTACTACTCTTTGATCTTTGTAGCAGAGAATGATTGACTATTGTTACATAGCTTGCAAAATTTAAGTGTGTATTCTTTGTTTATTAACTATTTAGGAAAACATTCTGAATTCTTTAGAAAATCTTCCGAAATACAAATTTAGGAAGCATTCTTGATTTGTTCGGAAGCATTCCTAAACATTTCGGAGAGTCTTCCGAATTAGGAAGACATTCCTAAATATGTAGTAATCCTTTATAAATAAATATTTTATAAAGGTATCTTAACTTAATAACAACAAAATTTGTGATGATATAAGCATTGCCACTTTTGGTTCTGATGAACTTGAATTTTTTGTGACAAGATCATCATTCATAAATGATAAAATATCATACATACGTTCATAAGCCTAAAAATACTCAAAGTGACAAGATTGTCATATATACATTCATAAAATAATATACATATGTTCATAAAACCAAAATATTCAAATTGACAAAATTATAAAAAGATCATCCTACATAGGTTTTGCAGAGAAGCTAGAGGTAGCTAATTCTGCTAAGCCGCTGTATCTCTAAACTTTATCTTTTGAATCCAAACTTTATCTCTTGATTAATAATACTTAATATTTTTTGTATGCATCACATGCTGGAGCAATTGCTTCCATTGCATCGCCTACGTCAATTGCTCCATTATCCTAATTAGACTTAGTTATTTGATAACCTTTTGTCTATTTAATCATCTCATCTAACTCTGCACCTTCCATATTTTCTAATGATAAGAATCTTCCTCATCTTCATCAAGTGCCGGTAGGATGCATGTTACACTCAGCTGCAAAATAAAATACAATAGAATCAAAGACAACAAAATTTGAAAAAGCAAACTCTTTGTTTCTTGTCTTTTTAGGAAGACTTTTCTGAGTACGTAGGAATCATTCCTGAATAATTATTAAGGCTTCCTAGATATTTATTTAGGAAGGATTCTTACATATTTAGGAAAGCCTTCCAAAAGTATCAAGAAACATGGAAATTATTAAGAAAAAGAGATGACAGAGGACAACATGAATTTACGTTCTCTGATGCCTCCATGTTTACAACTTGAGTAACATTTAACATCTGTATATGCACAAATCTCTCGCAAGTAAAAAAAATGTTAGCTTTGGCCCATTGATAATTAAACATTACAAGTATAACTGACATAAACATCACCTAGTAATGATTACTAAAGTTCTAAGAAGGATTACTAAACTTTTAGGAAGGATTTCCTAAAATCGCTTATAACCATCAATTAGATAAAAAGAGATCTTGAACTGATTCTTTTGTGTGTAACGGTGAGTAACTAATGCAAATGAATGATATGCTTTGTTTATTAACGATTAGGAAGTCTTCTTGAGCTTTTAGGAATGATTACTAAATGTTTAGGAAGGGCTTCCTAAAATCGCATGTAACTTTTCTTTTAACTCAATTTTTAGTGAAATCTTCCTAAACGTAATATAAATTGAAGATTAAACCTTTTAGTAAATTCATACAAAACAAACTTACAAAGAGTATGCTAACATAAGAATCAATAAGCGAGAATGGAGGAGGGTCTTGTTAGCCAATGTGCTAAAAAGGCTTTATGTAATCTCTTTGACTCGCCTATACAGTTGCCCAGTAAAAAAAAAAAACTATCTCATGACTTCCCTTCTCTTCTATTACTTCTTCTAGCTTCCTCCTTAGCCTTCTACTAAAAACAATATATCATTCACACATCAAATGAACAAAAAGAAAAATATAATTTCCTTGTTTTACCTAAATAATTTTCATTTTTTACACAAATACCAATATCAATCATTTGTTAACAAGAATCTATGAAAATCAGTCATACCACACCACCAATTACAGTTAGATAGTTGTGACTAAATTAGTTAGAGATGAAAGTGTCTAATATGGTAGGTTTGAGAAGAGATTAACACCTTATTTCATTCGGCTAGAATCGGACTGTAGATTATTGGATGTTGAAATTTGTAGAGGAGTTGGCCGGGCTCCTAGAGAGACAGTTTGGGTCGAAGAAGCTCCCATGTTTGAGTGTAGAGTTGTCAGTGCATGGGATATGGAATTTGAGATTATTGGCTCAAATTCCTCAACGATTTTTTGGCAAGGATTCCTTTTGATTCAGAAGCTTCGGCGAATTTTGGCGAGGTTGCTTCATCCAATTGCAATGCTGTTAGATAAGGGAGATGTGAAATCTCAGTCTCAATTGTCTCCAAGCTTCGACTCTAGGAGGAATTTCGTGGGTTTGTGAATTCGGAGGTTCGATAGAAGCTGATATCGCGAGAGAAAATGAGCGAGTAGTCGTGACGACGATGACAAATAGTGAGATCAACGACGATGAGCGGCATCAACAGTGATAACGATGGCGATGTAGCACGGAGATGAGATCGACGGAGACGAATATGAGATCGACAGAGACGGATATGAGATCGACGGAGACGAAGATGAGATCGACGGAGACGGAGATGAGATCGACGGAGACAGAGATGAGATCGACGGAGACGGAGATGAGATCGAAGGAGATGAGATCGACAGAGACGAAGATGAGATCGACGGAGACGAAGATGAGATCAACGGAGACAGAGAAGCGATCGACGGAGACGGAGATGAGATCGATGAAGAAGACGCGCAACCTTGATTTCTGGTGATGATTGTTCCTTCTCCAGCGACGAGAAACCTCCTCCGGTGACGAGTAACCGACGGCAACGAGAAGAGCAACGAAGAGAGACAAATCGCGATTTCCAATTTTTTTTTTTTGAGTTTTTGTTTTCTTTCTTTATCTATTATCTAATTAAAAGAAGGGTATTTTAGTTATTTTGTTATGAATTTGTGGTATGAATGGAACATTTCAAAATGAGTGCTAGATTTGGAAGTAAAACTTCATTTGGTGGTATTTATGAGAATTGCCCTTTTTTATCAAATTAATAAAAAACTTTCCGCGGCGTAGCGCAGGTATTTACCTAGCACTTACATAAATACTGAATACTTAGTTTAATTTAAGATGAATTATAAAATCATTTTAAACATTAAATTTTTAAATGACAACTAGGGCGATACTAAGTCCACGAATCATGATATTGATATCATCGAGTATATATGCTTGCACAAATACCAGGTAAACAAAAGTCCATTATTTCAACTTAATTGTATACTATCACCTTAACATTATTTGTGAAGTGATTTTAGAGAAAACTCTTCCGTGTCACCTCCACAATCACTCTCACCAAAAGAATTATGACGTGGCTTGAAAAAGTATGATTTGGCTTAAAAAATAATGACATGGCAAAAATTTTAAAGAATTTTCGATTATAAATTTAAATTAATCATAACTAAATCTCCTACGAAATCTTCCATAACTAAATTTATATTTATTTATTAAAAAAATTAATACCATATATTCCATAAATAAATACTTCCCAAATTTTGTGACTGAACTACCAAGAAAATACGTGTTCTTTTAGTTACCCAAATTTAAAAACGTTTAATTACTAAAAAAATTTACATATTGAAATTTGACCAAAAAAATACGTAAACCTACCAAATTTGATGGAATTTGACTAACCAATGAGCGGTTCTTATCATGCCTTAAAGTATTTGTTTTATATATTTTTGCATTACTCATCTCAAATATAAAAAATTTTGGTAAAAAGTAATTAATTTTGTTTTTTTAATTCATTTAAAATATATTATCTAATCGAATTAATCCAAAATCTAAAACAAAAAAAAATTAAAATTAAAATTTATTTTCACCATTAATATATCTTTCTTAAAACAAAATTCCAATCAGAAGTATTTGGTAAAAAAATCCA
This sequence comes from Pseudoturritis turrita, assembly GCA_900406555.1. Classification (NCBI taxonomy): domain Eukaryota; kingdom Viridiplantae; phylum Streptophyta; class Magnoliopsida; order Brassicales; family Brassicaceae; genus Pseudoturritis; species Pseudoturritis turrita. The sequence continues at coordinate 115,577 of OVBL01000958.1, read as the reverse complement.
AATCAGATTATAAAGAAAAACCAAAAGATGAAGACGGTAAAAAGGTGAAAACATAGGAGATGAAAACAAAGTGAAGAATCTATATCAAATATTTTTTTCGAATTCTAAGACACAAAGTATGTTATTTTTTTTTAAAATGTTATTTACAATTAGGTATGACGTGGATAAAGTATTTTAATACTCAATTTGAATCACTTTAGATAATATTTAAAGATGTTGCATACACATAAAAAAAAACATAAATAATATAATTTTTATGTACTTCTACATCAAACAATCATTTATTATGTAACTAAAATTAATTCAAGCAATCATAAAACAATACTGTAAAATTTAAATAGTCACAAAAGATAAAAAAAATATATTAAATTTTTAACTAGAAAAATGAAAACATCAACTAATTTGATATAAAAAAGCTTCCTCTAAAACATCAATTAATTTGATACATAGAGAGTATGAGATAATAAACATGTATTTAAGAAAATTTTCAATAAATATCGAAAATGATTTATACCATCTTACGCAAAATTTCAAATTGTTTTAAATTTGTTTTTAAATTATTATTTCCGCGTATAACACGGGAAGTCACCTAGTTTTATATTTAAAGCAAATTATATTTTCCCAAGATGCGTCATTTATCGTTTATCAATAGAATAATATTTGTTTTTTTCGTTCAATGGGAGAAGAGCAAATATTAGGAGTGGAAAAAAATCGAACCCAACCAACCCAAATCAATCCAAACCAAACCAAAGTTGATAGTCGAACTATTTGGTTAAGATTTTTTTCAACAGTACCGAACCAATAAACCAATGGGTTTGTTTAAATATTTAATAACTAATTAATTATTATATTAAAATATTGAGATTGTAAATGTGTAATCTCCATTTCGTTCCCACATTTCCGTTTTTTCCTTTTAAATTTAATAATTTACTAGGTTGTTGGTCCAGACCGTGTGCAGGCATAATTTTTTTATGAAAATAAGTTAATTTAAATATTCTAGATATATATATATATATATATATATATATCTAAAATATATAATAAATAGTTAATTTTAATATTTAAATATATATATATATATATCTAAAATATATAATAAATAATATTTTCAATCATACAACATAAATTGCAAAATATAAATCATATATTTTATTTGGATGCTAATTTCAAAATGATCTTCTAGAATTTTTTTTCCTCGAGCCATATATTATTACTACTAAAAATATTATGATATAGAATATGACCCAAAAAATTGGATTAGCAATGTTAGGTATTCAGATTTCTCCAGTATATCCAACTAATTTTGAGAGCGAAGAAGCGATTTTGCAAGAAGCTTCCACAAACACATACAAATAAAAAAGTTTTCAAAAATACCACAAAAATAAGTTTTTGTTCCAAATATGCCATAACTTAGTTTTTTTTTTCAAAAATACCACTAAAATTTTTCTTTTTTCAAAAATACCACAAAATTAAAACTAAACTCTAAACCCTAAAAACTAAACCTTAAACCCTAAAAACTAAATCCGAACCCCTAAAAACTAAACCATAAACCCAAAATACTAAACTCAAACCAAAAAATTTAAATTATAAATCCTTAAAACTCATTTTTAGTGTTTTTGGAAAAATAAAAATTTTAGTGGTATTTTTTGAAAAAAATGTTCCTCGTAAAACATGAAACTCAAGTGACGTACCTGATTCATGCAAAAAAACGCATATGACAAATTTTTATCATATAATATAATAAGCTAGTAACTCAAATAAATTTTTTTAAGAAGAAATAGTTCAAAATGGTACATTTTCTAACTTTAATGTCAAGTGTGGTACCCCCGTAGGGAAAATTGTAGAACTAGTACACTTTTTTGGAAATACCAGCGCTACCCCTTAAGACCAGCAAAGTTAACGCGGACCGGTGGCACACTGTCTGCATGTTGACATTTGCAACACAAGTAAATGTAGACTACGCAGAGTACAAGTAGAGAGAGAAAAGAGTATGCACAGTCTCTGCTTTTACTCGCAGAAGAAAAACAAAGCGTTCTCAGTCTCTGCCGTTGGAAGCAGAGTATACGCAAACACTGTTTATATTCTACTTGTATTATGCAAAAATTTGGTATACACTGCTGTGCTTTTTTACAGTTAGGGTTTCGCAGACCAAACCACCTAACGGTAGACCAAAGCCAGACTGGTATCAGACTTTAGGATAATTCATTACAAAAAGAGCTGAACATTGACTCCTTCCAATTAGCTTTGCACTTATGTTTCTTCATAATAAAACATAAACTCCCGACAAGAAAAAACAAACAAACATAAACTCATAAACAGTTTTATTAGAAGTGATCAGAGTTGTAATCTTGAAGGGGTGGAAGAAACAACACAAAGGCGTCTCGTCCTCATCCATGAAGCGCTATGCGAGCGTGTTGTTAGGGAAACGGGCCGAAAGTGAGTGAGTATTGGGTTGGCCCAACCATGAAGTAGACATATCCATGTCCATTCGCTTCATCCTCAATGAACTTCACTGTGGCAAGGAAATGTATGGTTGGCGTGGGGTATGTCAAGTAGTCCATATATCCTCCAACTCCTTCAAGTGCTTGAACCCTTCTTGTGTCCACTCCTCAAAATCGCAGGTGCCTTGAAAAGAATGGTGATTGATTCTTGTTGAAGTGCTCGTGGTTGTGAAATAATTTTAGTTATGTTCTAAATTAATTTTGAAAATACTAGCGCTATCCCTTAATGTATATCACCAACGGCAGAAGACAATCACCAGTAGTGCATTAACCGGTATAAGCCGAAACCAGAAAACTCGAGAAAATCGGTGAAAACCGAGTTGGTAGGGTATGAAAACCGAGTGGGTAGGGTATCGCAGACTGAAAACCGAGTGGGTAGGGTATCACAGACTGACTGAATATCACCAACGGCAGACCGAAGGCAGATCGCAATCGGAGAATTCGTTTGTAGAGAGTTTTTGTTGATGTATATTTGTATATACTTCCACTTCCTTTATACATTATTTCTTTAATTTCTAACTGTTGTCAAAGTACAACTTATGTTAAAAAAAAAACTCCACAGTGAAAACCGAGTGGTTAGGGTATCGCAGACTGAATGAATGTCACCAACGGCAGACCGAATGCAGATTGAAATAGGATTTGTAGTGATTTTTGTTGTTGTATGTTTGTATATACTTCCACTACCTTTATACATTATTTCTTACTGGTTTCAAAGTAAAACTTATGTTAAAAAGAACAACTCAGACAAAAAAAATCGTTATCATATGTTTCTTCGTGTATCTTTGTTCAACACGACACTATGTGAAATATTTCCTTGGAATTTACCATGGTTATTGATTTTTCTTCGATTCTGTGTTTTCAATGTAAATAAGCTTTTAAACACTTAGATTGAAGATCAATTTGGAGTTATGACGTCTAAACAAATGTTAATCGAAGTTTTTAATTCGTTTTGAGTGGTTTAGGGTTTTGCAGACTGTATGCCGATGTAGCGCAGCGTTTTTGAAGAGTTTCTACTAAAAGAAAAAGGCGGCGCTGACTTAACTGTACGACAAAAGGGGGCGTCGTCTTAATTAGGTAATATTAGTTTAAATATATTTCCACTATATATATTTGGGCCTCAAAGCAGTTGTTCCAGGCCCATGAAGCCCAGAAAGCTTGGAAAACACAACATTGACTCTTCTTCTACTTCCCCTCGGCAACCCTAGAGCAGAGGAGCGTATCTTCAATTTTATCGATCTCTTTCTTCATTTTCTTCATTTCTCCGATAATTCTCCGATCTCTTCATTTCTCCGATATTTCTCCTTCGAATATATCATGTATATGAATGATTACGAGATGGATTTTCCTGCCATTATTTTTTCCAAAGGAAACGAGCCAGATCCAAATACCAGAATAAACTACAGTTCGAAGTTCAATAATCTTTCACTGGTGGAAGGTGTAGTGGGTGAGGAAGTGTGGGATTATGTCCGCAAGTCACCGCTAGGAGTTATTTGTAAGTTTGAGAAGTTGGGTTTCGGATGGAGTGCAAAATTTGTGCATCACCATCTTATTTGCAAACAATTGGAGTGTGAAAGCCCATTTGAGTTGTGGTTTTTGATCGCGGGGCAGCCAGCACGGTTCTCGCTCTTCGAGTTTGAAGAGATCATAGGTCTTAATTGTAATGAAATTACGCAGTTGGATGGGTTGGTATCTTCTCAAGCTAATCACCAAACCTGGAATCGCTTTCGGGGTCTTCTCAAAATATGCCGTCCTAGCCCTTGTATTGAAGACATAGTGAAATTGTGTATGAAGCATGGTGGAGATATAAGCAAACCTTGGTCCAGGAAAGATAAAATTAGGCTTAGTTACTTAGCTATTCTGTCTAACGGTCTGTTGGGTGTTGATCGGCGTACCGAAATTCTCCTTAACCTAGCTAGGTTGGTGATAGATTTGGCAACTTTCGAAGGGTATCCCTGGGGGAGGGTTGCTTACAAAGATCTTGTTGAGCATGTTAAGTTAGTAACTAAAGAGAAGATATGGCAAGACTCTTATGTTTTGAAGGGTTCGTGCAAGTTCTACAGGTCTGGGCGTATGCTTATGTGCCCAAAGTGGGAGAAAATTTGGGAACACCTATAGCTTTTGAAGGTACACATCTGCTAAGATACAAGGGAAAAGTTGGCAGACCTGATATGGAGAAGATCTTCTCGAGTGAAGAGGTATGTATATCTTTGGCATAGTTTGTTGAAGTAAAAATGTAGAGTTTTGGCAGAGTAAGCCACAGTGGCAGCGTATGCAAAAAGACTCTACCACAAGTTTACATATTCCCATCGCTAGACTTCTGGCAGAGTTACGCTGACTTCTGGCTGACTTCTGGCTGACATTTATGTAACCATATAACTGTTTTGTAGGTGATTGTAACTACTATGTGTGAGAGATCCCGGGCAGAAATCTATCCACGTTGGAAAGGTAATGACGTAATAGATGTCAAGCTTGATAATCTCATGAAATACATTCTCTTGCAGCCGTTGTCGGACATCAAATAGAGCGTCTCAAAAATGCCGCCAGTCCCAGAAAACCGCACTGGAAAAAAGGAAAGTAGATAATGAAGGAAAGAGAGGAAAAGGGAAAAAGAGGAAGGGAATTGAAGAGCGAGATGGGGAAAAGAAGAAGAGGAAGCGGAAGGGAATTGAAGAATATGAAGAAGAAGAAGAAGATGACGGACGGTATGTCATGAACCGAAGTTCTCTGTAGCTAAAATCCCATCTACTGGTTCAACAGATGTCGTCAACATCATTGAATTTGTCCTGGATAAACAGCAGACCAACTTTGACGTAGTTGTAGCTAGAATTGAAAATGCCAGACTTGAGCAGCAACGAGTAAATTTGGAACAGCAACAAACCAGCATGGAACAGCAGACTGTTTTGGGTGAAACCTTAAACAAGTTGGCACAGGTTGTTGGAAAACTGATGGAGAGGATGACTTGTTTCGAGCAAGATACTCGCTTCTCTAACAACAAACTAAAACCTGACAATCGCATGGTATGTCCAATTCAGCAATTGTTGAAATAAAAGCACTGGCATGATATGCGATATCATGCTCTATCAGATGTGGTAAAACAATAGAGGGGCATGGCATACTCTGCTTGCCTACGTTGTATCATTCATTTATGTGAGACATGTAATTGTTACGGCAGACTAATAATGGCATTCAATACTATTCATCATTGGCATCCCTTAATATCCTATACGGCAGAGTATGCCCTTAAGGTGTAAGAGGTTGAAGCTGAGTTCATGTAACAGTCATTACTTTGAAATTTTGCAGAATGACGAAGAAGAGACGACGGTGGATAACAAAGGAGATGGCAAAGACAACGAAGGAGAAGGAATCAAGGTTGTTGCCTCTGGCTCCTTTTCAAATGAGAAAGTAAGAGATGGCAAAGAAAAAGTAACTGATAATGTCATCGAGGCAGAGGATGCCAAACAAGAACAAGTAGGAGATGATGCAAAAATAGATTGCAGTGAAAAGGCAGATGGCATCGAGGCAGAGGATGCCAAACAAGAACATCTTCAAGATATGTTCCATGGGAAAAAATATACAAATGTGAAAAGGCAGAGGATGCCAAAGAAGAACATCTTCAAGATGATAGTAATGATGGAGATGGGAGTGAAAAGGAAGCGGATGCCAAAGAAGATAAAGGAGAAATGATGCCAATGTCTGCCTTCAGGCAAGGATGCCACTGCAGCTGATGGTGGTAAAGAAAAGGTTATATCTGATAAGGCAGCTCTTTCAACGAAGCAACTGTCGGTGAAAAAATTGATGGGAGTGTCATCTTCTTGCTGATGGTGGAGTTGGATATGCTGAAAAAATGATGGGAGTGAAAAGGCAGAGGATGCCAAAGAAGAACATCTTCAAGATGATGGTAGAGTTGGAGATGTTGAAAAAAGTGATGGGAGTGAAAAAGGCAGAGGATGCCAAAGAAGAACATCTTCAAGATGATGGTAGAGTTGGAGATGTTGAAAAAATGATGGGAGTGAAAAGGCAGAGGATGCCAAAGAAGAACATCTTCAAGATGATGGTAGAGTTGGAGATGTTGAAAAAATTGATGGGAGTGAAAAGGCAGAGGATGCCAAAGAAGAAAAAAGAGATAATGATCCCAAAGCATGCCTTCAGGCAGAGGATGCCACTCCCGCATATGAAAGCAATGTCTGCATTAAGGATGCCGCTGCAACAGATGAAACTAATGTATGCTAAGGATCCATTACGGCATTGATAACCAACGTCTGCATGAGACAGTTGCTTCCACTGCTGAATATGGTAAAGGCTCGGTGATTGACACTGAAATCATTGAAGGAAGAGGAAGAGGAAGAGGAAGAGGGAGAGGAAAAGGAAACTCCCAGCCAGTTAATATCATTGAACCATCAGTGGATTCAGTCCATCCAACTACATCTCAAATCAAAATATACGAAAGCTCCAGAAATCTTCGCCAGACCAACAAGCTAACAACAAGGAGGAGTGAAAGGTTAAGCAAATCGACTGCGCTTCCTGTTGTACCTAGCAATAACGCCAAACCACTGGCCCAGAAATCTGCTTACGAAATTGTATTTGGAGATGTTGACCAAACACTGGTGGACAAGATGAACGTATTCAGAGCCGATGAGTAAGTACACATAGCCTATAAGATCGTCTATTTTATCTTGCAGTCTAACTTGAATATTGATTTTCTTCGACAAAACAAATATTTATCCATTTGGAGGGAAAATAACGGCCCATGAATTCTTCAACTTACTTTTGAAGCCGAGGGAATGGTTACACGATATGGTAAGTACATTCTTCCTCGTCAACAGTGGATCTGGCAAAAGTGTTTATTTCATGTTTAGCTGGAAGACCGTTGTTGTTGTGTGTCTAGTAGACTCTGCTTTGGTGCCTAACATTTGTTCTTCTTTTATTATCAGCACATTGACGAAGCACTGAACTTGTATAGACTAAGGCTAAAGAGAAATCCTAGTTCTTTCAAGAGTCCACGGATTGCTATATTGGATGCAATATTTCAAATGCTTTGGAAGAATAGGTACGCCGAGTGGCTTGAGCTTGAAAGATGGCCTGGTGGTATTTACTAGAATGTACACGGTATTCTTCCAGCTTATGCCGCAACAAAGTTGGCCTGGGGCAAAGACGTTGATACGTTATACTTCGTTCTACACGTGAGCTCGAATGATTGGGTTGGGACAGTCATATCATTGGTTGACCGGGTTGTCTACATATATGATTCCTTAAATACTCCAGAATCAGATTGTGGCAGTGGCGAGGGCTTTTGCTGAAATGGTTCCTGCCGCAATTCATATGTGCTTTCCTCAAGACTACGATCAAACAGCTTTTACAATCACAATTGTAAAAGACGTTCCCAAAATGCATCCACAAGTAGGTGATTGTGGAGTATACGCACTCAAATACATTGAGTGTCACATGTTAGGATTGCCGCTATCAGGAAGAGAACTGTGTAATGCAAAAATGATGACCTGGAGGACGAAGCTCGCTGCGGAGGTGTTGGATGAGACATCTTCGTATACCGATCAATGCATGTGTGATGAGACAAGTATCTACGATCCCTACGACATTCAAATTTAATTGCATGGTTAGTAAATATATGTATACAGTAAATAGGGAGATTTGTTCGAGTAAATATTACATTAACCAAACTCTGCGGCGTACAAGCAGAATTTATGTTTTTCCTAACTTAGTAGAAGAGAACTTATTCTGCTTACATGCATCATAAACTACGCTTATAGATTGTAAACCGAGAATACGCAGCACCTGCTCATACTCTGCATCTGCTTTGCTTACACTCAGCATAAACATGGGCAGAATAAGTTCTCTTCTACTAAGGATGAAAAACATAAACTCTACGGCGTACAAGCAGAATTTATGTTTTTCCTTCCTTAGTAGAAGAGAACTTATTCTGCTTATTCTTCGTTTACACGCATCATAAACTACGCTTATAGAGTCTAAACCGAGAATATGCAGGACCTGCTCATACTCTGCATCAGCTTTCTTACACTCAGCATAAACATGGGCCCATAACTGTTATAAGAGTATGCGTTTGCGTTCCATTTAGTATAATAAAAATTTGCAGAGTTTTATTGAAGTTGGAATATCTAGCGTCATCACTCTTGTAATTTTAAGTGGATTTCGTCAACAAATCTTGTATTTATGAAGTGGGTCCACTCTTGTATTTCGTAACTGGTTCCACTCTTGTATTTATGACGTGGGTTATCTTCAACACTTCTTTTTTATTTGCAGAGCACATATAGCCGACTTTTAATGGAGCCATCTGTGGCCTCTGTCTTCAATCTGATGAACGATAATGAATCTTCCGCGAGTTCAACAACTGTGTTTCAACGATCCGGATTGAAGATTCCTTCAGTTTTACTCATGAACCATAACCCGAGATGTTTTCAGCAATCCACGGAGTTCATAACTAAGGTAAAGGTGTTGCATGTTTTTCAAGAGTTTTCCATTGGTGTTCCTTATGTATCTATAATTTATTTTATGCATCTTAACAAGAAGTACCGGCGAGCAATCAAGACTCACGAGAAAATCTTGAAGAAAAAGGCTAAACTTCACAAGAAACAGAAGAGAATCGAGAAGATTATAAAACGGCTCGAGGCCCATCCTTCAGAATGGGAACAACTTGGATTTGACAAAATATCCCCTATCCCGGAAATTATCCGCCAGGTATTTCACAATGATCAAGACGAATAAGAACATCTACCAGTTTTTGCTCGAATTTTTTTGTAATAAATTTAGAAAATGAATATGAAGAATCATCCCATTTTCCAGCATTGAAGTTGATGTTTATTATAAATGCAGAGAAGTAGCAGTACTAAACGCAAAATCTGCAGAAACATACATGGTACGTATATAAACATAAGTTCAAAATCTACCTAAAATGTGCTCCAAACCTAGGTCCTCTGCTTCGCATACTTTTCGGTACTTTGCTTCTATATCTAAGTCTATTTGTACTCTGCACCAAAACCCGTAGTTTGCATCCAAAACGAGATGTAGGTTACTCTGCACCAACCGTAGTTTGCATCCAAAATGAGATGTAGTTTGAAAGTTTAGAATACACACAGAAACACAAATCGAAGAAAAGGGTACAAACAACAAATCCAAAAAGATAAACAACATCAAATAAACTAAATGTTGTTGAAATATTAAGAAAAGTAAAATAATTAGGATCAATTCGTAAATTTTAAAAATATGGATAACAAGAGTTCCACATAACTTTAGTCCTCCATAAACGAAAGATCAAGTTTTAATCAATCAATATGAGGAACTGTAATTCCTCTCAGCTCCTCCTCAGCAATCATTTCTTTCTCTGCTAACTGCTGCGGCCTAGCATCCATTACCACTTGTTCTTCATGCATCATCTTCTCCAACATAGAGCGTTTACCGGCTATTCTTTCCAACTTGAGTTTGACGCGGTGAGTTTCGTCCTTCGCTCTCATTTGAGATCGCACCAGCAGAAGAATTACCCTCAGGCGATCCTTTCCTTCCTTTTCCGCCTCCATAACTGCATCATTCCGCTTCTCTTCTGCTTCCAACTCTAGGTCTGACATTGGTGCTTTTCTTTTCTTCGAATGATCTGTGGCCATGATGTCTTGAATATGTGCCTGTAAAAGAGTAAAATGCAGAGAATTTGCCTATTAAAAATAGGAATCAACTTCGCAAACTAAAAAAAAGATTGAGTAGAAGAGAAGCCGCAAGTTATTTTGAGGGTTCTTCTTTCTTTTATAGACGAGAGGGATAAAGCAAAACCACGTACGTCAGTTTTTTTGCTTAGCTGTCATTTCAATGGTCCACCTTCCCATCATTTCAGCGGTCCACCTTCCCATCATTGAACCCGTTATTTCGTAGAGTATATGCAGAGAAGGTGCCTAAGCAGAGTACTATTAAATTTATTGCAGAATATAAACAGAGTAGTCGCAATCACTGCCATTCTTTATTTAACGTGTTCTATCATGTATGATCGACACGTGGCGTATGACGTATTGTAGTAGAACAATTAATAATGTACCTTGTTTCTCGTGTTCAATAATGCGATGATCGACACGTGGCCCTTGGAATGGAGCAGCATCATCTCAGAGGCGTCCAGTAATAGCTGCAGAGTATGACTAATTAGGGCTTTCATACCGATACGGTTTCCCTTCAACGAGTATAAAAGATCTCTTCTTTATTTGGTTGTACAGACAAAGATAATTTATCATTTCCTCCCATCAGTCTCAAACAAACAAAACAAAGATAATCCAAAAGCTACCAGAACGCAAGCGTATCTTTTATTCTTTTTTTCTACCCATCAGTCTCACCAATCTTCTTTGAATCTGATGTCTGCCTTTTCCTCATCTTCTTCTTCCTCTGGCAGGAGCGAACCCAACAGTGTTCATCCTGTTCTGCCTTGGAATTTGGATTGGTTCAAATATCCAGAGGTTCAAGACGTGCCCGGAATTCCTCCGGTAGGCTATATCACCGTCTATTGGTCTTCCTTTCGGGCAGGTTTCCGCCATCGCCTGTCTTTTTTGATGATGGAGTTTTGTAAAGAACTTTGGATTGCACCCAGCCAGCTTAATGCCCGCTCATGGGGGTTGATAAACGCCCTCCAAATACTGTCGGACTTATCTGGAATCACTGTTTCGAGTGCTATGATTTTTGGGGCTTTTGAGGTTAGGAGTATAGACCCCTGGTCTAATAGATATGAACTTGTTCTTCATGACGGTTGCAGATCTCCAGTTGAACTTCCCCTCCAAATTGAAGGTGGTGATGATGACAAGATTCACTATTTCTTTGTTCGTCATTCCGATCCTGACGGACTTCCCCGCTTGTGGTCTGATTCAGGTAATTTCCCTCTTATAAAAAAGTTATTAGACTTTCGCGAATTGATCAAGCTAACTCTTTTAACATGCTTTTTCTCTCTGTTGCGTTTCATCAGTTCTAACAACGCATAACCGTCGCACATATCCCGATTTTCCTAATGCCCTTTTTTTATTCCACTCCCTTACCGGCGCTCTGAGTTTCTTCTCTCCGACGCCGCAGTTGACGGGAGTTCTCTTCGGGAGGATATCGACGAAGCAGAGGTCCGTACAGGTAGCCTGGATCGCCTTAGGCTTACTTGGCAAAACTTGTATCCGTCTCGCATCACTAATGTTCATTGTCCTTGTTGCGAGGAGTTGGAGTTGGAGGGAGAAGCCCTACGTGCTAAAATATATGGTTTGGAGACTCGTCTTCGGAATGTGGAGAGGGCTGTGGATTCGGTTAGGGTTGTGGCAACAACTTTGACCCAGCAGTCAAGGTTCTTGGATCGTATTAGTCGCAAGTTTGGATCGGCCGACGTTGGCTGCGATGTTGCTGGGAGTTCTAGAGGGATGAAGCGCGACCGTTCCCCGGACACTTCGTAGAATATCACCTGTTTTTATCTATTTAATTTTGTAATTGTAAGTTTCCAAACGGTTGTTAATGTTATGGTATATTCAGTTATTATTTATCTCTTAGTTATCGAATATGCCACTGCTATTCAAGCAAAATGCTATGATCTGCGTAAAATGTGCCGTAATCTGCTTTAAACCACATACGTCTAATACAGTTGTTGCAGAGAAACCGCGTAAAATTTGTATTGTATAATAAGTTAAATTCTACCATATTTGCATAACATTTGCAGTGAACATGCAAATAAGGCAAAGTTAAAAGACAGATGTGCAAGCCAAAGAAACAACCCAAGAAAAAGATAAGCAAAACTGATTGGCTGTCATATTGATGTTTCTGGTCCAGTAACCATCAGTTTGCTATTGATTTTCCGTTGGTATGCTATATTCTGTTGGAGCATTTTAAACTTCAGCAGACTTCTGGCAGAGTAAAACTTCAGCAGACTCCTGGCAGAGTTTAAAACTAGCTTCCTAGAGAAGATTCAACAAAGCTTCTCCATATTAGTTAATTGTCTATATAAGTGTAGTCTCATGTAAAGGAAAAGATATACAGAAATATAAGAATTATTCAGATACTCTCTCTTCACTCTCTCTCTATACTCTCTGATCTTCATAATCTATTCTCTAAATTCCTACATATTTATCTGCTGATAATCTCGTAAATGCCTTCGCGACTAAATAATGATGACGTGGCGAGAAATGCCAAATGGATAGAGATGTAATTAACACTACACTTATACGTTGTCCTTTGATTCTTCTGTTATATAACAAATGCATGCTTTTTATTGTTTATTTTCGGCAGTACCATTAGAATCAGTTCTATATATGAGTATGAGCCCGTATTTGCCACGAGCTTGATAATGTTTAAAAATTCAAAGATATTTGAATTTTCAATTTTCCCCCTAAACGCGCTTGATGCACACTCTCTAAAGAAAAACCGCATAATCCAAATAGACTTTTCCCAGCCTCAGCTTTGATACTAGATGCTACCAGTCGGACCCATCATTTATTAGTTTCTTCTTCCTCAGCTGATAGAGCGTCCAGCAAAATGGGCCCCAGAAAATAATACGCAGATTAAAAATAGAGGTCTGCGATTATCGACACGTCGTAGACAGAGTAAGAGCAATATAACATTTACTGCAACTCAACTTTGATACTAGATGCTACCAGTCGGACCCATAATTTATTAGTTTTTCTTCCTCAGCTGATAGAGCGTCCAGCAAAATGGGCCCCAGATAAGAATACCCAGATTAAAAATAGAGGTCTACAATTATCGACACGTCGTAGGCAGAGTAAGAGCAATATAACATCTACTGCAACTCAACTTTGATACTAGATGCTACCAGTCGGACCCATCATTTATTAGTTTCTTCTTCCTCAGCTGATAGAGCGTCCAGCAAAATGGGCCCCAGAAAAGAATACGCAGATTAAAAATAGAGGTCTGCGATTATCGACATGTCGTAGGCAGAGTAAGAGCATTATATTAAGTTTGCTCGTACTCTGCTGTTTTGAATTTTGAATATTATACTATAATTTTCTACTAATTATCTCCAATGACCAATTCAATAAGTTTATTGGGTTGCTGCTAAAAAGTTATTTATAAAAGTAGTTCTACGTCGAATCAAAAGTAATTGTCGTACCAATTAAAGAAGTCCGCTATTCCTCTGCTATGGTGTCCATCAATATGGGGCCCATAATAAAGAATCATAAAAACTAGCAAATAAGGCCCCTTCAGCAATGCCTTGTTTCTCGTGTTGCATTTGAGATTATCGACACGTCGCGCTTCGCAACCCGCACTTGCCATTGATGGCTGCAGAGTATGCCCGTATGAGAGTGCATGATATGATGTGAGTTGATATTGCTTTGACTCTTAACATTTTTAATAGAACCGTGAAAAGTAAGTTTCATTTTTACTATATATTCTTAATTTATTATATACGTAATGATTACGTATTCACAATCGTAAATGTTTTTGAGACAATAAAAATAATATTGGTTTTTGGGAAGTTTAATATAAGTTTAGGATAAATGCAGAGACAAAGCAGTACTAGGCGTAGAGAATTCGCAGCGTCTGTTCGTACTCTGCAGTAGGAAAGTTTGTTTTACCAATTAAATGCAGAGTAAGTAAATGCATGACACTGTGCATTCTAACAATTACGGCAATGCCTTGTTTCTCGTATTGCATCATGCGATTATCGACACGTGGCGCTTCGCGAACCACACTTGTGATGTGATATTGCTTTACTCTTAACATTTTTTGGAACCGTAAAAAGTAAGTTTTGATTATTTACCGTTCTTCAATCCAATAGTTTCTTCAAAAGAATCAAAACTTCTCAGGCTCCAACACTTTTCTCCAAACATTTCAGGCTCAAAACTTTTCTTCCAAATTTTTCTCTAAAACTTTCAGTCTCAAAAAATGGCTCATTTATATATGGTTTTAGACTTGTCACTCATGAAGAATGGTGGAAGAATCTTGGTTCAAGTCGTAAGAGAATTTGGAGAGCACTATCCACGCTTTCAACCTGAAAGACACTTGCTTCTCGCTGATTATCACGCTGTAAGAAATGCATGCTTTGATGTCCTTATGCTGTCTCTTAGGAATACATGATTTTGTTTCATTTTTAGAGGAATAGATACAATCTTTGGTTTTATGGTTTAGGGTGTTTGGATCTCTGCAACCATTCGAAATCTTTTGTTGTCAAAGTTTGAAGACGTGGCTGAAGAGGAAAGGTATTTGATTAGGGATTTTGAAGTGACGACGAGGTCGGGTCAGTGGAAACTAACACACCATGAGTTCCATATCTTCTTCCATGAAGAATCGATCATTAAAAAGGTAGCACGAATCTGTGGTAACCATATGGTGTCGTTATCTCCATTTCGTAGAGTTTTAAACGGCTCATTGCATAAGAAGATTAGTGTTGGTAAGTATTGATGGAATATTAGTTGTTTGATTTTCCATTTCACGTCAGATCAAATAATCTATATTGATGTTGCTCTATAACACAGTTGATTTGCTTGGTGCTATTGTGAAAGTCAATAAATTAGAAATTTATCAAGGCTTCACAGATGACATTTACGTTGTCCCTGGTCACAAAGTTCTACACTTCACATTCAGGAATTTCAGGTAAGTTAATTATGTTTATAGTTTAGGATGTCTTTTGAGAACGAAGTACTATAAATTCGTCTTTGTGAGCTGCAGCGGCGAAGATATCAACTGTATTGCGAAAGGAACATTTGCTGATGAATTTGAGTACTTCTGGCGACTTCAGCCAATTGGGAAGGTCATATTCTGCGTGCTACAAAATTGGAATATGGACTATTTTGGAGGTAGTGTTACTACTTCATTCAACCATAGAGAACTATTGCAACATATATGAGTAGGTGACTCTTTGGCATTGCAGGTGAGATACGTGTCTCGGCTCTCTATCCTTTCTCTGAACTCCTTATAAATCCAGCAATTCCTGCCGTTGAAGAAGTAATCCAGCAACTAAGGGTTGTTAAGACCGGTGGTTTCTCAATGGTTGAAGATGCATACATTGATGACCCTATTCGTCGTTACAATACCACCTAGAATAAACCTCGTCAACTGTGTTGTTTAATGTTATTGCACTCGGTCTTTTGAGACTCGGAGTAACACTTATGTATGTCTCGTTATAATAGTTCAGTAATTTATATATACTTTATTTTATTTTGTTAGACCTTTGTGGATGAAAACAAGTTGAGAAGATGCAGTTTATGCGCAGTGTAAGCGATGTAGATGCAGCCTAAATGTAGAGTCCGCCCATCATCTGCTTTCAGATGCAGAGTACAAGCAGATACTGCGCCTTCGCTCAAAATAACCGAATTGATCCGCGAGTTCAAAATGAAACACTTATAGCAAACCAGTCTTCAGAAGATACTAAAGCAAACATAGAAAAGATACTAAAGAACACACAGATGAGACAACTCCTTTCTTTGCCTCCACCACCTCACTCTGATCCCATGGCATACTTCTCCGTCCAGCTTCGCGCAGTTGACTCGAACCTGGATTTGTCAATCTTGTAAATATGGGCTACCTCCGGCAGAAAAGGATCATCTAGGATTGGGTCAGTCATCAGCGCGCAAATTGACATCAAAACCTAATTCCATAACAAAAATTCATCCCATTAACACACATGTTTGGCTGAAGTATTTTTTTCGACAAAACTTTGTTAAATCTGAAAACATTCCAAACCTGGGACACGGTTAAAGAAGGAGACCATTTTTCCCTGAGATATCATAGTCAATCGCTCCTTTTGCGTTGATGTTTGCGTGGTAAATCTTTGTTTTGAAAGCCACCTGCATGCAAAGAGAAAGAGAATATCAATTAAAAGCAAGATGATCAAGAGTGAAGTTTCATCCTGCAACAAATAACAATTAACTGAAAAAGCAAAAAGCAAACCTTTGGCGCCTTTATCGGATAATCCGGAGGAAAATGGATGGTAAGCAAGAAAATCCCTCCGGCATAGGGACTGTCGAAGGGTCCATTGATAGCTGCTTCCCATTCGTAAACACAATCATCAACGGGACCTAAAACATATAAGACTAACCTCAGACATTTAATCTAAATAATACTACATCCGTAAAGTTCCTATTATCATCCGTAAATAATACTACCTCTAACTGCATAAAAGACTTGGGAGTTCTAGATTTTATACCTGCCCTGATGAACTGTGTAGGAACATCCTTCTGGATCCGCTTAAGTTCCATTTTAATTCGCCTTACACTATAACCCATGGTCACAAACTTGGTAAGAGAGACGAAGATGATGAATGTTGTGTCTTTGGTAAACAAATAGATGTAGAGACAAACAGACACGACTTTCTCCTATATGAACACGAAGCGTTACTCTAGGGTTTTGGCAGACTAGGGAATGTGTTCTCAACTACTGCAATAAAAACATGTTCATTGATGTATACTTTTTAAATGAGTTGTCATTCATCTCCTCATGTGTAAAAAAATGACTTGTCCTTTATTCTTATGGGTGTTCGCGCCATTTATTGCGCGGCAAATTTACGAGCTTTTTCTACCATTTCTTATTAAATTGAGTTGTCTTTTCCCAGGCAGAGTATCTTATGTTATGATAGTTGACCGGTTGCACAGTAATCATCCCGCATGTCTCTCGTGTCGAGCCATTAAATGAGGCGCGTGCAATGACTGTACTAAATGTTTGACCGATGTCCTTGTACATTGAGTTTTATTTTCCAAGACAATTTAAAGGAAGATCGACCCCTTTCATTTCTTTTCTTATCTATAAAAATAGTAGATTGTTTACGAACAGAGTGCCTGTTAATTATTTTCAAAATCCAAATACCACATCACATCGTAGGTTAATATGCAAATACCAGAGCTCCCTTCGGACATTATCTTTGTCATTGCACGAAAACTTGGCCGCCTCACCTTGTGTAGAGTCGGACACGTCCTCCGAATAGGGCGGATCGGTAGAGATGTAGTGTACAGTGATGAAGTCCTCAAGGAACTTAGTTTCGATGATCTATGTGAGGACACGGATAAAATTCTCCTAGACGGGGCGAATCGCAGCTTTTTTGTAAGATGCTTAAACGCCGGAAACCCAACTGCTATTTATTATGAGGCTACAAGACTCGTGACCGCAGAACAAGACATCAGCGCAGCCATGGAGCTTTTGGAACGGCTTGTCCCTTTCAGTGTAGGCAACTTATCTCTGTGGAATGCTGTGTGTATGTGCTGGACGTACGAAAAGGGCTGCACAACTTCTCAAATTATGTGTCGACGTACACGCTGAAGGTGATTTTGATAAACTCACCAGGCTTGGGGATGAGGTTCTGGATGCGGTTGTAACTTTCTATCCACCCATGAACCATTCTTTTGCATCAACGTGGCAATACCCTGACTGTCCAGATTTGCCTTTTCCAAATTGTGCCACTGAGCACGAATATCAATCTGGATGCGAAAACTGCTACATGTATTGGTTCACAAGACAGCTTTGCCGCATTACATAGGAGATTTGAACTATTTCTTCCAATTTTATTTGTTTCTGTATTTATAAATCCTTGAAAAGTTATGATTCCGTAATTCAAGATGTGGATTTTAATTGAATAACATGTTTTACCCTCGGATTTGTTGAGCATATATATTTTTTGAATGAAACTAAAAGTAAAATCTATAGTAGAGCACAGGAAAATTAATAGCAGATTACTGGATGATTCATACAGATATCAGACGCAGACTTCGCGATACTGGATGCAGATGCAGACTCTGCGATAACAGATGCAGACTCTGCGATACCAGATGCACACTCTGCAATACCGACTATTTTATGATACCCAAATCAAACTAAAGACTAACATAAAATAACGGAGCACCATAAATAAGGACAAATAAATAAAGTTATAAACCAAGATTTGTTTCCTTGTTTAAAGAAACTTGAAGCCAGAGTGAAGCCAGAGTGAAGCCAGAGTAAAGCCAGAGTGAAGCCAGAGTCAAGAAAATTGGCATGTTTTTCGATTATGTCATGCATTATGGTATTTTGAGCACATGTGATGAATTTTTGGGCTACTCTGGAAAGACTCTTTTTCATCTGTGGGGGTGGAGTACTCTGCGAAAGTTTAGCTTTCTTATTTGGTGTTTGAGTAGTCGGAGAATTACGAAATCGTTTCCTTCTCACCTTTGGGGATGGAGTAGTGGGTGAAATATTATCGCTGAATGGAGTACTCTGCTTTGTTTTCTTCGTAACAGATGGAGTCCTCTGCTTCGTTTGATTTGTTGTGGATTGAGTCCTCTGCTTTGTTTTTTGCTTTGTGGATGGAGTACTCTGCGAAGGTTCTGTTTTTTTCTTTTTTCATTGATAACGCTTGAACCGCTTAACCTTTTCAATAGCAGAAAGGTATCTCTTTGCCTTCGGTCTATCGGAAGGTACTTTTATGACTGGTGGCAGACATTGTTCACTAATTACGTGTGGTGGTAGAATCAAATCTTCGTCTACAGGTTTTATAGGTTCTGAGTACGTTGAATACAAGTAGCCCTTTGTGAAATGATCATCCACCAGGGTAGCTTCATCAGTTTTCCGACATAATGCTGCTTTAATCGCGTGCTCGTAGGGAATCTTCTCGACATCATATTGTTTACAAGTACAAAGTCTCTGCAATCATAAATTTTAAAAAGGAATCGAACTCAGAGCAGATAAACAAGGCAAACATTTCCTGAGAGCAAGGATACGTTTCCTGAAATTGGCAGCGATAAATAGCAAAAAAAAACTTACATACCTTCTGTAGATCAACCACACAATCATAATCTCCACCTGTAACATGGCTACAATTTGAATCAGTATGATGAACATTTAAAATTTCCAAGCTACCGTGTCTTTCATGCAGTAATTTTTCAACGTTTGGGGGGAAATTTGTTTTTAATGAGGCAGTTTTGTCTCACCTTTCCACAAACCACCTTGATAACAACTTTCTAATACCCTCCACGAAATGTTTAACAGGAAATTATCTGTCTTCCTTAAGCGCGGCATTAATGGATTCTGCAATGTTGCTCGTCATTATACCAAATCTATCTCCTGGAAAATGTGCACAAGTCCATAATCGAAATTCCGCCTCTTCCAAGTAAACTGCTAACTCACTATTCTGACGACGAATCACACCAAACAATTTTTCAAAATCTACCAGTCGATATGCATATGCAGCATGACACACCAAACTGAGCATTGCGTTCTTTTTGAACTTTAAGATGAGGTTATTTTTGAGGTGATAGTAACATACTCCCCTATCAGCTGCGAGGAAAACCTTCTCAATGGCCTTTGCGATTGATGGATGACGGTCAGAAATAATGGCCAAATTTTTATCATCAAGTATCACACCACGAAAATGTGTAAAAAACCATTCCCATGAAGCATCATTCTCTGAGTCTACAATCCCAAAAGCTATAGGAAATATACTTGAATCTGCATCTTGACTTGTAGCTACCAGCATAACACCTCTGTACTTTCCAGTTAGATGTGCTCCATCTACCACAACAACCCTCCTCAAGAACTCAAATCCTTTGATGGAAGCACCAAAAGCAATGAACAAATACTTAAACCTTTGTTGAGCATCACGTTCAAGCTTTGTAATCGTACCTGGATTGGCCTGCTCTATTTTGTATAGATAGGAAGGTAAGTCCTGGTAACCCCTCTCAAAAGTGCCTCTGACCAGCTCTCGTACATATGCCAACGCTTTATGCGCCTTCGTATAGTCTATGTCAAGACAATGTAGTGACTTAATACAGTTCATTACATGCTTAGGCGTGATTCCTTTAAGATCATTACCACCACTAAATCTATCAACATACATCTTTCCAATAAATTTTGCATTAGCCTGTCGTTGACGAGAATACCTACAGACAGCAGAGCATGTATGAGCTTCTTTATATATCCGAACGAGAAATTCTGGAGATTCATATGAAACTGACAGAGTCGACGCACGAATCCTCCAAGAACAATTAGGAACAAAACATTTCGCGATAAATAGTTTCTTCCTCGATGTGGCGATTTTGAAATCAAACTTCTCGATGACTGCAATCTTGCGTAATTGCATAATTAATGCTTCCTTGTCATCAAATATTTCGCCAACCTTAATGGATCCAGATTTCTTCATTGGTAATGGCTTCGTAGGCGTCTCATCGAATATATCGCAGAATAAAGGCGGCATCTGCTGTTTCTTCGCATACTGTCGGCAGTCTCTGCTGTTGTTCGGTGGTGGCATCATATGCTCGTCTTTAACATTACCAACATCATCAAAATCCACACCACCATCCTCTTTGACATCACAAGCTTCATCTTTACCCGCAGCTTCTGCTTTAATTCCATCGTTTCTTTTCCATGACACGCAAAGCCAGATAACCTCTTTTTCCGCCATTGTGATAAAGTTTGCAAGTTGCCTATCGTTATTCAAGAAGATAGGAGGTGTGTCGCTAGGCATTTTCTCCATGATATGTGTAGGCAACTTATAAGAAATCTCGATTGCATTCATCTGCGTTTCCAAGTTGTAATCTTCACAAACAATGCGGAGAAATTCCTCATACTTGATTTGGTCTTCAACCGCAAACAACTTGTTTCCTTTGCTTGAATCAACGTCGAAATCCCAACCCATTTTTACCTTCTATTGTCCAAAAACAGTCAACAAATGCAACATTATCTGCAAAAAAAAGAATGTTCAAAAGATCTGCAACACACTATCTTAGAAGATTTTTCGCAGAGCACTACACTTTGGCAGGGTCTTTTAGAAATAGCTCTGCCAAAGACGTACTAGAGCTCTAGACGCAGTTTAGAAGATGGTGGTTTAGATAACTAGTGTAATGTTTTGAAGTGTTACCTGTGTTCCTTCTTCCCGAAAATATGCTCGCCTTCAACCCCTAGAATATCTTTAGATGTAAACGAAGATCGTCTTTACGAAGAATGTACGTACTTTCGTTCAAAATCGAAGTCTGTAAACAATCTTATACTCGGATTTCGCTTCCGTCTCTTTGAAAATATGAAATCTCCCTTTGAGGGTGAAATCAAAATAGTAGATCTAGGTTAAAGGTGGAGAGGTTGAAAAGGTTTATAGCAAACTCAAAAAAAGTAAGAAGTAATGGCATTCTTGTTATTATTGTGAAAAGAGAGGAGTACTTCAAAATCCGACCGTTTATACAATTTAGTTACGTTGCAAATGTCAAACCATGCCCTGCGAATAGTATGCTACAGTCTGTCGAGAAATATCTGCCTTATGTCTACAAAAAAGCACACACAACATCTGCCTTAAGTCTACAAAAAAAGCACACACAATATCTATCTTAAGGCTACCACAACTGACACACTATATCTGCCTTAAGGCTACACAGTTAGCAGAGGTTAAGAAGAGTCTGTCCAGCCTTAGCCTTAAGGCTACACAATCGACACACTAGATCTGCCTTAAGACTACAGAATTAGCAGAGTTTAACCAGAGTCTATCCAGCTTTAGCCTTAAGGCTACACAATTCACACATTATATCTGCCTTAAGGCTACATAATTAGCAGAATTTAAGCAGAGTTTGTCCAGCCTTAGCCTTAAGGCTACACAATTCACGCAGACTCTGCCAAGCGTAAGGGTATTTTAGGCATTTTCAAAAAAAGTGTACTAGTTCTACAATTTTCCCTACGAAGATACCCCGCTTGACATTAAAGTTAGAAAATGCACCATATCAGCAACTGTCCCTACTTATAATTTGTTTCTTAAAACAATAGTTGCTCTTATTCTCTTTTTCACTTTAGTTATGTATAATTGCAATTATTGTTTTAAGTATACCTTAATTTAATTTATTTTTCTCTTTATTAGATTTAAGACTTACCAACTTATATTTTGTTTTATGAATTTAGTTCTATATCAACTTGTTTGTTTAATTTTAAGGACTTGTATATTTTAGATTTTTTATAATATTTGCGATACAATTTAACCTAATTAAATATTTATAGTGTGAAATATATTAGTATAACCAAATTTATTAAACCTGTTATTATTAGTGAACTATTTTCATATAAGTTTTGTGTTTTCTAGTTCAATTTAGAATATGAATAATAACTTTTAAAATTATTTTCATAATGTTAAAACCAAATGTATAATTAGTATGTGTATTAAATTTGAAATTATAAAAATTAAATTAAAAATATGATGTGGTATACATGTGGATAATGAGGTGTCATCACCACAAAAGAGAAAATGTAGTTTTATATATATAGATAATTAGTTTTAAAAAGAAGAAATAAATCATACATTTTGTAACCCAAATAAAATGGCGTCCCTTCGGTTTAATAACCCTCTTTTATTATTCTCTAAGTAAATTCCATCAGGTTTGGAAATCCATGACCATATCTGATTACATCGATGAATGGCAGCTCCTCTGTATGCTCTCCATATGGTAAAAAAATTGTCCATTTTCTGACTTTGCCTTAAAGTACAGCGCCATACTATTCTTCTGCCCGAATGCTCTACAATGCTAAGTGTGTATGATTTGTTGAATTTCACATCTTCGGCATTCAAAGACTGGCCTTGATTGGATGAACAATTGACTTTGAGAATAATATTAGAACTAAGTTCATTTCGTAATTCTAAATTGTTTACGGGACAATTTTCTGGACATTCTCGACCACTCAACATATCTTCATTGAAACAAAAACACAAGCCAATAACTAAAGTAAAAACTATAAGATGTTTCATATTTTGGATCTAAAATATTTTTTTCAAGTAATATGAAGTTAAAGATGTCAAAGTGTAGTATTTATAGTTTCTTTTATGGTAAAATGAATTTAATGTTTTTATTAAATAACGTTTTAAAGAAATAGCTAAATTTAAACACAAACACAAATTGAAGCTATAGGCGGAAGAACATTTGGTGTCGAAAGGTTAATCAACAAGATCAAAGGAAAGAAATTAAAATTGCAAATTAATATTGACTACTAAAACTAATCAAACTAAAAGTCTAAGATTGATGTTAAAAAAATCTTGAAGTGTATTATTTTAACAATATTATATTATATATTATTATTGGGAGTGGTTTAATATTCTCCAAATAAAAGTCACCACGTTAGTGCAGAAACTGGCTGGTCTTCCAGCAGGTGCCAGAGAAAGAGAACTGGCCCATACAGTGGGCAACACAATTGGTACATACTTGACACCAACCGAAGGAAAATTCCCCGCCTACCTAAGACGGTGACAAACCCGGATAGGGTCGGAGCCTTAAGGTATGTTTTCTATAAATATATCCTCTCATACAAGGAGAGTGACAGAGATGATGATGTAGAGATCAAACAAAGCAGAATGATTACGAGAATCATACCATAAATCCTAAAGGATCCCTCACGAATCACGATCCAAATCAACGAGAGAGAGTTCCATTCTTATTCTTCCGGATGGCTAATCTCTTCAACTCAAAGCACCAAAATATGAAAGTGAGATGTCGATATTTAAGACAAGGACTAATACTCAAACCCACACTTAACACCTGCTAGACAAATTCTTATTAGTGGTTTTATGATTTAGGTGCCGGATAGTCTTCAGAAGGGTAGCCCCAATTTTATTCTCCTAGGGACCATCCTTGAAGATTCTACATGTGCAGGCTCCATACTCTTTCCACGAAACTTCGCGGAAGGGATCATTCTTAGCTGAGGCAAAAGTTTTCTCTCTAGAGAAAAGAGCTTTTCCCCTATGCTCGCATGCTATTCACGATGGTGGTCGTAGTCAACACAGAAGATCGCGAGAAGACATGTGCGTAGGACTCGAGATCTGGCCTAAACAGTTTGGCGCTAGAAAAAGTGGGAAAATCAACATGCTCCACAAAAAAGAAGGGCTCCCGGGGAGAGAATGAAAACCTTCGAGAGAAGAGATCAAAAGTCATGGAATATATATCCGAGACGGTGAGAAGTAAGTCCGGGGGAAGAAACATAGTTTGCTAATGCATTTTTTGTCTTGGTTTATTTTATATTGAGTCTTGCATTTGTACATATCTTTAAAACTTTTTAAAAAAACAAATTTGAATTGAAATTTTTTTTTTTAAAATCCAAAATAATGCATTTAGTTTCACATAGCATTTGCATTTTTATTTTATTTGACATTCTAGGATCGAGTCTAGAACATTCTAGAATTGTATTTACATTTGCATAAGGGAACGATGATGAATTTTTCTTGTAAAGTTTTATTTTATGTTTCAATATAATGTCCTCGTTAAAACTTTTTCGATGCATTAACGAAGTTGAAGTAGAGGATTCACCATACTTTGATAGACTTGACCGATAGACTCCTTTTGTTAACTTCTTTGGATTTTGTTGACTTTGACCGGATTTTAACCCAGGTTGACCCGAGTACCGTTTACTTGGCTTATTTTTATGTTTTTGACCAAAAAAAACTTAAGTTTTAGTTTATGCTTTTAATTTCTTGGCTCTTTAGAACAAAGACATATTGTTCTAAAGTGTATGGTATATGGTTTGATTAATTTTCCTTTTATGCTTTGAATCTTATCTTAATCTATTTCTTAATCATTTTAATTTCATTATGCTTAGCCTAGATTCTCTTGGTGTCATGTTAATAGTTATGAGTGAGTAGTCACATCTTTGGATTATGGGTCTAGAAGATTATGGGTGTTTAGTGAATTATTATTGATGATTAGGTTTAGATCTTATTAAAACTTTAATATGAGATGGACTTAAGGCTAGTATTTGAATTGATCACTCAAATCTAGATCATAGGGTATTTCTCGTCCGAAAAGTGTTTGATGAAATGCTTGAACAAATCTCATATTAGATTTTCTTCCCAAGCCAATGAAAATTGATGTTAGGACTTATTGATTAACTAATTTACAAATGAAAGTTTAGTTAAATTAGGTAATTAGTGAAGTAATTAGTGTCATGAAAGTAAGTTAGTTAAATTATTGTGATCCATGTACTAGGATTATGCTTAATTAAATGTATTGCATCATTAGTTAGTTACTATGCCCCTTTATCAATTGTTAGGCGTATGATCCATTGTTTCCCATTAAGAAGTTAATCCATTTTGCTTTCTTATCTTGTCTTTATCTTATTTTACTTATTACTTTTTTGATGTTTTATTTATGCTTTGGTTCATTTCTCTTATGCAATTAGGATTTTAGAAAATCCCAAAACCAAACAAAAACCTTATTCCGTTAGCTTGATTTAAAATCCTCAATTTCTTATTGCGTTGATTCCTTTTTCTCCTAGTGATTTGACCATGTATTTATGCTAAAACGGTTATCTAGTGCGTTTTGAGTGTGGTTAGATTTTATTTAAGTACTCACAAAAACGAATACATCTCAGTAAATCCAAATACCTATAAACATGCATTAGTCTTAATCCACCCAGCAATAAATATAAGGAAAAACATGCATTAAACAAACAATCAAGCATGGATCCACAAGCTATCAAGCAAAGCGGAAGCAATCAAACGTATATCTCGTAAGATATCACGACTTAGCTACTAGGTTATCACGACTTTTACCTAGCTATCATGCAACACACAATCAACAACAAGGATCAAATAATATATTCTCTGATTTGATTGCTCGATCAGATTTTGTTACCCCTTTCTGATGACAAACTTGACATTCTGAAACTAATTATCACTTTTTACGTTTGGTTTTTTCTTCACGGATTATAAAATATTATAAATTCAAACAACAATCAAATAGAAATATGAGAATAAATTTAACAAGATTAAAAAAAATTATGAATGCAAAATAGTAAAAAATAAATCTAATTTAAACAGAAATATAAAAGCTGATTATTTGAAAAGATGTGATCAAATTTAATTGGATATCAAATAATAAAAAACAAATTGTTAGGTTTTTCGATCAGTGGTTTTCTATCAGTCTTCTTAATCTTATTTTATTTATTTTAACGGATAACCTAATTTTGTTTTCTACTTTTCCGTATTTTATTATTTTGGGTTATAAAATACTAAATTATAAACCCATATATACGGTCTTAAAATTTAGTACTTAATAAAATTATAAATTTTTATTAACCACTAAATAGAAGATTAACCCTAAGACACCAAACCACAAATCTTTGAAACATTCCGAGTTCTAAGAGAAAGAGAAAGAGAGACAAACAAAAGTTAGGTCCCTTAATTTATTTATTTGTTCTTTAAATTATTAAAAGTTGTTAACAAACAAATAATATATAATGTATATTAGTTTTTTTGTCTATCTAGTTAAAACCGAGGACAATTACATAATACAAGTCAAAATAGAAGCCACGGACAGGCTGTCTAAGAACACGACACCGGAGCCAAAAGTTAGAGACTAAAGACACAGCCTCGGATACCAAGCCGGCAAATTAAAACATATCCCGGAGTCTAAAAGGAAGACAAGAATAATGCCAAAAATACATCAAATGTTTTAAAACGAATGGGAACGCAGCTCCGGAAAAAAACAAGTGCAACCACAAAATTATATATATATAAAAGTCTAAAACCTGGAAAATTCTTCATTCCCGTACAGTCTCTGTATTTCTGTGGACCTGAATCCAAATATCCCCATTGGCCATTTTACCTTCTAAACATTCCCACTGGCCAAATTCGAAGAGAGAGCAATCCCCAAATCTTGCTTTTTCCCTTATTTGATTTCCTTGAAAAGATAAAAGATTTCATTTTTCTTTCTTTTCTTTTTTTTTTGACGAAAGATTTCATCTTTTTCTTCTGTTTATTCTCTATATAAATTGGAACTCTGTTTGCTTCTCCATTTCTCCAGTCTGTCTTAGTTTTGCCACTCTTCTGAAAGTTTTTCCATAAAAAATTTTGACCCTTGCAAGTTTTTCTTCATGGGTTTCTGATTTTTTCTACTAAATTAATGATTTTTTTTTATTGGTATTGATCAAAGAGTGGGGAGTGACACAAGAAGCAGTATGGTCATTAGTTTCCACTAAGCAAAGCACCCAAATTCACCAACAACAACAACAAAGACCCAACATGTGTCTTCTTCGTTTGTAATTTGGGATCATTTGTAAAACATGAGAGGAGATAGCTTCTCAGTGAGTATTGAGAGTGTTCCTGATTCTCCTCCAATGGGTTCGAGGAAGAGGAAGAAGATCGGTAAGGTGTTCGATAAAATGACCGAATGGGTTACCCCTTGGAGAAGTAAGTCAGAGTTTCCAAGAGAGAGAAGGATTTTCCGTGGAGATGTCGAGCAAGAAGAGTTTCAGTACGCAAGCAGTCACTGTTTGTCATCTTACTACAGTGTCTTTGTTGTCCGCCTCGCTATAATGGTTTGATTTGATCACCTTCTCTCTCTCTCTCTCTCAATCTCGATTTTGTTTGATTCTTGAAATTTTCCATCAAGTTTCTCTGATTTGGCATGTTTAGTTTATGATCAAACTTGAAAAACCAATCCGTTTGATGAGAAAGGTGGAAGCTTTGTAAGTTGAGGTGTATGTGTTTATGCAGGTGATGCTAGCAATTCTGATTGGGCTTTTAACCATCCTAACATGGCATTTCACGAGGATTTACACAAAGCAATCGCTTCAAACCTTAGCATATGGCCTTCGATACGAGCTTCTTCAGCGTCCAATCTTACGGATGTGGAGCGTTTTAAACACCACATCCGAGCTAACAACAGCTCAGGTCAAGCTATCTGAATATGTCATCAGAAAATATGACAAGCCAACAACTCAAGAAGAACTCGTCGAGGTTTCATTTTCTGCTTCCCATTCTTTTCTTTGTGGCTCCTATGTTTGATTTGTGATGCTTATTTATTCTGTTTCTTAACTTTTGTCAGATGTATCAAGCAATGAAGGATGTGACATGGGCTCTGTTTACTAGTGCTAAAGCTCTGAATGCCATAACCATAAAGTACAGAAATGGATTTGTCCAAGCTTTTCACAGAGATCCAGCAAGTAGCAGCACATTCTACATCTTCTCCGATCTAAAAAACTATTCGATCAGTGGAACGGGGCCTGAAGATGTAAGTATGTCACTCGGCCACGGGTGGAACAACCAGGCAATACACAGGAACATGTCTGCCATTTGGTACCAGCAACAGCTTGATCCAATAACAGGGGCAAAATTAGGAAAGCCTCTTCAAATCCCACCGGATGATCTCATCAACATCGCAGGAATCTCACAAGTCCCTGATGGTGAAGCTTCTTGGCATGTTACAGTAAGCAAATACATGGACTCTCCGCTTCTCTCAGCGGCTTTACCTGTTTTCGATGCTTCGAACAAGAGTATTGTGGCTGTTGTGGGGGTGACAACTGCACTTTACAGCGTAGGGCAGTTGATGAGAGAGCTTGTAGAAGTCCATGGTGGACATATTTATTTGACATCTCAAGAAGGATACTTGCTTGCTACTTCTACAAATGGTCCTCTTTTAACGAATACATCGAAGGGGCCTAAGTTAATGAGAGCCATTGATTCGGAGGAGTGGGCTATAAAGGCAGGAGCTCAGTGGTTAGAGAAAACTTATGGGAGTAACCGCCCTCATGTTGTTCATGCTGAGAATGCAAAGCTTGGTGACCAACAATATTACCTTGATTCATTTTATCTTAATCTCAAGAGACTTCCTATTGTAAGTTTTCCGTATCAAGAGTCTAGGCAAGATTTAGATTCCCAGAGTCGCGCTGTTTAATTTTCGGTTTACTCATTTTGCAGGTAGGTGTTGTCATCATACCCAGGAAGTTCATTATGGGAAAAGTGGATGAAAGAGCCTTCAAGACTTTGGTTATACTGATTTCTGCTTCTGTCTGCATCTTCATTATTGGATGTGTCTGCATTTTAATCCTTACAAATGGAGTTTCAAAGGAGATGAAACTAAGAGCAGAACTGATAAGGCAACTGGATGCAAGAAGAAGAGCTGAAGCTTCAAGCAACTACAAAAGCCAGTTTCTGGCAAATATGAGGTTTGAATCACTGCATCTGCAAGAAACAAGTTCTTTCGATTGTTTAACATTCTTAATGCTAAATACTGAAATGAGCTTTTTGTAATTTTGTGCATTCTAGCCATGAGTTGAGGACACCTATGGCTGCTGTGATTGGATTGCTAGATATTCTAATATCGGATGATTGTCTTTCAAATGAGCAATATGCAACAGTTACTCAGATCAGAAAGTGCTCTACAGCACTTCTCCGGCTTCTTAACAACATACTGGACTTGAGCAAGGTCAGAAATCAGATGAAACACTTATTTGAGTTTGGATATATGAAGAAAATCTTCAAGCTTTAGTATTACATTTGCCGACGGTTAAGTTAGGCCCTGAGTAAACATTTTAGCTGTTTCAGCTGAGCTTTCCTGAAACTAGCAGCTACAAGCTAATTTCTTACTTTTCCGCCTTATAGGTTGAGTCGGGAAAGCTTGTTCTAGAAGAAGCTGAGTTTGATTTGGGAAGAGAACTCGAAGGACTTGTTGACATGTTCTCAGTGCAGTGTATTAACCACAATGTAGAGACAGTTCTAGACCTCTCTGGTATGACTTGGTATTATATTTTAGAAAGCCGATGATGAATGTTCTTTACAATGAATTTTTGGGTTATGAACTCTCGTATATATTTTTCTTTTCGTAGATGATATGCCAGCATTAGTCCGAGGGGACTCAGCAAGACTTGTTCAAATCTTTGCTAATCTTATAAGCAATTCTATAAAGTTTACAACAAGTAAGATTTGTTACCATCTATCTTCTCTTCTCTTTTCATGACAGAGATGCATTGCTAATCTTTAAAGGATGGTTGCTTTGCAGCGGGTCACATTATTCTTCGTGGATGGTGCGACAACGTGAATTCTCTACAGGATGAGATGAGCTTAGCTGTTGACAGAAAGAAACCATGGGCTCCAATGAAGACAATACTGGTGCATCACAGAAATCATTTGCACAAGTCTTGTAAGAACGAGAACAAACTGGTTCTTTGGTTTGAGGTTGATGACACTGGATGTGGTATGACACTCGAGTTCCTTAATTAAATGTCCTTTTGCTATCCACTTCTTTCCGATCTCCCAGATTCTGAAAATCACATCGTTGTGTTAATATTGTCTGCAGGAATAGATCCAAGCAAATGGGACTCTGTGTTTGAGAGCTTTGAGCAAGCTGATCCTTCTACCACTCGGACGTAAGTGATCATGATTTAAGTGCACACAGTGAATGTATACGGAAGACTATGTCGTTAGTTATTTGAATCTTAAACCTCACCGGTCTTATATATCTTCAGGCATGGAGGAACTGGTCTTGGACTGTGCATCGTGCGAAACTTGGTTAGTCAAGTCACTGAAACTTTAGAATTTGATGAGTCATAGAAGCAATCAAATCATCTGAAATCTACTTTGTAATTTTACAGGTAAACAAGATGGGTGGAGATATCAAAGTAGTACAGAAGAATGGGTTAGGGACTATAATGAGGCTATACTTGATTCTGAGTATTCCTGACAATGCGGATCAAATCTGCCAGCCAGATTTCTCCAAGTACGGTCTCGTGGTACGTACATCTCTGAGAAAGAAATCAAGATAAACTGATCATGGATTAAAGCTTCCATGTTTGTGAACGCGTGTTACTGATTTTGAATGCAACAGGTTTTGCTTTCAATGTCTGGAAGTACAGCAAGAATGATCCAATCAAAGTGGTTGCGTAAACACGGCATTGCAACTGTTGAAGCATCGGACTGGAACGAGCTGACTCAGATCATTAGAGACCTCTTCGAGACGGGAAGCCGTGAAAACAGCTTTGATTCACAGCAAAACATTGCTGAATCACTGAGAGCAGAGCTTTCGAATATAGAAGAAATCAAGAACCCTGTGTTTGTCATAGTGGTGGATATCGGAGTTCTTGATCTCACTACAGATATATGGAGGGAACAGCTTAACTACCTCGACAGATTCTCCAGCAAAGCAAAGTTTGCTTGGCTACTGAAGCATGACACCTCCAATACAGTTAAAACAGAGCTCAGACGAAAAGGGCATGTCATGATGGTTAACAAACCGTTGTACAAGGCTAAAATGATCCAGATTCTGGAGGCTGTGATAAAAAACCGGAAGCGAAGCAACAGAGGAAATGGAAGCGATGAATCCCATGATTGCTTAGAAATCGATCCAACACAGTACGACACTTGCAGTTCCGATGATTCTTCTGAGACATCCAGCGAGAAACAAGGAGATAAATCTGTAAAACCAAGCACCTTGCACTCTCCAGTCCTTAAGAACTACCTCGTTGACATCACTAAAAGCAACGATGACTCAACGTCTGGAAGTATGACTCAGAAAAAACAAGAAGAAGAAGATTGGAAAGATCCAAGTAACCGGCTTTATTCAGGAATTGCTTTGGATGGAAAGAATCAGAAATCTCTTGAAGGTATAAGGATTTTGCTGGCAGAAGATACACCGGTTCTTCAACGAGTAGCCACTATAATGCTTGAGAAAATGGGAGCAACTGTAACTGCAGTTTGGGATGGACAGCAAGCAGTTGATGCACTCAACTACAGGTCTATCAATACACAAGATCCAACTCGAGAACACAAATTGTCAGAAGAAGAAACCACTAACAACAATATAAATCCGCAGAATGGTTTCCGAAATTCCTCACCTTATGACTTGATCCTCATGGACTGCCAGGTACAATTACTTCACTTTTGATTTCGATCCTATTCTCAATTCAACATGTAGTAAAGGCATCACCTTTATTCAACGTTTTCTCATGGCAGATGCCGAAAATGGATGGATACGAGGCAACAAAGGCTATAAGAAGAGCAGAGATTGGCACCGAGCTGCATGTTCCAATCGTGGCATTGACAGCTCACGCAATGTCTTCTGATGAAGCCAAATGCTTGGAGGTAGGAATGGATGCCTATCTCACTAAACCTATTGACCGAAAGCTTATGGTCTCTACCATTTTGTCACTCATCAAACCATCAACATTCGTAGCTTCATTTTCCGGTTGAAGCAAAGGGCAAAATCTAACAAGAGAAGTTTCTTAGGTTCGGGATCTTGGCTTTGTATATATGTGAATTTGTAGTGTTCAATCAAATCTTTTGTCGAAGAGGTCTTTTGGTCATTTTTGTTTACTACGATACCAAGAAGGCAAGAATGCTTCTACTTAAAATAAGATACGTATACTTGTTTTGAAGATGTGAAGTTATACGTATACTTGTTTTGTATATACGTATTTTTATTTTTAAGCAAGGTTCAGAGTCAGACACTGCATGTTATTTTAAGCGGGGAGAAAAAAGTTCATGGGAAAATAAAAAAGGATACAAAAATTGTAAGTAAAAATACTGAAATGGCCTATACAGGTTTCGAACCTGTGACCTTCGCGTTATTAGCACGACGCTCTAACCAACTGAGCTAATAGGCCAGTTGGTCTTTTATCTTCAAGAATTATTTTATACTAATAATAAACAATGAATAAGGAATCTTTGGCTAACTGTGTAAATATCACAATCGTATTTATTACGCTTAAGAATGTGATTGCTATTTTATACACTGTTTTTGACAGCTTAAGGAAGAAAATACCTAAACTAGTATTATTGTATGTTAATGTTGACATAATTAATAAGAGTATATGATGAAGACAAGTTCTCTGTTTTCAATAATGTGAAGATGGAATCTCCTCCAACCAAAATGATTCATGAATATCGTAAGCATGTGAATAAAGATTCGTTTGATGCTAACGTGAATACCATGAGAACAAGCATTATACAATTATGAACAATAATATTGCCGATGTTGACTGTCTGAAGGTACGTGTTTGAAACGGCATCGTTTGAAGAGTTAGACATTTTGTTCCTGAATGTAATGGAAGTAGGAATATAGAGGGAAAGAGAGAGAGAAGTGGTAGTGCAATATTAGCTCTCGGCTAAAGCTGGAAAAAGTATTTATCAGTAAAACAGAAGTAATCGTTTTTTAAGGATTAAGAGAGAGCATATCACAACGAACTCTTGAACCATTTTTTAAAGCCCAATGTGTTTCTTCTTCTTAAGCCTTCACTCTAGAGAGAGAGAGAGAGACGAG
This sequence comes from Pseudoturritis turrita, assembly GCA_900406555.1. Taxonomy (NCBI): domain Eukaryota; kingdom Viridiplantae; phylum Streptophyta; class Magnoliopsida; order Brassicales; family Brassicaceae; genus Pseudoturritis; species Pseudoturritis turrita. The sequence continues at coordinate 82,141 of OVBL01000958.1, read as the reverse complement.
ATGTAGAGAAATTACAATATGGAGCAAGCCTTTTGTGCTTTGCTCTTCTTTTTCTTCTGCTTTGGAGGTTGAAGAACCACTCTGATCGCTGCATCGAACACCGCCTTCACGTTCTGCAATTTCATTTCAAAAAACAGTTTCAAGATCTTTGAAGTAAAAGAGCAAACTCGTGTAATATTTTAATGCAGTATTCATCAAAAGGGAAGTTTTTCTTTCTTGCCTCCTGTGTTTTTGAACTGCACTCGATGTATGCAGGAGCTCCGATTAGCTTCCTTAGTTCCTCTCCCTTTGATGCCCAAAGTGTGGAATGGTTAAGACGGTTTCGTTTAAGTACCAAGCGGAGTAAAATGAACCGATTTAGAAAGAAAATCCTGTTACCTGAGCAGTGGTAATAGGTACAGCACCAGGGTGGTCAATGAAGAACTGTTTGTCATCCCGAAGATCTGCCAGATATGATGAACACAAAGCATAAGCACCGGCAGAGGAAAGTCGAAAAATCAAAATAGGTCTAGGTGGATCAGACAGCAGAAATCAGAAAGTGAAGCATTGGTATTATTAGCAAGAAACAGAACCCGTTACACCAATATTGACAGAAGATCTTGTATAAGTCTTTTGAAAAGCTTCATAATTGCTATATTTAGACATCGAATGGCTGCTTACATGCAAATGGTTGTCTCTTACAATGGAGGTGACAGATTAACTATCACGGAAAAGTGTGAGATACGAGAAACTATTTGACCCATAACGTATCCCAAAATTCATTAAAACAGAAAGAAGAAACATCACAGACGAGCTACCAAACATAAATTATCGCAGCATTTGTATTGCTCCGAAAACTAGCCCTATTTCCAGTAAATCAAAAGAGCTAAAAAATACCAAACAAATATATTTTGGACGTGAACAAATCAAAACAGAACCAACGAATGCAAGGTAATGCCCACTAGTGTCATAAATATCCAGAGGAGCTTAAGCAATGAGGAAAATCGAAAAAAATCTGGAGAGCTTATTGTCTCGATTACGACACAATGGGAATTAGCAGACATATATGCATCAAAAGAGATGTAAGAATGTAAGGTAATGTCCACTTGTGTCACAAATATCTAGAAAAGCTTAAGCAATAAGGAAGATAAAAAAGCTGGAGTGCTTATTGTCAAGATTACTCCACAAAGGAAATTAGCACACTTATATATATGCATCAATCATATGTAAAAAACGGAACTTACCTAGTTTGGTTCCAACAAGAACAATTGGGACACCAGGGGCATAGTGCTTCAGCTCTGGGATCCACTGCAAACACAAGGATAAAGCAACGAAAATCACAACCAAAAGACATTTTCAGTTTTCATCTAAAAACTTGTAACAAAACAAGAACGCACCTTCTTGGACACATTCTCATAACTAGCCTTACTGATTAGAGAGAAGGCTAAGATGAAAACGTCAGCACCGCGGTAACTCAACGGTCTCAACCTGTTATAATCCTCTTGCCCTGTTTACAACAAAACAAAGTTGAGAAGAAAAAGAAAAAAAAAAGCCATAGCTATCTGCTACTAAGTAAGATCCACATATCTTCACAGTACCTGCAGTATCCCACAATCCTAGGTTCACAGTGCTCCCATTAACAACCACATTTGCGCTAAAGTTATCGAAAACAGTCGGAACATAATCCTGTTCCACAGAAAGTCATAGGATAAGATACAAGCTCCACAAAAACTATGGATCCATTCATAGTTGACAAGCTTTGAGCTCATCAAATAAAAAAGCACATGAAGAAGACATTTGTAATTTCAATCTAAGAAGGTGAAGGAGGAGGGCACAGATATTATACCGTAGGAAAAGTGTTGCTGGTGTAAGAAATCAGCAAACAGGTTTTACCGACAGCTCCGTCACCAACGGTCACACATTTTATGAACCTCGAAGCGCTCATTTCCTTCTCCTCCAACCAGAATTGGAGCTACGTGATCACACTCCCCTCGAAGAATTCGAAAAAATCAACCTCAGATCTACACCTGAGGAAACAACAGAAAATAATCCCCTCAATAGAAACGCAACTCCTCCGTCTTCCCCCCTTCAACTCGGTACAAAGAAAAACCCTAGAAATGTTAGAAAAACAGGAAACCCTAAACGAAATCTGGAATGTGAGAGATGGGAAGAGGTGGATCAAAGAAGAAGAATGAGCTTGAAGATGATGAATCGAGAGAGAGAGAGGAAGTAGAAAAGTGATGGCCGGAAATTTATGCCATTGAAGCGTTCACAAAAGGAACAATCTCTGCCATGAATTTCCCCGATTGTTTTGCTTTTTTTTTATTTCTCTCCTTTTACCTTTCTGTTTAATTTGTTTCTTCTCTTTTTGTTTTTAACCTACAATTTGTTTTTTTTTTTTTCAGCAAAAATTCCAGATTGTATTTATTTAAAATATTACATGGAGTATAAAGCATTCTCGTGATTAATTATATTATTAATTTTGAATATCACATTCTCTGCAACAACATTCATATTGTGCCTTGTGAGTTTCTTTTTGACTATAAAGTGAAGCCTCGCAAAGGTCGTCAAGGTTGTTAATTTATGCAATAATACAACTTATTTGTAAATATCATTGTCAACTTAAATCATATGATCAATTAATCACTCATCAGATCCCGAAATTATTTTTGTGCATCAAAATATATTTTCAACAGAACACATAAAACGGAAACTTTGAACAATTATGTATTTTATGAGGGAACCTCATCTAATATCCAATGTTAAAAACTCTAGATTGCTCACCTGTGATCAATTATAAGATTCGTATAAACACAGCAAACTCCACAGGTTACAAACCATGAGCCACCATAAAATTCCGAGAGAGAGACCCAAAACCGAGTATACATTTCGAGCAGCAACCAACACACACAAGTCCCTTTTCTCGACCCAACCAAAGCCTTTTAAAACAAACTGTGACCTCTTTTTTTTACCAATACCATATTCTATACTTTGATCTTCTCGTATCTGTCACTAATCGCACCGCCTTTCTGCTTTTGGAACTCCATGAACCGAAGCGTACTTGCGAAGAATGATTCAGCAGATGGGTCAGATGTCAACGATTCTTCGTTCTTGATCAGTTGGATCATACTCTCGACTGATTCAACTGTTATCTGCGGAATCCCTTTCTCAAAGAAATAGAGGTACCTGCAAAACTCACATTACATTAAGCTTATACACGATGATGCTTCTCACTAGGGATGAGAAAAAGAAATGTAAAACTTATATGTTTACTTGTTTAGTATTTCGATGAAGAGGGTAACAGATCCAGTACTACTCCGAGCTGTGCTGGCCATTTGTTGAGCCGAATTTGCAATTTTTAGAGCTCGTTTGAGACAAAGCAGAACCCTGATGTCAAGTTAAGAAAAAAAAACAAATTATGATGAGATGGTGAGTTAAAACCACGCATTGTGTTCTACTGCACACGCGAAATATACCTTTCTCCATCTTGTATCGTCTCGTGATCTTCGAGCCAGAACAGATGAGAACATGCATAAACAGCTCGACATTGGTCAGGTTTCTTTAGAAGTTTTGCTGAATACTGCAAGAGAATAAGTTTTCCCTTGTCAGCTTTTAAGCAGAGCCATTTAAATCTAGACAAAATTAACATATCACGAGGAAATACCCCCGTAGCCTTGTGTGTTAGAGTATCTCTATTCTCAACACCAAATACGTGCATCCTTTGCAGAGTTCCAATTATAAGCTGCAAAGCCGTCACTTGGGCCTTTGAGTCCTGTTAAAAAGGACAAGTTTTTGAAACATGAGAAAGACTAAATTCACCCCCTTATTTTGTTTAGATACCAGACAAGCAAACAGTAGCACATTAACGTCCAAGAAATATATAACTAACCGAAATTTCTTCTTCGTATAAGATGTATGCCTGGGTGAAAAATTCGTATGCAATTGGTTCTTCATCACACTTATTCGCAGCCTAATGAAATAGGGAAAATCTGTGAGCATTTTACTGATGTCAGTTGCATACCAATCAATGCGGACAAAGGGTAATTTATTTACCTCAGCACATTGCAAGTACAACCGGAATGCCAAGTCAGGTGATGGAACATTAGGTAGTGCTTCTATAATCTGCAACACGCAAAATAATCCAACAGATAAAGACAAGAAAAAAGACTAAGAAACGGAGTCGGAGCCATACCAGTGGTACCCTTGCTATATCTACAAAAACTGTCGACTGAGAATTTTCAATGTCCTCAATGAGCTCGTATGTATGAACTAAATTTGCCAAGTTTAACTAAAGAAATGTAGCTCTGAAACACACTGTTCTACCTAGAAAACCAGAAATGAACACTTTGGCCAAGTTTAACCAAGGAAATGTAGCTCTGAAACACGTTGTTCTACCTAGAAAAACAGAATGAACACTTTGGCCATGTTTAACTAAGGAAATGTAGCTCTGAAACACGCTGTTCTACCTATAAAAACAGAAATGAACACTCTAGGAACGTGAAAAATTATGAAAACTTACCTGATTTAGAAATTGGAAGATTTTAGTAGCAGACACTGAAGCCTCTTTTCCAAAAGGATTGTCCCCTTCCACTGGTAATCGCCTGATTAGCTACAATTTTTTTTTTAAAATAGATGACAAAAATTATGTACAAAATTCCCCAAACTATATCAGATACACTTCTATGCGGTTTAACAGATAAAAAGAAACAACCAAACCATGTCATCGCTAATCAAACTCAACATAAAAACTATGAGGGGCTTTAAAGATTGTCATCAATTCACTTAAGTCTATTGCATTTTGAATAACTTCGTTTAAGAAATCAAACCTTTAGAGCAGAAACAACAAGGGGAGGAATGGTGAACTTTAAGCGCTTTGGCCCTCCTGTCAGGAAATGCTTCTTCAGGATACTGATTATCTGAAATTCAATGAAACAGCTTCAAAGACTGAAAGCCAAAACCTTAATAGAATGTTGAAGTACATGATTACTCCTGGTGGAAAAGTACAATATATGACTGGCTAGGAAAATTACAAACAAAGAATAGAGGCAACTGCAAATGAATGCAATAAACTAACGCCCTAAAACATATAAAACCTAAATGCAGGCCAGTAACTAGATAGCCTAATGTCAACATAAAGAGATGACACACATGAATGAATCTGAATGTGCAAGAGCTCCATGCACCTTAAACATCTCTTCCGCGTCATCATTATATAACATGTGAATGAGACGGGCAACAGAATTCTGCTCCTCCTCAAAATCATCTTCATCAACCTAAAAGCGTAGAAGAATATGTACAGAAGTCAAAATTCAACTTTCTTTTGGGGTTCTGACTATTTTTTTTTTTTGCAATTCACAAGTAATTGAGAGGATACGTCTTGAAGCACCAGATAGAAAATATCAAGATAGAAAATATCACTAAATGCTTATTATAACAACCTCAAGACCTTGCGGCTCATCCAAATCGTTGATAAGTCCTTTAATCAATTCAAGCAGTGCTTCAACCTACAAAGGTAAAATAAGACAAAGAAATTTTATTTTACCACACAAATGGTTTAATCCAAAGGCAAGGGACAGAGGTATCCTACCTTCTCCGCTGTAGCAATAAGAGTTTTATTTTTCATAATGCTTCGAATTATAACAGTAGCCATTACTCTCTTTGTCTCGTTATCAAGGTACTCCATTACAAGGGGATAATTTGTTAGTTTAAGGGTGGTGACAACATCGTTATACTTCTCTAAGGGAGCACTTAAAAGTGAGACAATCTCCTTTGTTGCACGGGTGTCATCAATCTTTCCTTTTCCGGACAGTTGCTTAATACATGATCCCTGGACAGAGAAAGTGGAGAACATCAAATTCACATTCTTTCATCCAATTTACCTTATTCCAGAGAAACATTAGTATAAGATACCTAGTATGAAGTCTTCTGAAAAGTAACCTACCATAAACTTGTATACAAAGCACATGCATATAACAGAATAAAACAAAAATTGCTGAACCAACATCCACTGCAGAATAAATAAACAAAGATGAACCTGAATCCAGTTTTTTTATATAAAAGATTGGCATCTTCTGACACAACTATCACGAATAGAACGACAAGATTATCTTAAAAATGAGATCCAGGGAGCCATTAAGCACCATTAACAGAATAAGAAGTATTTAAACTTGGATTAAGAAGTGAACAATAAGTATATACAGTCGCTATAAGAAAACTGACCAACACTTGGTCCGCATAATCAAGTCGATCAGGGTGAACATGCAGGGTAAACTTGAGAAGTGAGGAATATAGGGTTACTGCACTCAGAATAGGCATGTCTTCTTGTGCTTCTATCACCTGCAACATCATAGTTCTTCCACTAAGAAACTTTTTCCATCGAAGAAAAAAGGCGTCAAAACCACGTAATTTAAAAAGTGTAACAAATATGCAGAACTGTGTTCAGAAGGGTCATGTTTTGCAGCGAATACATCCAACACATAAAGAACACTGTGTGTTTCTACACGCTGATGGAATCGTATAAAATCAAGAGTTTTACTTAAAGAAAGAACTGTCAAGCAACAAAATAGGTGCGCCCTCTCAATGTCTTTCATGACGCTAACAAGTCTAAGTCAACCAAATTGCAACTGCACATACCCAGCAAGTTGATCACGGTCTACAGATAAAGGTTACCTTTCCAATTGCATTATTCAACTTTGAGAAAGCTTCCACTTGCAGGAAATAAGGTAATACTTCAGCATTTAAGGCAGCATAATTTGACAGCCTCTCCATTAAACGTGAAAGCACTGTCATGATGTCAACTGATGGCTGAGAAGAAAACCAGAGATAAAGTGAGATAAACAGGAGATTAGTGAACTACTGACACCAAAATATCCAAAAGTGCAGTTGATACTAATCCATAGTGAAGGAACATGCACAACTTCTTGTCTAACACAGCCAAATTAGTTAAATGGGAGCAGAGCATAATGCTAACTATGAGAGGGCTACTCAGACTACCTGAAGTTGTGGACAAGCCCCAAGAAGTACATCAAGAGTCTGCAAGTGATACTCGTCAGGAAAAACTTGAATGATACAGTCCATTAGGTAATATTGGGCAATCTCATCTCTGCAGTTCACTATCTGGGAAATCATCAGACAAAAAGCAGTTTTTGGTTAGGGAATAAGTTAAGTTTGCATGTGTATGAGTGTGCATAGCATATAATATTTTACCTGCTCTAAGACTCTAGGAAGAACAATATCTCTGTACATATCAAGGTCCACACCTTCTAACTGACTCAGCACATGAAGGTTCTTTCCAACCTGATACGTGAGGGAAAATGCATGCTTCCATCAGTACAAAACGAATGGTAGGCACTTTCAGTACATTGTTAGCAGCTGTAAGAAGTCCTATTACAAGGTCACGAAGCTCGCTCCTCTCTTTCTCCCGTCTCTCCTTTTCTCGAGCAGGTCCCTGCAGACCAGAAAGCCCGACAGCAAGCCTCAACTCAGGATCATCAAAGGGTAATGATTCACAAGCAATACAACACCTGCATGATCAGAATCATGCCCTCATAGTACAATTATATATCCATGACGTGCAAACATTCTGGCAAGCTCGTTTCCAAAATTAATAAAAGGGTGTATAACAATCTCGAATCATAACTCACCTGATGTTGCATTCTGACCCAGAGTTTATTCATCTCAGTAAAGTTTAGTAGTACAAACTCCACAGCATCTGTGACTGTATCCGCATCTCTGTAGAGAAGCAAACGAGTCACCAACTAGATGAATCTAGATTTCAGTATGTCAGTAACAAAAGTTTCTTGACCGTAACAGAAATGGATAATGATACTAATAAATATCGGGCTAATTGACCCAGCAGACAGCCAACATCATAAATGACGTCAATTCATCTAAGAAGATAATACAAGCACAAGCAAGAACCCCATGCGAGCCCGGCTGCTAGGAAGATACAAACCTAACAATAGTGTCTAAGTGCTTACCCTTCATACTCAGAACCAATGTCAGGTAATTTATCTCGACTAATTTGCGCAAGGTAACTTCTCAAGAAGAGACCACGTAGAGGATGCTGAATCCCACGACACATCTCAACAAGATCTTTAAGAATTTCCTTGGCAGGAGCTTCCTTGGTTTTGATATAAACGGATCCTGCTGTACATAGGAGATATCTAGGAAAGGGAAAAAAGAAAATGAACAGATAGTACTTTAAGTAGAAACGGGAAAAAACTATTATCCGAAGAAGTGCTAGCAACATTAAGTAGTGATCAAATAAACCATCTTTGAGATTATTTGAATTTGAGCTAAGAAGTACTAAAATGATCTTAAAATGGGCATTAGCAATTTTTCCGAAGGCACAATCTATCCAAAACTTGCCAAAAAGATAGGAACAGACAAGAAAGGGAGTGTGTATCCGTCACTTACAAACGTGGTAATATGTTACCAGCATGCTGAACAAGCTCATAGAGTTCAATGACCGAGCAGCCACGCCGAGTTTCTTCCATGAAGAAAATTTCAAGTTTCCTCAACTCATCAAAAGCTCGCATATCTAAAACAATCAAATCAAATCACAAAAACCCTATTAAGTTGAATTTAGGGATTGAGCGAAACATATGATCACTTTTAATAAAAGAGCCAGAGATCATCCCAGATAAGAACACGGAAACAACTCACAGAGGTCATAGTACTTGTGAGGTGAAAGCTTCGAAGTCCGCAACTCACTGAGCATCTGAGCCGAATACTTGAGAGCATCTTTCAGGTTATTCGAGTCCTAATCAAACGAAAAACAAAACAAGTTTTCCCAAAATCAAAATTAGGGGTTTTCTTCAATTCCACACACCCATTTCATGATATGAACAGTCCCAAACAAATTTCGAAATTTCTCAATTTCCCCCACAAAAGAAAATAGTCACCGAGAAACGAAGAGGAAGAAGTAAGGGGAAGGATTACAATAGCGCGTTGCATGTAGAATGCGTTCTGCTTGAAAGCTGCGGCGCCGGCGGCGAGCCATTTCTCTTCATCTTCTGATCCGTCTGCGATCATCTTCTTCCTCTCGCTCTCTCTAAATCTCGATCTCTGGGTTTCAGGTTTCTTTAATTTGTCAAAAAACGACCTCATGAAGTCTTTGGATGGGAAATTATGTCCTGCTTCACATGTCTACGCTCTCCTCTATATCCACCGTCCGATGTTCTAATTAACTTTAGATCTAACGGTCCAAAGCATCTTTCGGAAAACTACAATAGTCGTCTGCTTTGGTTTGGAACAAAACCGTAACCAAAAACACCAAACCAAACTAAGACGACAAATTTAAACCGAAACCGATCCAAAATCACAACGTCGGACCTTACATTCAAAGAATAAAAAGAGCATCGCAGAGACCGACTTTGAGCTCAAGCGAATAGCATGAATTTGGAGCTTTCTAAAAATCATGAAACGGTTTTATCTACAAAACGGTTTAATTTTTTTAAGAAAATATGCAAACCGGCCTTTTTTTATTCTCTAGTTTACGGTCTTCTAAAATTCAGAACCGGCTAAAAACTACATATCCAAGGACTATATCACGGCATCTAGGAGAGTCCTCCTTATTTCATATGATAGTTCACTTATTTTCCTTATATTCAAAGTCCCAAAGCGTGTCTCATGCACTTACCGCTTAGTGTATGGAATTTTTGCAAATCTCTTTGCTTCTCAATTATTCATTTGAATGTTTGGCTTTCAACTACATGAAGCATAATAATAAAGACAAGAAATGTAGTTGAACGTCTTTGAAGAAGATGAAAACGAAAAGCAAAGTCCGATCATTACAAGGCACTGCATGAGTGCACTTAAGCGGATGAGCCATGGCCAGATTCATTCCTGCAAGAGCTTCCTCCATGTTAACTTTCTCTGCTTTGATTCTCCAGTCAAAACACTGCACCATCATTCCAATCGCAGAAAGATATAAGCTGGGTTTGATCCAGGACAACCTCTTCTTCCACTGCCAAAAGGGAAGTACTTCAGTGCTTGCTCTCTTATCTCATCTTCTCGCTCTGATCTTGAAGAAGCTAGAAACCTCTCTGGCTTAAACTCATCAGGATCTTCCCAAGAATCAGGGTCTCTCATCAGAGCATATACGTTAACTACAAGTGCTGTCTTCTCTGGTAAGTACAACTCTTTGATCTCACAACTTTCTTGGAATGTCCTAATTAAGAGAGGCCCCGGCGGGTGCAATCTTCATTCCTGCAAGTAAAATCGCTCTAGCTCCTCTGCACGGACTTCTCGTGACTGCTCGAGACTCGCTGTTGGCAGATACAACGCGTGATGAGACGTTAACGTCGTGCGTCCTGTAGATTTCATAGGCCATGGAGGCAGAGGAGACAAGGACTATGGGGAAACTGAAGATGCGGAGATGGAGAAGAGGTCCATACTTGGAAGAGATTTTCTGTAGAGACTTATGGATTAGAGAAGAGAGGAGAAGATGAAAATGGCCGATGATCGGAAGAGAAGGAGGGCTCTGAGGCAAATGAAAGTCCACTTGTGACCCCTTTCGTTTCCTAAAGAAGACATAGTAAGAGAAGAGTGAGAAGAAGCAGAGGAGGATGTAGATGAAGCAGTTTTGAAAGGAAACGTTCATGATTGCTGCCATTGTTGCTCAAAAGTGAAGACGAAGATGAAACGTAATCAATAATCCCGTTAATGTAATGTTATGAGTATGACCAACAAAGGTTTGTTTATTACATTAAAATTTTGAAGAACGTGAAAATAGCGGACTAGCTGGATCTGCCACTTCAAGATATGCCCATATTACACCACCAACAAATTGCAAACTCGAAAAGCAATTTCATACAAGAAATGGAATGGACATAGGTTCAAAGAGGATGCGGAAAGCGTGGTCGTGGAGGGCCGCGGTGAAAGCTTCAACTAACCTCCATATTTGGAAATGTATGTTATCTCATTTTTAACTCTCTGAAACATAATATGACTCAAAAAAAAAGTCGTAGCATGTAATCTTTTCGATTATTTTAATTTGAATAACCTTTTATCAAAACAAGAAGAAGAAGAAGAAAAAAAAACCAATTTCACGGAATTGCGAGCAAGAGCTATTCCGGTATCTTATGTAAAATTGATTTTGATTTACTATATATAACCAGTAGCACATCTACAAAGAATCACACATATATTTCCAAATTTTAAGGCTATCTAAATTACTTAGGAAAACTATTTGTTGGTCATATTAACGACTCTCTGGACCAGCTTTGATGAATCAGAACGGGACGGTGAACGGCAATGCGTGTAGTTCGGCTTCCGGAAGAAACCGAGCGGATGGCGTGGCCATCGAACTACTTCCCTGGCTGGTTTTCTGATTGCTAACGTGGTGATGGTGATCTCTTTTGGCGCCAAACTTCATGAACAACCACCATTCTTGATCTTCAGAGTCTGTGAGCTTGCTCTCAACCCGATCAGGAGTCCAATTCTCGATGAGATTCAAGAATTGCTCGGCCATAGAAGGAGGGCATTTGCTGCTGCATAGTTTTGAAGATCCAATGGTTTCTTGATGAGAAGAGCATGACTTCTCTTTACCGTGTTGCTTACTGATTTTTCTGTCATCTTTCAGAAGCAATGTTTTCTTCTCTTTACTGAGTTTAGTTGAGATTTCTCTCGAGGAACCATAAATTGGATCTCTCTTTTTCTCTTGACAGACCCTTAAAGCATCTCGTGGAGCTTCATTTGCAGAAGTCGAATAAAGATGACCAACGGACTCGCTAGGAGCATCCTGAGAAGCATCTAACCTTTTCCAGGAAGAATACAGTTTTTGATCCTTGTTGGTCATCATCACCTCATGATCTTTCTGCTCTTTGCAAGGTAACCGGATCCGTTTGCCGATTTCTTCAAATTCATAGCAACAAATTTGAAGAAAGAATGTCACCATCGTGTGTGCACGTGAAGCAAACAGACCCAACAACAAGTAAACACATACAAACTCACCAGAGTCGTTATGCCTACCATCGAGGGGCTGACTCTGTATCTGCTTTGGTCTCTCATTGCTATGGAGAGAGCTATCACAAGAGTTCTGAGAAGATGTTTGATGCTCAAGTTCCACTGTAAGACAGCTCTTCTCCAAGAACTCGACCTCACTGTTCATAAATTCGCGACCATCATCAACCTTCTTACTAGCATTGGCTCTTTCATCTCTGCGTTGTCTCTTATGACGGTGCTTTTTGCTTCGATCCGCCTCATTTTCCCTCTCCTTCCTGTTTTTATCCTTCTTCCTGTGTTTTCTATCTTTCCTAACTTCTTCCTTTGAATTTTCAAAGCAATGGAACAACAATTAATGTCCATAAATTGCTTATCCAGTAAAAAACTAGGAACCATTCGGTGGGGCAAAGAAGAAGAGAAAGAAACACAAGCAATGTATAATTGTCACAGTGATTACAAAATCACCAATCTACTTGAATTGTCATCTTAAACGAGCCAATTCAGAGAATCCAATGAATCAAATTTCATGTTTTGACATACATTAGTATGAGTTTAAGTAAGATTTTAGATTCCCATCAACATAACAAATTTACACTTTTTCTTTCAAGCCAATCAATTTTTCAAATTTCACAATAAGATCGAACAGTGAACCAGGAAGCTGAGCATTCTAAAAATCACATGAACTTAGGACATAAAAAAAAACCAAAGCCATGGACTTTAAATTGCTCAACAAACCTTGATCGATTCGATCAGAGACTCGTTCCGGACATATCCAGGTGGTGGAAACGGGTAACAACGAGACATCTCACACACACCGATCACAGACAAACCCAGGAAAAACCAACCAAACTCAGAAGCGAACTCGCGAAACCCTAGATTGGTTACGACGAGAGATCGCAAGTGGGTTTTCAGAAGAACAACGTTAGGGCTTTTTCTTATCCCGCCATAATATTGGAAAAGACAAATCGAGAGACAGGATTTGGTAAGAATTCGAGATCAGAGAAGAACGAAGGTGGTCACGAAAATTCCCAGGCTTCGAAGCTCTCCGATCTAGAAAATGTTTCTTAACCACATAGATGCGTTATTTATAGAAGAAACAAAACGTGTGTTTGGCAATAGGAATAACACTAAACCGGTGTCGTAAAATTGTAGAGCTGTCTTCTACTTGACAAAACACGCTTTACATGGATGATCATTTTGGACCACCATAAGGCCCAACAAAAAGCTCATAGAATGTTTTATAGGCCCTTACATAATAATCATTAACTTTCAACTCTTCGGTTCTAAATAATGGTCCTTATCGACGGCCAGTTCTTTTGTCGACCAACGTCAGCTCATTGGTTGCTATTAGCAATAGTGATCAACGACAACGACAACGACAACGACATATTGTGTTTTTCGTTTTATAGTCGTTAAAATTGATCATTATGACTTATGATGTTCATTTGACTATTACTACAATTTGTTTTTTAATTCAGAATTGTAAATTTTTTAATATATGATATTCTATGATACAATTTGTATACACAACATCAATAAAAAAATTAAATGTAATTAACAAAATTTTATAAATATTAGTACTAATCAAATGTAATCATATAAATTAACATAATAAAAGTCTCATAAAAAAATAAAACTCTCATGATAAAAGGTTTTTAATTTTTTTTTAATAAAGAACTCAATCTCATAATAAAAGTTAGAAAAAAATAAAAACTCTATCTGATTTCATTTATTTATTTTTTTTTAAATAAATTATTTTTTTTAATTTTAATTTTAATTTATTAGTTTTAAAAAAAAATTAATTTAACTATTATTTAATTTAATTTTAATTAGTTTATTTATTTTAATTATTTTTAGTCACAGCGACTAAATGTTATTCGTTTCGGTGTCGCGCGACTGGTCACTACGACAGACAAACGAACAACATTTGGTCGTAGTCACTACTGCCAAACAAATAGAGCCTTTAAATGAACTATGAAAAAAATGAATGAGAAAAAATATTATATTCTTCTTCATTCCTCAAAAATTACACTATATGAAAGTAAGTTGTCGAGTTATAACGTTCACAGACACATTATGATTGTGGATCAATGCGAAGTCGTTCAATGTTTGATTGATGTTACACAAGTTGTTGCTGATGTTGATCCTAATTCTGAAAAGAAGTTGTCTACGACGAATTCTAAGAAAGAGGAGCGTACCTCTAGTAAGAATGACACAGATTCTCTTAAAAAGAGTAATATTCGGCAGAGCTGGCTTTGAGTTTTAGTAGACTGCAAGACAGAAGAAAAAAAACTATTTTGCACATTTTAATTAAAAAAATGAGCTGTTTTGTAAATAGAATCGATCCTAATTTTTGAAAGACCGTAAGTCCATGCCAGTAACCATCTCAATTTTTTTAAAAACCCATGCGGAATTTTTTTTTTGGGCCTTTTTAGTATAAATATTTTTTTTTGCACCTTTTAATATAAACTTTAAAAGAAAAAAAAATTGGGCCCCATTTTTTTTAAAGTTTCTGAAAAATTTGGCGCAGACCCCGGCGTAGGCCTTACTCGCCACCCCTTAGAGCCAGCACTGTTCCATGCTTGATCTATTTGGGTTCAGAGCCGGTCCTAATACTCTGACAGCTTCGAGGTTAGAATCTCAATAAAAAGATTCACATGCATAATGTGCTTTTTCGATATAGTAACAGTTTTGGATGATTAAGAAACTAATATTTTGTAACGCATTGTAATTACATAATTGTTCAATACAGGTCAACATTTTCTATTTCACCCAGGCAAGATATGCTTTCCGGAAGATCATCACGAAGATTGGCACACCGATTTGCTGACTTGTTGCTCATAACCTTTTCTGTTTAATGTAAACCCAACGTTATTCCACGATCAAGATTCATGCTTTTTTACTTTTATGCTGTGAGTAATTTAAGGTTTCAAACACAGGCTTGAAAACATTCTTTTTCCCATGTGGTACATTGGCAAAGATTTTCACTGTGGCAATTAACAGACACATCTGTAAAAAACCTTATATGAATGCAGACTATGACTTGTACCTGTTTGAACAGCGTCAGTCAATCATATCTTTTTTTAGTAGAGTCAATACGATTTTTATAAGGTTCCTCCCTCGAATGAAATTTAATGGGATCCCCAGAGACCATGTCTTCATCCATAGGATTCCAAGTACCCGGATCAATCGAAAGCTCAATTCTCTATGAATGCAGACTAATTTGTGACCTTCAGTATATAAGCTTTCAAGAATCTGATGGAAAAACTCGATTTTTTGGCTTTCCAGCTTTAGCTGAAGTTTGTAATGAGCTAATGGTGTATTCTTAAATACTCCCATGCTGCTGCTATACTTGCAACATAAGGAAGAAGCTTCGAAACACATTGAACATATATGGATGTCTTGATTTGGCAGGGAGGGTCCATTGACGACTTTTTGTCACATATAATGAGTTGTTGTTGTGCCCTTGTCCAAGAACTGAGAGAAGTCGAGATTCGTGGAGCTTCTTACGATAAATATATACGCTTATAGATAGAGTAACATTTCTTAACATCGATTTCGAATTCTTGGATCTAATATTTGAAACCGGTACATGAGATTTAATGTAGATATATTTTGGGAACAATACTCCATCGAGATTTCATAACGTTATTTTATATTTTATATTACATGCAATATGTAATTATGTAGGTGATATAAACTAGCCCTGGGCATTCAGGTCTTCAGGTCGGGTTCGGGTCGATTCCTATCGTGTCCGGGTCTTTTGCGTATAGGAGTTTTTGATCCATATAGGTACCTGTAAAGTTTCGGTTCGGGTTCAGGTTGGTTCTATTCGGTTTCGGGTTGGTTCGATTAAAACTTATTATATCTGTACCCGAAAATTTCCGGGTACCATTCGGTTCGGGTATTTTCAGTTTCTTTGTATCCGAAATTGCTTCTTTTTACCCGAAATGTGTAAAAATAACATGTAAAATATAACAGTACCCGAACCAATAACAACACCAAAACTTTTGAAATACCAAGTCCAAAGTTCAAACTACTTGAAAATGTGACAAAAGAAGGATGCAGTTGAGACATAGGCAATGAATACTCATCAAACATTAAAAAAACACATAGAACACATGGAACATATAAATCAGTTCATCACTACGTGGAGAGCTTTGTCTTTTGGAACCAGAAACTTGAATCTTCAAAGTTCAAACTTGAAAGGCATCAGTGAGTGTACCTCCAAACACTTGAACTGTGAACATATGTTCTCATGATCTCATCAATTTTTCTGCATCAAATTTAGCTAACAATGATCACCAAATCAAGTTAAATAGAAGAACTATGCAATGTGAATGTATATATGAAACTTTTTTTTTTTTGACAACTCTTAATTTTATTAATTAAAATTTGGGAATACATGGAGAAGAGGGGAAATCATTCTCTTTGATTGCTACAATAAAACAAATTAGAAAGAGCAGATAATTATTCATAGTAGATTGACAGCGAATTTGAGACAAGGCTCAAATGCGTATGTAGAAAATTTACGGCATAGCCGGAATGTTGAAACTTGGTCACTTTAAAGTGTGACGGTGAATACCAATCGTCATCTCCGGATCGCGTCGAAACGAAACCGGTTGGTTCTTCTGGCCCCGTGAAGAACGCTACACAAGAAGACAAGACGATGAGTATGTTGGAAATCATACTCGGTATTGCGACCGAGCAAGAACCACTTTTCATAGAAAGGGGACGTGATGGAAAGTTTATTGAATATGGGACAGGAAGCTTCGATGAATCTGGGTGAATGTATATATGAAACTAAACCAAGCAAAGTTTATTGAAATAGAGTTATTTATGGATTTACCTCACTGTGAAGGTCCTTTGAAGTTGAATACAGGTTCAAATTCCAAAGATAAATCAAATAACATAGGGTTAGAAATCACGCAGAATTGAAAACGAATTATAACATAAGTAAAAGACTAAAAGATATAGAAATTGCCTCTCATAAGCAGTTGTTCTTTTCTTATCACTCCTTTTTCATTCATTTTTATTTCACACTTCAGCCATTGCTCAGTAGACATAAGGACTTCAATCATGTAGTGTGTCAAACAGCTCCTAGATGAGTTTAAAATGCTACCACTAGTGCTAAAAGCAGATTTTGATGCTACTAAAGACACTTGCATTTCAAGTATATCCCTAGCTACTAGTGAAAGAAAAGGGTACTTTGGACTGTTTACCTTCCACCAAGAAAGAAGATCATACTTTGTACCGTTTGGAATGTTTGGATTCTCCTCACTCTCTTTCAAGTATGGCTGTTTTCCTAGAGTGAGGCTTGCACAACTGAACTCTAGAGCAAAAATGTTTCCAAGCTAAGCTCTCTATAAAAGCTAAAGGTAATTCACATATCACCATCATCTCATTAGAAACTTCCCTAACCACAGAATAAGAGATCTTAGACACCCTAAGACTACCACTATCACCATCAGGAGTTAACACAGTTTTCTTTTGGTATTTATTAGCAGCTTGCCATACCTGGAAAGCCTTGCAGGTGACATTTAGATGTTTCTTCATGTTGGATGTGCCAGACTTCGATGGAACGACTATCTCTCTCCCACAATAATGACAATTAGCTTTCTCACGATCGTCTTTTTGTCTGGTGAAGTGTTTCCAAACCCAAGATCTTGTCCTCTTTTTGAATTAGAACCACCTCTTCCTTATGTTTCTTTACCCTTGCCTTTATTTCCATGATTTGGTGTTTCAACTTCAACCTCATCATCTGATCCATCAGATACATCATTCACATCATCCATTGGGACATCTGTATTATTTGGATGCTCATTAGAAGCCATCTGCATGAAAGAGAATGGGACAAAGACAACATAATCAATCAAGCATAGCTTAACTAATATAATGAGACAAAGTACAAATGCTCAACTAATATAATGAGACAAAGTACAAACAAAGAGAGATATAGCTTACGATGACATAAAGGTTACAAAACTCTTATACCTGAAACACAACTAAACAGAATCAATGAGTCTAAAACATAATCTATGAGACAAATAGTCTTATACATATACGATTATATAAACGGAATCAATGAAACAAAGAAACACAACTAAACAACCTTATCTAACAGATACAACTTATAGTCTTATACATACACAATCTTAGCTCTAGAGTTGATGAATGATGATTGTAGAGACTCACTAATAACTATCTATTATCACAGAGAAATAGTTAGCTTACAATTTGATTAAGAGACAAAGAGTGGAACAGAAAAAAAGAGAATTATAAAGCATTAGAGAGCTTAGTAGTACTAGTAGCTTACTAGTTGATGAATGATGATTGCATTGTAGAGACTAGAGACTCACAGAGACCTATCTATACTCACAGAGAAAAAAAATTACATAGACTCAAAGAGAAAACCAAATTAGAAGCTTATCTATACTCACAGAGAAAATCGAATCATAAACTTATATAGACATAATCTTTTTTCCTCAATACAAATCAATCAGAAGCTTATAAGCCTTATATAGACCGAATCCAAGCTTATAAACTATTAACAATCAAAACCAAATAAGAAGAACAAAAAGAATCAAAACTAAAACAAAAGAAAACCACGAATCAAATCAAGCAGACGAAATAACAAGAAGCAAGCAGGAAAATAACGAATCGAAGCAAATACGAAGGAAAATTGAGTACCACTGATCGATTTCGAGATGTCTCTGACGGAGGAGACACTGATCTTCGACGATTTGGTTCCAGTTTGGGAATTTGATCGAGAGTAAACGTTTCGGTTCTTCTTAGGGTTTTAAAATATGTTGGATCATTGGGTAGAAAGAAACCATCCAACAACATTAACTGCGTATAAGATTTTTATTCGAGTATGTTCGGATACCCGATCAGATCTCGGGTAGGAACCGGACCCAAACCTATACACGTGGGTATAAGATTTTATTACCCAATAGGGTTAAAAGTGACATAACCAACCCGATCCGAACCGGGTATTTCGGGTCAGTTCCAGGTTCGGGTCTTCGGATCCGGTTTTTATGTCGAGGGCTAATAAAAACATTTTAAAGAATAAACATTTGATTATAAAGAGAAAAAATATTGATGGGTGAATATGTAAGCTCTATAAAAAGAATGGTTTAAAGGTGTTGGAGTATATAAAACTCTATTTTTAGCAGACTATTATCTTTAATGCTAGGATTTAAAAGTGTTGGATTGTGCTTTAGTGTATACCATAGAACGCGAGTCGACCAAAAGGAAGATGAGCAAATTCATGGTTACACTGTTTCCACCTTTTAGTTAGCAGACATTAGTGGCCACCAAATTTGCTCTTAGTTGTTTATTGTCTCTCTGTTTCTGGTTGCTAATAAACCATACACAATAACAAGTCAACAACGATAAGTTAGAATCTTTTTGGACATTATCATCAACACTTATCTCCATCAGGTAATTGATGATAGTGAACAAAAGAGAACCAAAAAAAAATTTCACACAAAGGAGGGGTGAGCATTGGTTCGGTTCAGATATTTTTGGTTTGTTGGTTTTTTGGGTTGAGAATAATCTTGCCGAAATAACCAAACAAAAATTCGGTTCGGTTTTGAGATGATTTATTTTGGTTCTTCGGTTTGACTTTTAATAAAAAAATTGATTTTTTAAAAGAAAATTCGGTGCATTTTGGTTATTTTAGAATTTCGGTTTTTTTGGTTAAAATAGATTAGGAAATATAAAAGAAATATTTTAAAAATAGGAAAAAATCAAAAAATCCATCGGTTTAGAGGTGTCGACCAAATCGAATTAAACCGAAAACTGAAGTAAATTTGAAAAAATGCTGATTTGTTTGCAGCTCAAAAACGAATCAAAACCGAAAATGTCAGTTCGGTTCCATTCGGTTTGGATTGAATGTCCACTCTACAAAGCAGCAATGTTATGGTGATGACCAGTATGAGCAAGAACTACAGTGCAGTAATGGGTTAAACAGTAAAACAGAAACACAGAGATTTTTCTTTTCTTACAGTGATCTGCACTAAGACTTGGCATTACAAGAATACAAGAAGCTAAGTAGAGAAAATAGTACAGAAAGTCAACAGGGTTGAATAGGAAAACGACATAAGAAGAAGAAAGTTCGTTTGTTTCTTTTTCTAGATACTTTTTTTTATACACACACACTCCTTAATTTACTTCAACAAATCTATAGCTTTATGCTAAAATGTTCAGACTTATCTCTTGTTCATGAGAAACACTTTAAATTTCCCCAAAAATAAAACAAAAGGATTTGCAGATTTTTCTCCTCAAAAGGGAGCTGTTGATGACCGTTGTAGTGTTTTCTTTATTTGGTGTTGTGTTGCTTCCGTCATTTCTAACTGCATTCTCCAAAAAAACACAGAAACATAGAAGCATAACTCAAGACCTTAAGTAGCAGAATCTTACACTTTAAGTGTCATTTTCTTTTTCACTTCTTGATGAAGTTTCTTAAGATAGAATTAGCAAGAACTCAGTGTCTGGTTTTACTTTTTTACCTGCTCATCTTGTCTCTTGAGTCTTGCATTCTCCTTCTGCAGGTGAGCAATTTCAAGCTCCAGCTCGTTTGTATATGCCTGAAAGATAGAAAAAAAGAAAGAAAGAAACATGTACCACTTTTAATCAAAGATATTATAGTTTCTTTCCCTTTGATTCACACGAAATTGAATGAGTAAGGAGAGACACATTCCTGTTTCCTAGCTCTGGAACGAGCAGCGGATTCTCTGTTCTTGATCATACGCTTATGCCTTCTCTCACCTCTGTTTTGATCAGAATCTTGGCTTCTTTTCTTCCCTAAACAACCAAACCTTGCAGATTCCTCAAAGTGGGTATTAATGGAGTTAGGGTTTAAGCTGAGAACAGTTGCAGGAGGAGGAAGAAGAGAGCCGTAGAGAGTGGAGGAAGAAGAAGAAGGTTGTGGTGGTTGTTGATCCAGAGGTCTGTTGAGAAAATCTTGGAAGATGGAGTTATTAGGGTTTTGGTTCCTCAACATTGGCTCATGATCAATGTTTAGTTGGCGATGGTGGTGAATCGAACCAAGGTTGATTTCTTTCCATACTTCTTCCATGGTTACTTGAGACATGTTCTGAGCTTGTGAATGAGATGATGATGATGATGATGATGAAGTTGATGATGAGGAGGAAATTGAAAAAGCACTAAGGTTGATCTTATGCTTTGATGATGACAACATTGGAGAACAGAATATAACAGCATAGAAAGCTTTTGTCTTTTGGTTTTTGGGGTGTCAAATGTCTTATAGCTTTGAGAGAGAGAGAAAGAGAGGAGAGAGAGAGCAGAAACTGTGAGCTTCTTCTCTCTCAATGGTCATTTCTCTGGCTGGTATTATGATGGTTGGGTCCAGTAGAAGAGACAGAGATGTAATTGATCTGGAAATAAAAATCATTAGATGACTTTTCTTGCTTAATCCAAAATGTGATAGTGATAAATCTATAGTTATGACGTCAAACTTTATCACGCAAGATAATCATTTTAAAATTGCAAGATAACATGATCCTTAAATCTGGAGTTGGTGGGTAAGAGATTCTTTGGTTTTAAAAAGGTAGCCAATAAGCTATGGTTCTGGTCTCAACTTTAATATCACAATTCAAGACCCTTTAAATCGCTTTCAAGTGTGACCTTTTTTGCTTTAATTTTTACCAAACTTTTCTCTTTGTTTTTTACTTTTTTTTTTTATATTTTTTTCAAATTTTATAATAGTTTCGCATACATATAACTTAGTAGTTTATACTCATTTAAATTCAAACCCACATATTAGACATGATAGATTTATAGTAGTTCTTTGTTTGTTTTTTATATATAAATATAAACAACAAAACAAAAGATAATTGATGATCAATTTTATTTAGTTTTGATCTATAAAAGAACAAACTCTAAAAAGTAGAACAAACAAAATAATTTATATTTAATATTTAAAAACTCATATCTTTGGTCAAAAACTCTAAATTTCCTCTTGTTTCAGCCGCCGCCTATCAAAACCGAGGTTTTTGCCGAAGTTTCGACTGGCGGCCGGCGGCTCCCCTAATATCGCCGCCGATCATCGTCCCTCTTTTTTTTTTAAGTCTTTCTGTTTTTTTTCTCGGCGGATCTCGAATAAATTTTCGACCTAATTATAGTGACATTTGACGATGCAACGACATTTTCTCTCTTCTATGAGGGGCTCCGACAGCCGGATACTAGGTGGCATTGGAACCACCTTTGACCAACGGTGTGGTTTGGCCGCAACGCCTTCTCTGTTTGGGTTGTGTTTTAGCTTCTTTTTGCATATATAAAGTTCGTCGGTGGCTCCTTGAAGGTCGATGACGATGTGGTATTCGGTCATTTCCTCTCCTAGTTTGGGATTTCTGGTATGCTCTGATCTCTAGCTGAGATTCGCCGCAGTGCTTTTACTTTTGGATCTTGGTGAAGCTTTCTGGGTGGGGTCGTCGTGGTTAGAGCAAGGGATCTTCTGGGTCGAGTTTTTATCAAAATTAGCTTTATCGGATTTTTGTCATATCTGTCTTGGTTAGCCTACGTTTCTTTCCGCTTCGATCGCGTATCGATCTGGTTTCAAGTTTGGTGTGGTCTGGTTAGATTGGGTTTGCTTTTTCTCTACGAAAAATATCAGGTCAAGATTTTGGCCAGTTCAAACGATTCTACCGAGACGCCGTCAAGTCGTGATTTTTTCGACATCGCCATTTCCGGGAGATGTGTGTAGATCTTGTTTGTCTAGATCTCATCTTGCCGGTTTAGATTCCTAGTGATGAGGACATACAACTAGATGTGATATATGGAGAAAAGGAGGTGGTCAATGTGTTTGAGAACTCTCTAACATGTCTAAAATTCAGAAACAATCAAGAAGAGTTTAAAGAAATCAAAGGAAAACCACCATATCCACCCGAATGCAAATATGGCTCAAAAGATGAAGTCCACAAGCCCAAGATGAAGAAGCCCAGCGCCGAGCAAACTTGGCATTTCTTGATCAACCTCTCAAAAGCTCAATCCAGTGGAGACCAAAGAGGACCAACCCAGATAAGCCTACAAACCTACAATCACTCCAATGGCCCGATAAAGACAGATGGCATTCCTTGGAGGATTCCGGCCTAACCAGAAAGAGTTCAGCCCAAAACTGACATATTCCATGATCTTGACTCATCAAGGGCACGCGACAAACCAAGAACCGATTCATACTTATAGGAGTGTCTTCAAGTACACCAGCAAGCTGGAGATCAAGCGGATCTCTTCACACCTCAATTTTTCTTATCTGGAGCCAATTAGATCAATATGGTCCAATTGATATATCCTTTTGATTTATTCAAACCAGCTGATGTGAAGACCTTCCACACCATCTAAAGACTCCCAAGAATATGTCGATTCATGCACAATTTGTCTAGATACAAGAAACTTCACATTTTCTTTAATTGGCCAATATCAAGCTATAAAGGCCATACCAATCAATCCTTTTAATTTGTTTTGCATTTATTTTGATTTATTTGTTTCTTTTTAAGCATTCTAGACCATTAATCTTAGCTGATCATGAGCATATACAAAGCTCATCATCCCCATTATAATATTCACCAATTTGATCAATTAAAAACGTTTTGTTTCTTTACAAAATCTTGTCTTTGTGTTCTTGTTTACATTGAGTTGTGTTGAATCACTTCTATTATATTCGTGCGAATTTGAGTGTTTGTGGAATCAACCACTCTTTTTCGTGTGAGAAGCCTTAGTTCTTGCGAGGAAGAGCCCTTGAACTAAGTATTTTGTCCATTGATCCATTCGGTTCAGCCATAAACCGAGTTGATTGCCATCCATCCATTTGAACCATCAAGAAATCTCTTAATCATCGTGTGTTATAAGCAGAGTGGAATCCAAACTTATATCATTTGCTATCAGAGCTAAAAGCTCATATCCAAGGTTGCATCAACAAAACGTCTATTCTTTGTTTTCTGTTTTTTTTGTTTCATCTTTTATCGAAAATTCCAAAAAACAAAATTTGTTCTTTTTGATTTGTTTTTGTTTCATTTTATAAACTAAAATTCTATAAAATCTTTTTGTTTTTTTTTTTAGTTTCTGTTTGGTATCTTCATTAAAAGAAAATCACCCCAAAAAATTACATTTTTCAATTTGTTTTGGTTTTATTCAAATATTTTAGAAAATTCCAAAAAAAGTTTTTCCTTCTTTGTTTTTTTTTTATAAAATAAAAAGTGTTTTCGATTTATCTTAAAATTTATTTCATCCAAATTATTTTTTTTAAAAAGTCAGTTTTGTTTTATTTGTCTCCTTTTTCTTTCAATTTAAAAACCAAAAAAGACCAAGAAAATTTTTCTTTTCTTTTGTGTTTCAATCATGGATACAACAATTTGTGAGAAAATATTTGGGATCCTTAAACAGATGCAATCTGATGTCAAAGAGATAAATGTTATGTTTGAAGCGATGGACAAACCACTAACACGCCTTAAGCAGAAGTTGGCAAAAAGAAACAGTTTGCTTGATGTACCATACTGTGAAGGCAAAGAGCCTGAACCACCTGACCCATCAAAAAACAATCCTTGGATGCCCATTCCCATCGCAAAACCTAAATCCGTGGAGCAAAACAAAAAGTAATCTCATCCTTGTTGATCAAAGAACAACTATCGGCATGCATACCGATCCATCACAAGCCGCGTACCTAGTTTTGAGGACAAAACCTTGGCAAGAGGGAGAGTATGATGAGGACATCTAACCACATGTGATATTGATGCTATGTCATATTTTACCATAAGACTAACAATGCAAAGGTGCAAGTGCACATCAAATCAATTGTAGTACTTGAGAAATCGATTCCACGGAGACTTTGAATGCACAATAATAATCAAGAAATAAGAATTAAGCTAAGTAAAAACAAATTTTTATGGGGTTTTGAATGCAATTAAATAAAAGCTCTAAACTAAAATCGATTTAAACAATAAAATCTAAGTGTTGGATTTTCATGGATTTCTCAGGGATTCACAGTTTGAATTATTCAGGACTAATTCCTAGAGGCAATTGACATCGTTTTCCTTCGTCCTAGAACTCAAATCACTATGATAATATTAACCCACTTTCGTGGCGATAACCATATATGTCTAAACTATCCTATTAATCAACTCTCGCAGTCAATAACATAGATAAACATGCAATTATTGTGATAGACCCATCAGACATCAGATCAAAACAATAACTCAAGTGATGTACAAGCCGAAATCGTTCTATAATCAATTCACAGATGATCAGTAAAGGAATATACAATAAAATCATATCTAGATGAAGGACTACTCTGACTTATCAAGAGCACCACTCTAATTGTTAAACCTAATCTATCGAACCATGAGTTTTCCTTTGAAATTCTCATATTCCCAACAAAGAAACTACTTATACATGATCATGCAAACCAAAACAAAAGCAGCAGAAAACATATTCATTAAGAGTAGAAAGGTTCGGAAAACTTCTCCATAGAGGTACAAGAGGTGAGATCTCCTCCCTTATCGAACAAAATAAAAGAAAATCAAAAGACTTTGGTGATGAAGAGAATTTTATCAAGTTTCAAAAGAATGATGAAGACTTGGTATTTTCGTGGCTGCTGTAGTATTTATATAGGGTAGGGGTCGAATCTAGAATTATTCCTTTAGGGATTAGGAGAGAAAAATCGAAAAAGAGTGATCGATTGATCACTCCATAAAATATTTTCTTCAGCCATATTTGCGTGAGTACGATCAATCGATCACAGAGGTCGATCGATCGATCGCACTTTATGTGCTCTACTTGCTTCTCCTCGAATCTTGATCGACCAATATTCAGTAAATCGGGCATATCTTAGTATCACACCGTTGGAGTTTCACGCTTTAATATGGGAGTCGAAGCTAACACTCTCATCTATCTTGGGATAAAATTTGAGCTTGATCCAATGGTAGGAAGGTCTTCATCTGATACAAAACATTTGATGTTCAGGATCATATTTTCAAATTGCTTGTTGTGGATCATTTTTAATCCTTTCGGTTCAGCTATGGACTCTCTCTTTCGGATCCAGTGATATGTTTTCAGCTTCCTCTATGAGTTTTCTAGGTTGATCGATAGTTATTTTGGTCTCATTTTGGGTTGG
Source organism: Pseudoturritis turrita (assembly GCA_900406555.1). NCBI lineage: Eukaryota > Viridiplantae > Streptophyta > Magnoliopsida > Brassicales > Brassicaceae > Pseudoturritis > Pseudoturritis turrita. Next base: position 56,082 of record OVBL01000958.1, on the reverse strand, counting down.
TTTGTTGCTGCTCTTCTATCGATTTTGTATCGGTTCTGGTCATTATTTTTGGTTTAGGTGAAGAGGTATGCGCCGAATGTACAAGTTTTCTAATTTGTTTGACGATGCGGCATACCTGTTTTTATTGTCGACTTCACGACTCCATCTCCATTTGGTTGGTTCTATAGATCATATAAAATTCGGTGCATATGAAGGGAGTGATTCATTGTCTTTGCCATAAAAAAAAGCTCATATTCTGGTTCACGTAATCCATTTTTTGGGTTGGTTTGGTTAGTGAGCTCTTTTGAGCTTCAATCTGACTCCACACTATTCACTTGTGACGAAAAGTTATGTTATATGTTCCTCCCTTCAACATTGGTGTTTTTATCCAAACAATTTTGGCATTTTCCATAATAACATAATGGGAAAATAGTTTTCAGCTACATTGAAAAATGGGGTAATACGTAGATAACCATTCCAAGTATAGAAATGTTCTTTAAACTACACCAACTAATATACAAAACATACCGACATACACAAAGTATATGCAATCATGTTACGAACTACAACTTGGGTTTTATAGAGCTTCAAACAAAAATTTGGGGTCAAATTATAATTATTTTCTTAAAAAAAAAATCAAAAATCAAAAAATATCCAAAAAATTCAAAAATTTAAGAAAAAATAATAATTAAATTTTAGATAAAAATTAAATTATAGTTTCAGTTTTATATTTGAAAGTTTTTTTTTTGTAAAATTCCAAAATTACGAAAATTGAAAACTTCAAAAAAATATTACATTCTAAAAAGTAATTGAAAATGTAAGGTATATAAGGTTCCAAAATTATATATTTTGAAACCAATTTAAGTTTTAGAAAAAAATTAAAAAAAAAGTTAAAAAATATTTTTTATTATATGTTTTGCGAATGCGTTAGAGAACATATAAATCGTTAAAAATATAAAATAAAAAGTTAAAAGAAGTTAAAAATTTGTAAAATGCCAAAATTTCTAAAATTACGAAAATTCAAAATTTCAAAAAAATCTAGAATTATAATTTTTTCTGAAAATGTAAGGAATATAGGCTTCCAAAATTATATATCTTGATACTAATTTAATTTGTTAGAAAAAAAATAAAACAAAAATTTTAAAAAATATTGGTCCAGAAATATAGTTTAGAACATGGGTTTTAAAAAACGTTATTTTCAAAAAATTATTTTGTGAAGGCGTTAGAGAACGTTCGTAAAAACGTTTAAAATAGAGAAAAATTCATTTTTTGAAAACATTTTAAGAACATAAGCAGATTTCAATCCGATTGTAGCTATAGGCTAGAAGCGGATTTTTGGATTAAAATTGTTGGACTTCGAAAACACCGGAAATTATGAAATACTGCGATTTATATGTTCTCTAACGCCTTCGTAAAACATATAATAGTAAAAAAAAATTTTAACTTTTTTTTTATTGTTTTTCTAACAAATTAAATTGGTTTCAAAAAATATATAATTTTGGAACCTTATATACCTTACATTTTCAATTATTTTTTAGAATGTAAGATTTTTTTGAAGTTTTGAATTTTCGTAGTTTTAGAAATTTTGGGATTTTACAAATTTAAATTTTTAAAAAATGTAAAACTGAAACTATAATTTAATTTTTATCTAAAATTTAATTATTTTTTTTCTTAATTTTTTTTTTTGTATTTGTTTTTAATTATTTTTTTTAAAGTAAATAATTACAGTTTGACCCCAAATTTTTATTTTAAGCTCTATAAAACCCAATTTGTAGTTTGCAACATGACTGCATATACTTCGTGTATGTCGGTAGGTTTCACATATTATTTAGTGTAGTTTAAATCACGTTTCTATACTTGAAATGGTTGTCTACATATTTCCCCATTTTTCGTGTAGCTGAGAACCATTTTTCCATTTTCCAACATGTCGACTAAACTTCCTAGGTTCCACAATAACTAAATGTCGTCTCGATACTTTACACAAAAATTAAGAATATATTAAAAAATTATTATATTTTTACAAAAATAATTTCAATATTGGTATATAATAATTTTTTTTTTTAATTTTAGCATGAGTGTAAATTTGGGGTTTATGCTAAAATGTATATTAAAACAAAAAATAGAACAAAATTTATCATCTAATAGTTTATATTAGTGTTGTTACTATGTAATCATCCTAATTCAAATTTGGTATAATACATTTTGTTTTAAAAATAGAATTATTATTTTGAAACAAAAATAATGTAATATATTTTTGGTCAACAAATATTTTTTTTTTTTTTGGAAGGAATTATTTTTAAAAGACCCTAGTTTCTCGAAACTTATACCTTGGTTCGCACAAAATGCAAGGATTTGATTGCTAAAGCTTTATAATTTAAAATTGATTAATTTGCTATATAGTAAATTAGCAATGGAACAGATTTGCCATAATCAAGGTGGTTGAATGGTAAAAAATATAGGGACAAAGCATAATTAAATTTGTTTTTTTTGGTCAATTTTAACCTGAATTTTTTCACTCATAATTGACCCATTTAAATGGTGCCACATTTTAGATTTATTAAAAAAATTAATAAATAAACTATTCGGCGATTAAATTCCTTTAAAAAATTTGTTGATTTCGGCCATAATCATCTCTGGTTATAAATATGGTTAGTGAACATTTTTTTTTTTTTTGCATGTTTGACCAAAATGTTTCTCCTTAGAAAAAAAAGAGTTATTCCTATGGATAAGAAAAGTGTCAGGTATGTGTTGTTCTTTCCCAAACTTCCCAAACTTAGCTCCTCTTCGTATTACTCTTTGTCCGGTATCAACCTTCTCTTTCTTTACACTATTTTTTTTCTTTCTAAATATTAAATTTTATACCAATTTATAATTTATGATAGCGGTTACAGAAATAACTTAAAAATCAGAAAAATCGAAATCTACTAACAAAAGCAAAGCTACAATAGAAAACAAAAAAAAAGACAAAATAGTCGAACAAGCTAGACACATACCTTAGCAGCAAGAGGAACCCCGATGAAAAAACACCGATTCCGAACACCTAAACTCGGACATTTGCGTTGTTGCCGCAGTTCCGTGAAACTCGAGTCCTCATCATCGTTGCCACGAGCAACCCCCACCTGAAGTCAGTCCTCAAACCTCATAGGTAATAGCGGTTACACCTTCTCCGAAAACAAACACAAAAACGAAACCGTTTCAACATACCACTTCACAACCGGCGGCACGAGAATCTCTTCGGACAGGTAGAAAAACCGTCTCCGACCACCATTTCCGAGCTTTCTTTTCACTTCATAGTTCATATTTACCTAATTTAGACTAACTTTAAATATGACCAAAATCAAAACAAAAAGAGAGTAATAAATGATTTTAGTAGACGTAAGGAGGAAAAAAACAAAATTTAGTAGACGTGACTCTGAATACTAAATTTTTTTTTTTATCTCCCTACGTCTACTGAAATCATTTATTACTCTATTTTTGTTTGATTTTGATCATATTCTAGTAGACGTGACTCTCGAAAAAAATCTTCTTCTTGAGGAGAACCCTAGTTTTCTCTCAAGCCTCAGCCGCCTCTCGTCTTCTCCTTTGGTTTGGATCTCGGCCGACGGCCGGTGGCTCCCTTAGCACCGCCGTCAGTCCCTGCTCTCTCTGGTTTAAAGCTCTTTTCCTTTGCTTATCTTTCGTTAGGTTTGCGGTGACATTTCCAGTGGTGTAGAGATGTGGTGCTGAGGCGTTTTTGGCCTTCTTTGTCAGAGTTTCTGTTTGTCGGTGCGGTGGTGACGACGGAACCTTCCGTCTTCTTTCGATCTGCCGGTGTGGATGCTCTTTTTTACAGATCTGGGTTAGAAATTTGGACTCGCAATTTTCTTCTTTTCCTTCACCAGATCTGCTACTCTACGGTTTTGGAGTTTTCATTGCTTATTGTTTGGTTAGCGATTTTTTGATCTTGGTGATTGCAAAGCTAACAGTTTTCTTTCTTGTGGAGATTGCTTTGGATTATCTCCGGTTCGATCTTTTACTTTTCTCGATCCCTTGAGTTTAGTGTTACCCGGGTTTGGTCGTTCGTTCCTTGTCTCTGCATAACAGATCTGATCGAGATCTAGTCTTATCAAGAGGCTTCTATCTAGGCATTTCTTGTCGTGTCACCGACTACGTCGCATCCGGAAAAAAGTTTAACGAACTCGTAGTGGTTCTGTCTTGCCGGATTATGAAGTCTAGGATATTTGGAATTGTATGGCAGTTACTCATCTTCATAGGAGGAATCGTTTATCATTGGTTTGTCGCATGCATCTTTGGTAAGTCTCTGTCAAAGATGATCTTCAGAAGTGAGGAAATCTTGTTAGTTTGGGAAAATTGTCGACTTTAGGGTTAAATCGTTTTCTTTCAATTCTAGTTCTGGATTTCCACTCCTATATGTTTTCTTTGCATAGGGCTTTGTTTCTGTATGTTTCCCTTTCATAGGACTTTGATTCTCTCTTTGGGGCTCAGATATTTCTTGCTATTTCGATGGCGTTTGTATGATCAAACATGTATATATCTCTCTATGGTTTTTATCAATAAAATTCTAGATGATAAAAAAAGTCGTGACTCCGAATAATGATGATGTTTAATATTTTGCGTTTACCATGTTATGGTTATTGGCATAATAATCTTAAAATTTTGTGGTTCTTGTTTCAAATAACCGTTTATCAAATTTTGTTTCCTAGAAAAGATAATTATTTCATTTGTCATTTTTATTTATTGTTTAATACTATTTCATATATAAACCTATAAGCAAAAACGACGGTAGAAAAGCAAACCATATATTGTTATAGAAATTGACCATATGATATGCCTTTGTTTATGTTATTTTGTTGTAACATATGTAATTGACTGTTTAATTGTAATTTCGAAAGAAAAGCATCAGAGTACGTTTCTCTATTGATGTATCCCGCAGCGGATAAATACAGCAATAGTGGAATTTAGAGAAATGTTTAAAGTCTGGTGGCAGACTAACCTATCACACATAATGAGACTAGTTTTACTTTTTTTTAGAGAGTGTTCGTATTATCCTTCGAGTTGTGTTTTCTCTTAATGGGTTTGAAATTTTCTCTTTTATGGGATCATTTGTACATTTGGTTCGGTTAATCTCTTGAATAATATTTTCTAAACTGGCAACAATAAACAAACAAAAATTGACCATCAACCTCAGTCAATAAACAAAATGACTAAAGTTTTCGTTGCTTTATCTTTCTTTAATCTTTTTAGATATGAAACTGACGGACAACGAGAATGCCCGTGAGTTTCTTTGACCGTCTGATGTTTTCACTTGGATATGGACTTATCTATCTATCAATAGCTTGTCTCTAGATCGTACGACGTCAACATCGTAGTTGTAATAATTATTACTATTAAAACTAGCCAAAACAAAAAACAAGAAGTCTGAGTTTAACTTTAAAGAACCAAATGAATGCTAACCGTTGGATGGTGGAGACGGTTGTCTTATGTACTTTGCAACTTCAATTAGTAAGAATTATTGGGGAAACTTGCTATTTTTGTTTCTTTGTGTATTTATTTACGTATTTTTTAGTGTTATATTTTTAATTTTTTGATGACTAATTGTGTGTTTAGGTTTCGTAGACATGGTGACCTGAAACTATTGTTTTTGGTCGTTTCTATATCAGTCTTTTTCGACATGTAGCTATGCATATGTAGCTATTGTGTTTAGGTTTCTATATTTCTTTTTTTGTAAAGATGAGACATAAAATATAGTATGGTGATAATGATTTTAATGTACGTGTGTGATTTATTTTCACCTAGTTCGGAGAAATAGACCTTGTTTAAGACAGAGTTTTTTTAAACCTTAGATGAACCGTGTGAGCATTGGACTGGGAATCCATGACAAAAAACGGCCTAAGCACAGCCGACTAATCCCAGTAATAGACATGCCCATCGACTAAATGAGAGAGTTGAAATTTTATTATATACATTTCTACTGATATATCTATATTTGTATATAAAAGATGTAATTTTATTTTAAAACCAACCTAAAAATGATAGGTTAGGATGAAATAGATGATCACCAAACAGAGTTTGTAAGAGACAAAAGAAGGTCTCTGTCTCAAGAGAAAGGTTTGGTTCAGACAAACCAAACACAAGGCCCAATCGACAAGAAGCCCATTAAGCCCAAATATCAGTCAACAGCTCCAACGGTCATGAAGACCAGAAACAGAGCACTCAACACACAGTCATCGTGTGTTAGTACGGATTCAATAAAGCTGCAAAACAAATTTGATCCTCTTTTGTATATGGTGAGCTGTCAATGACAGCTATAGAGATACATGTCCTCATTCCAGAATATTCTACCTTCTATAAATATCAAGTGATGTAATCGGATAACGATCAAGCAATAAAATGATGTATTCTTAAGTCATCTTCTTCCTCTGTTTTATTCAAGCTTTCATGGTATCAGAGCCATGGAGGCTCTTCCTGATCGGTTTACTTCTTCAAATCTAACCATTTCATAGTGTGTAACTCTCAAACTTAATGAGAAGAACTACCTGATGTGGAAAAGTCAATTTGAGTCTTTTTTTGTCTAGCCAAATGCTTATATGGGGTATGTGACTGGTGCAACTCCTCGACCTGCTGCTACAATCTCTGTCAGAAATGGAGATGTTGTTACTGAAGCTGGAAATCCTGAGTTTGTCAAGTGGATCCGTACTGATCAGCTAGTGAAAGCTTGGATCTTTGGCACTCTCTCTGAAGAAGCTCTCCGCTGTGTCTATGGTTTATCCACTTCTCAAGAGGTATGATTTTCTTTAGCTAAGAAATACAATAGGATCTCAGCTACTAGGAAACTAGATCTGCAGAGAAGAATACAAACAACAACTAAGCAGAATAAGTTCTATGGCAGCTTATCTCTCTGAAATAAAATCTCTGTGTGATACTCTATAGAATCTCCCATCTCTGAACAAGAAAAGATCTATGGGGCGTTGAATGGTTTAGAAAATGAATATGAGTCTATCTGCACTGTGATTGAAAATTCTATGGAATCCTACCATGCTCTATGTTTCTAAGATGTGGTGTTCAAACTCACTGGGTTTGATGACAAACTTCAAGCCTATGAAGTTCCCACTGAGATAACACCTCATCAGGCCTTTTACACAAACAGAGGTGGATACTCTAACCGTGGTAGAGTCAAAACAGAGGAGGATATAGAGGAAGAGGCTCATACTCTACTCAAGGAAGAGGGTTTCATCAACAAATAGGGCAAATCAGCGGTCGTGATCCTTATTCTGAAGATGAATCTAGGCCAACATGTCAGATATGCTATAAGTATGATCATCCTGCTAGCAAGTGTTACAAAAGGTTTGATCATGCCTTTAATCTAGATGAATCACCGCAAGCCTTGGCCACCACGAAAATCTCAAGACTCTGAAGATTGGTATCCTGACACTGGAGTCACTGCTCATGTCACCAGCTCTACTCAAAACCTGTAGTCATCACAGCCATATGAGGGTTCAGATTTGGTCATGGTAGGAAATGGAGACTTTCTTCCAATCACTCATGTCAGATCCATAGCCATCCCTGCTATCTCAGGTACTTTACCTCTTAATGATGTGATTGTATGTCCTCGAATTTCTCACTCTCTGTTGTCTGTCTCAAAGCTCACCGATGATTATCCCTGTGAGTTCACATTTGACTCTAAAAATGTGTATATAAAGGACAAAAAGACTAACAAGCTTCTCAGCAAGGGAAGCAAACATAAAGGACTTTATAGGTTGGATAATCCTCAGTTTCTTGTCTTCTACTCATCAAGACAACAACGGACGAGTGATCTAGTTTGGCATAGAAGATTGGGACATCCTCACCATCAAGTCTTGCAACATCTATCTGCTGTCAACGCTATTTCAGTCAATAAAAACACTATGTCTATGTGTGAACCTTGCAAGTTAGGGAAAACTTGCAAGTTACCTTTTTCTAGATCTGAATTTCAAGCCTCTAGACCTCTTGAAAGGATACACTGTGATGTTTGGGGACCTGCTCCTATTAAGTCTGTCCAAGGTTTCAGATATTACGTTGTATTCATCGACAAATTTTCAAGATTTTGTTGGTTTTATCCTCTCAAATTGAAATCATACGTATTATCAGTGTTTAAAAACCTTTCAGAAAATGGTAGAAACCCAGTTTAATCAGAAAATCGGTGTGTTTCAAAGTGATGGAGGTGGAGAATTTGTGAACAACCAGTTTCTTATACACTTTGCAGATTGTGGGATCAAACAGCAGATATCCTGCCCATATACCCCTAAGCAAAATGGATTGGCTGAGAGAAAACATACACATTACTGAACTTGGCTTGTCAATGCTGTTCCAAGGACATTTGCCTCAACATCTATGGGTTGAGGCCTTCTTCACAACCAACTTTCTGAGCAATCTGCTACCTACATCAGTTCATGATAAGATGCTCAGTCCTTTTGAAGTTCTACATGGGAAAGCTCATGTCTACACAGCCTTACGAGTTTTTGGATGTGCCTGCTATCTGTATCTCAGGCCTTATGCTCAAAATAAGTTTGATCCAAAGTCATTGCTCTGTGTATTTCTTGGCTACAATGAGAAATATAAGGGATATAGGTGCTTTCATCCTCCTTCTGGACGTGTCTATATCAGTAGACATGTCATATTTGATGAAGAAAGGTTCCCTTACTCTACTGATTACAAATCTTACAAGTCACTTCCAAAAACCTCTCTTATGGCTGCTTGGTCTTCAGGTCAACAGACTTCAGATCCTCAAGAATCCCCCTCTGATACTCTGCCTCCTGAAGAACCAGTTTTCACTCACACAATCACTGCTGAATCAGTTTCTGATCCACTACAACCTGATGTGCTCAACTCTCCAGCTGATGAAACTTTGGCATCACCTTCAGACATCAACAGTTCTGCCTCCTCCTCACAACCTCAAGAGGAAGACACAGGTACCACTGAAGTTGCAGAACATCATGTAGTCCAACCTGCAACAGCAAATGCACACGCAATGGCTACAAGGGCAAAATCAGGTATTTCTAAACCCAATCCTCGCTAAGTTATGCTCACCATCAAAGGGATTCCTGAGGCTCCAAAGACAGTGGCCACAGCTCTGAAACACTCAGGCTGGAATGGAGCAATAGGAGAAGAAATTGACACTTGCAACGAAACAAACACATGGAGTTTTGTTCCTGCTCCTGGTGTTTTCAATGTATTGGGTTGCAAATGGGTCTTCAGGACAAAATTAAATGCTGATGGTACCTTAGACAAGCTAAGAGCCAGAATTGTAGCAAAAGGGTATGAACAAGAAGAAGTCATTAATTTTCTGGATACCTATAGGCATGTGGTCAGAACTGGTACAGTCAGAATTTTCTTACATCTGGCAACTATTGAAGGATGGGAACTCAAACAGCTTGATGTGAAGAATGTTTTTCTTCATGGAGATTTAAAAGAGACAGTTTATATGGAACAACCTCCAAGACTTGAAGACCAGAAACATCCAGATTATGTGTATAAGTTACACAAAGCTATATATGAGCTAAAACAAGCTCCAAGGGCATGGTTTGACAAGTTTAGCTCGTACCTGCTGGAATTTGGATTCATCTGTAGCACTGAAGATCCTTCTCTTTTCATATATCAGAAAGGTAACATCATTTTAATCCTTCTACTATACGTTGATGACATGGTGTTAACTGGAAATGATCAAGGTTTGGTTCAGACTTTCCTTGCCACACTTAATGAGAAGTTCAGAATGAAAGACATGGGACCTCTTCACTACTTCCTTGGCATTCAGGTACAACACACATCAACTGGTATTTTCTTAAACCAGGAGAAATATGCAAAGGATCTTCTGCAAACAGCTGGAATGCTTGATTGTGCTTCAATGCCTACACCTCTTCCTTTACAGCTTGATCGTGTGCCAAATCAAGACAAAGCCTTCTCTGATCCAACTTATTTTCGAAGTCTAGCAGGCAAACTTCAATACCTCACTCTCACAAGGCCAGACATACAGTTTGCTGTTAACTTTTTTTGTCGGAAAATTTATCAACCCTCTGAAGCAGACTTTGTCATTCTAAAAAAGGATTTTGAGATACATAAAAGGATCAGTTCAAATGGGACTCTACTTCACTTCAGATTCTGACTCAACACTCAGGGCATACAGTGACAGCGATTGGGCAGATTGCAGAGACACTAGAAGATCTACTGGAGGTTTCTGTACATTCCTAGGATCGAACCTCATCTCTTGGTGTGCAAAAAGACAGCCTACGGTTTCAAGATCCTCAACAGAAGCTGAATATAGATCTTTATCTGACACCATAGCCGAGTAATTTGGATCTCTAATCTGCTGCGTGACCTTGGTGTGCCTCAAGACAAGCCAGCTGAGATGTATTGTGACAACTTATCAACGGTGCATCTCTCTGCAAATCTAATTCTTCATCCAAGAACAAAACACTTTGAGACTCACTACCACTATGCTCGGGAAAAGGTAGCTCTCGGTTCTTTGGTCATAAAACATGTTCCTGCTGCCTCTCAACTGGCCGACATCTTCACTAAGTCACTACCACAAGCCAGTTTTCAGTCTCTACGGTTCAAACTTGGAGTTGCGAATCCTTCCACCTCGAGTTTGCAGGGGGGTGTAAGAGACAAAAGAAAGTCTCTGTCTCAAGAGGAAGGTTTGGTTCAGACAAAACAAACACAAGGCCCAATCGACAAGAAGCCCATAAAGCCCAAATATCAGTCAACAGCTCCAACGGTCATGAAGACCAGAAACAGAGCACTCAACACACAGTCACCGTGTGCTAGTACGGATTCAATAAAGCTGCAAAACAAATTTGATCATCTTATGTATATGGTGAGCTGTCAATGACAGCTATAGAGACACATGTCTTTATTCCAGAATATTCTACCTTCTACAAATATCAAGTGATGTAATTGGATAACGATCAAGCAATAAAATGATGTATTCTTGAGTCATCTTCTTCCTCTGTTTTATTCAAGCTTTCATGGTATCAGAGCCATGAAGGCTCTTCATGATCTGTTTACTTCTTCAAATCTAACCATTTCACAATGTGTAACTCTCAAACTTAATGAGAAAAACTACCTGCTGTGGAAAACTCAATTTGGGTCTTTTTTGTCCAGCCAAATGCTTATGGGGTATGTGACTGGTGCAACTCCTCGACCTGCTGCTACAATCTCTGTCAGAAATGGAGATGTTGTTACTGAAGCTGGAAATTCTGAGTTTGTCAAGTGGATCCGTACTGATCAGCTAGTGAAAGCTTGGATCTTTGGCACTCTCTCTGAAGAAGCTCTCCGCTGTGTCTATGGTTTATCCACTTCTCAAGAGGTATGGTTTTCTTTAGCTAAGAAATACAATAGGATCTCAGCTACTAGGAAACTAGATCTACAGAGAAGAACACAAACAACAACTAAGCATAATAAGTCTGTGACAGCTTATCTCTCTGAAATAAAATCTTGAGAGATAAGCTTTCAGAGTTTTATTCAAGCTTATAACAATCAAACAATAAAATGATGTATTGTTGAGTCATCTTCTTCGTCTGTTTTATTCAAGCTTTCAGAGTTTTGGTAACAACTTTAAAAAAATGATTTTGATCACGATGTAAAATAAAATCTACAATTATAAAAATGTTAAATAGTTTTCAAGTTCTTGATCAACCTACGGTAATATATCTAAGTTGATCGATGTGTCACCTAGTAGTCTGTGTTAGTATCGTCACTATGACAAGATATATCTAGTGATTTGTGCTAATGATATCGTTGTGCCATCGACCGGATTCAAAACCCGCATGTTGTTGATGCGAAAAAAACATCCTTAGCTCGATCTTATGATGTAACTAACAATACCATAAACTTGTTAACAAGGAAAACATTACAAATCTGATACCAAATATCGATTAAAAAAAGAGACTAGGTGTGCTTGTACAGAAGGAATTAATTTTCTTTGCAGTTTGTGTATGTGTATGTGGAATGAATGGTTTTAAATAGTTGTTGAAGCTTATTAACATTATGGGTCTAAATGGTACCGGCTAAATTCGGCTGAATCTGGGTGAATTGCAGAATCTGGCTGGATTTTTATTAATTTTTTTGCAGAATCTGACGGAATAACTTAGAATTCAAATGGTAACAGCTGAATCTGGCTGAATTTTCAAGAATAAATAAATTAATTAAATTTATGAAAATATTAATTAAACAATGTTGTTTGTCAACAAAATTAGTTAGATAGACTAATAAAATAATAAATTTTAAATTTGATATATTTAATAATTTTATTAAACATAAGATAACAACATAATTTGGCGAAAAAACTTGCAACTCGTAAGAAAATAAATGTGAATTTTGACAGAATTTGAAGTTAACATATTTAATAATTTTATTTAAAATGATTATCATATAAAATTATAAGTTATCAAAATTAATTATTAACTGTTTACTTTTTATTAAAAAAATTAATTATTTTTAATTTATGTAGTTTACAAGTTTTTATATTAAAAATTATAATATTAAAATTAGATATTAATAGTTTTAATAATATTAATAGTTTTAATAATAATTTAGTTTATCAAGTATGAGAAAAGATACCAAGAATATATGTTCGGATAGTGATATATCATGGTTTTTACCGGTTTTTAACCATGATATTCACTGTTTTATCGAGTATTTTCTGTGTGTTTTAGAGTTTTTTCAGGTTCTAAACTATTTTGGAGGAAAACAAGATGTTTTGGTTGTGAATGGGAATAAGAAGATGCATAATCGTGTTGAAGGGTCAGAAGTTTGGCATTATTTGAAGAACTTTCCACCAATGGATTGCGCTAAAATCTTGGCACAAGCTAGATCATTGAGTTAGCTTTGATTTGGAAGCAATTTGAGTGAAGACATGTCAAGTCTGGCGAACAAAAGAAGCATGTGCAGAAAATAAAAGGCCAGCCCGAGCAGGTTAGCACCCAGCCGAAGCGGGCCAGGGATGAAATATGCTAACAATGCGGCATGGAGTTCAGCCCGAGCAGGCCACCAACCCAGCCCGACCGGGCTAACACCCAGACGAAAAAAAAAAATTCTGAACTTTCCTATTTCGTCCTGGAATCATCCCATCTTGAACCAATCCGATTTTAGACTTATATATACCTTATTTTTAGCCTCTTGGAGGCTATGCTTTATTTTATTCCTCAGACTTTTTAGCTTTTTCTCTGTAAGTTTTGGAGAGACGAATCTCTGACTCTCTATCTTTTGAGAAGATTTCTGAACCCCTTTGGATTTTTATTTATTTGATTATGAGTTTTTCTTCATCTCCTTCTTGTTTCTCTGCATCTCCTTCTTGTTTTGACGTATCCATAAAAATTCAAATTTAAAAACAATAATCGAGATATGAGCATTAGATGCATTAAAAAAGAGGGAGAGATTTGACGTATTATCTTCTCATTAGTTATGTTAACCTTGTTCAAAAACGCGGCCGTCTAGGCTGCATATGCAGCGGTTAAACGCTCGGCGGTTATGAACCGTGGGGATTTTGTCCAATTCGGCTAAAAATCAGGGAAAAAAGTTGGATGTCAATTTTTTCGTAATTTTATGTTCAATGTTGTATAATATATGTCGGATCTATAATATTTGTGTAGAAATTAGGACAAAAACGTTTTTAAAATGATGTTTCATGAGTGATCCACAACAGTTGTTATTTGTGTTGGTATTCATGTATGTCTAAATCCGAGTTCGTCCAGGAAAAACTTATCTTCGTTATCTAGAATATGACCAAATTCGTGAAATTTGGGTTAAAAAGTTCGGTCAAATTTCTTAATTTTGTTTCACCGACTAGAGCTCAGCCAACCCGAGGTCCATTAATACCATTGCACTAAGCCCGAGCTTCGCGCATAGAAACCCAAGTTCGATGAAGCAGCTGAACTCGACATCCCGTGTGAAGAATCGAGGTCGAATATATCGGAAATGATAACACGTTCTTCCGATAACTGCAAATCTTGTTAGAAACTGACCTCTACTAGAAGAACTAGATAGAATTTTATTTTCAAATCCACTTTTACACACAAATGGATTATGATCTAATCCACTTTTAAACAGTCTCCACTTGAAACAGCAATATTTTTTTTCTGTATCTCCTGACTCCTATCACTATGTAAGACCAACTATATAAAAAATCTAAAATCAGATCAAACATAAATACAAATACATTAAAAATAAAAAAATTCTTTAAAATACCACTAAAATATATTTTTATTCCAAACATATCATTGTTAATTTTTTTTTCTTTCGAAAATCCCACTAAAAGTTTTGTTTTTCTAAAAATACCACAAATACTAAAAATAAATTTTAAAGGTTTATAATTTAAATTTTTGGGTTTGGGTTTAGTATTTAGGATTTATGATTTAGTTTTTAAATGTTAGAGTTTAGTTTTGAGGGTTTAAAGTTTAGTTTTAATTTTATGGGTTTTTTGGAAAAAACAAACTTTTAGTGGTATTTTTGAAAACAAAAATTAGTTATTATATATTTGGAACAAAAACTTATTTTTATGGTATTTTTGAAAATTGTCTTATTTATTAATATAGTAAAAAATAAATATTCATATAGAAAAAATATGCACATATACGCGAGATACTCATCAAATATATATAAAGTCATAACTCATAAGGTTACTGATATTTTTTGGAAAAGCTAACACAAATTTTTTCTTATATCAACCTTTTTTTTTCAAATCGACACCCTCTGTTTCTCACTAATCTTCGACTTTTCTCTTCTTCTGAAATATTTAAGTTATGTTTATGCTCGCCCACCTCTTTTATTGATTTTTTCTTCTTCTTTGTTATGTTTATGCTCGCCCACCTCTTTTCACTAAGAAAAAATGGGTTGCTTACAATTTTTCGCTAAAAACAGTGTCAAGAGCATCTCCATCGGGTAGAATCTCTCACTAATATAATAATAATAATTATAATATATTTTAATATAAAAAACTTATGTGAAATTTTAATTTCATTGGTGAGAAATTTAATGAGTTTCTCACCAATATAATTAGGGGTGGGCAAAAACCGATCCGAACCAAATCGTAATTAGAGGTTTCAGATCGGTTTCGGTTTCATCAAAAACCTCGTTTGATTGCCATTTTAAAATTATTTTGGTTTCGGTTTCGTTTCGATTTCAGTTCGTTTAAAAACCGTAAAATCGTGCGGGTTTTGTGGTTTTTTAAATTAACTTTATAATATTAGTTTTGTTAAGTTTGTTTAGCTAGTTATTGAAAAAAAGACGATTATAAAAAAAAATCTTAAAAACAAACTAAGACTAAATTATAAAGAGATTTTTCTTCTCTCTCCTACTTAGGTTTTTGATAACTTTGATCTATTTTAATATTTTATCTACAATTTATGTTGCATATTTTTTTTTCTTGTAATATTATAGAATAAACCGGAAAAAACCGAACCGTAGCTAAACCGAAATACAAATAGTTTTTATATGGTTTTGAGTTTTTTTAAATCCGAAAAACCGAAGAAACCGATCCGTAACCGAACCGAAAACCGAAACGCCTACCCCTAAATATAATATTAATATAAATCATATTTTTTAAAAATATTTCATTAATTATTTTTAATATAAAATTTCATATATAACATATAATTCCATAGATAACATATAAATATTTTAAGATAAGATATTGTCATAATGTTAAAATTAAAAAATGAATATATAAAATCTTATTATATAAAGCTTGATGCGTCAAATTTCGTATTTAACACGATTGTGACATGTGTCAGCCGGTCAATCGGATTTTGACACATGTAATTTTTTTTCCAATTATATTTTGACACGTGTCATACAAATCTTATTTGTTTTTAATCTTATATATTTGTATTTATCAAGTAGATTATAAAAATCAACATATATAAAAAAAATAATTAGTTTCTAATAAATAATTCATTAAAATAATTAGTTGATAAATATGATTTATTCCTTTAAATATTGATTTTATTATATGTCTCGATTTTGTTTTTTTGTACAACCATTCTTTTTCCCCTTCTTTTCTTTTATATTTATTAAGATGAATTATGTTTCAAAATTTTCTCACTAGAATATTAATTAATACAGGTGTAAAACTTTTTTGAGTTCAAATAGACTTAGGTTTACATACCCAAATCTTCAAAGATTATAATATTTTGCCTTTATATAAAAAGCTTTTGTGCTTTCTTAATCTTTTTACCAAGAAATTTCAAATTTTAATAATCTCTTCCACAAATTTTATTTCAGTTTTTTTTATTAGAAAAAACCATCAATTACTCTCTTATTCGATAAAAACAACATATCCCAACATTTTCCAATTAGTTTATTTTAGTAATTCATAAAAAAAAAAATAAGCTACATATATACACGCTTACATATATTTTGATTTTATATAGAAATAGATATGACAAAAAAATCAAACACATTTTCTCATTAGAATATTAAATACACGTGTAAAATTTTTTTGAATAGAATTAGGTTTACATGACCAAATCTTTAAGGATTATAATATTTCACATTTATTTAAACAATTTTGTACTCTCTCGATCTTCCCACCAAGCAATTTAAATTTTCAATAACTTCTTCTAAATTTTTTGTTTCCAATTAGTTTTAGCCACATGTGAAAATAAAATTTTCCATGTTAAAAAAATCTAATATCGTTATATTTTGAAATTAGACTAAAAAAATGTACATTGTCTTGTGGTTTTTTAGAGACTTACCACTACGTAAACATCCTAAATATTGTAAAATTGATGTATGAGAAAAAAATTATTTTGAAAGTTTCTCATGTTGTTATAAAAAGTAAGAAATCAAGTGATGAAACACATATAATTCGTTTTCTATTGGAAGAAAGATAATACTTGATTCATAAGTGAAAAGAAAAATTCAAATATAATTAAAAAATGTGAGTAAGTCTAATTCAAATAAAAATACGTAAATCGATTTGTCAAGAGTTAAAACAAAAGATATATGAGTAGTTACATAATAAAAAAATATACATAATTTAAATAGGAATAGGAAAAACTAATAATTTTAAAATATGTGAAAAATTAATTGAAAATTCAGTTAATATAAAAAAAGTAGGAGAATAAAAATCAATAAATAATTTGTAGGCTTTTTTATGAGCGGTTTCATATCGAAGTTTTCAATCTTATTTTATTCATTTTTACGGACGATATGATTTTGTTTTCCATTTTTGTGCGGTTTATAACATATTAAAGGAGTCAAAATAATTCAATTAAAACATGAGAATAAATTCATCAAGATTTAAAAAATGGATTAAAAAGTAATATTTATTCAAATAGAATAGAAAAACTAATAATTTGAAAATATATGGTAAAATTTAATTCAAAATCAAATAATAAAATAATCAAAGTAAATAAATAAATATTAGGCTTCTGAATTAGTGGTTTTGCATCAACGTTCTCAATTTTATTTTATTTATTTTTACGGGTGATTTAATTTTGATTTCTACTTTTAATTGATTAACTTTTTTTACAGTTTCTAAAATATTAGATTATAAACCCGTATATATGAGGGTCCTTTATCTAGTGTATATATAAAAGATGAAAATAATAATGATACATGATTTTAACAAAATATCAAATATATTTTTTAACTTTTCAAATCTCAGTTTTTAAATAATATATAAATATTATTGTATTAATTAAAATAATACTAATTAATTTTATATTATTGTATTAACTTTAATTAATATCAAATAAAAAATAATATTAATATATAATTTAAACTTTTACATAGTAGAATTTGATAAATAGATAATTTTATTTTATGATTTATAAAAATAAAAAAATTACAACCTATAAACTATTTAATTATTATTCTAAAATATGGTGTGTTTGATTTATTACAAAAAAAAAACTAAACTATTAGAGAGAGAAGGTTTCTCATGAGTATCAGATTATCACCTATTTTATTTTAAAACCTTTATTTTATTTTATTTAAGGAGAGTTTCCCAATAGAAGTATTCTAATAACTCTCAATGCTTCATTATTTGACAAATTTAGAACTTTATGTTACGCTCGCTCTAGAAAGACCACGTTTCTAATTGGGATTGAAATTGCGATTGCGCGGAATCC
Organism: Pseudoturritis turrita; assembly: GCA_900406555.1. NCBI lineage: Eukaryota > Viridiplantae > Streptophyta > Magnoliopsida > Brassicales > Brassicaceae > Pseudoturritis > Pseudoturritis turrita. Next base: position 37,996 of record OVBL01000958.1, on the reverse strand, counting down.
GCCGTACTCGCAAGCTTACCTTTTCCGGGTTCATGAATTGAACTCCGGTTAATACCACCGTCCACCTCCATATAATTACAAGTCTCAAAAGTGTTAAGTTTCCACCAAATAAAAACTAAGAAGCAAACTGATAAATTCCGAAAAAACAGACCACTTAAAACAAAAATCAGAAGAGTATCTTACATCATCCCAATAACCCCCAAAACCAAAAGTCTACTACTGACATTAGTGTATCAATGGCCTGTTAATTCGGAAATAAGTCAGAAACAAACAAAAACCCAAAACCCCCCCTGCAAATTAGAGTCATAAAACTTTGATTTTCTCCTACTCTTATCTTTTATTTTTGGATTTTCTACTCTCTTTTTTTTTTTTTTTTTTCTTTTTTGTTTTTTTTGTTTTTTTTTGTTTTTGCCATCCTGATTGGTTTCTAGGACGAAGTTAGTATGTTTCACGTACCAGATACAAATGGTGGTTGCTTCACACAAAACCACCAATCCTCTCTCTGGAGAAGCAAACTTTCTCAAGGCAGTGTAGAGCCAGCTGAGCTATTATTGTTAACAGCTCTTTGATTGCTTGAACCTGACCCGATTTCATTTGCTTTCGGCTCAAGCGACAGGTTTTTGACTTTGCTAGCCATTTCATATTCTGGGCTCGGATGAAAAGGTTCCCGCAAGTCCGGAGGCATTAAAAACCTTCTCCATTTATGCCGATTCCTTATTTCATAACCCTACAAACAAACACAAAACAAATTCTTGTCATCAAAAATACAAGATGATCAAATCTCACCACATTGAAACAAATAAGTCTTTCTCAATTCCTTGGGAAATTTCAGTTTGAACACAAGCACACGACTATTTGATAAGGCAATTGGGAACAATCAAAGTTCTAATAAAATGTTTTATCATTGGTACAAAGTAGATCGAAAAGGTTAAATTACCTTCAATTCAACAACATCTGAGCCTTGAAGAGCGTCCAATATAAGCTGGATATTACCTGTCAATGCTTTGAGCTGAAAAAGGAAACAACAAAATGTTAGATAAACTAAAATAAGAGAAGCCACAGGGAAATAATAATCAAAATTGAGTTTATCTTAACAGAGAGAAAGATGTATGAAACCATAATACAAGAAAAAAACATAACTAGATAACAATTTCACCTTTTTGAAACCCGCAATAAATTGTATATGAACAAAGCCTTCATCATTCATGCGCTTGCGCAGGAACTCGTCATGACGCAAATTCTCTTCACTGCAACAGATTCAAAGAAAAATATCAAAACTGAAGTTATTTTGAAAGGACATACTGCAAAGTGGTAAGAAGAAGGTATTACCTAAAGTAATAGTGAACCTGATTCCGTATTTTGGTTTCTAAGGAAGAATCTTGAAATTGGTACACGAAAGGAGGAGGTTCGATGAAGGGCATGCGATGAGGATGATACATCAACGACGGTACCAATTCTAAAATGAAACATACGCATTAGAAAAAAACTCGTCAAAGTAAAAAAAAAAAAAAAAACTCCATACTTTCAATGCGAGTTGACTCACCAGGGAAGACCATAGGACCGCTATACGGATAAAAAGGCTGATGAAATGGCATATACTGAGCATGGACTGGCGGCATAGGAGGTGGTGGCGGTGGTGGTGGTGCATGTCTTACAAACACAGGTGTACCTCTTGGTGGTTGTGCAAATCCGCCTCGCCCATTAAAGTTTCCGTGGAGATTCCAATTCTGATTGCCATGCTCCTGATTGCGCCTACCTCCATGACTTTGATGAGGATGTTGATTACCATTTTGGTTCTTGTATGAGTTCCGTTGATATTGGTTTTGGTTACCGGCGCCATGGGATTGTGATGCAAACTCGTTCCTCTGGTTTTGGCCTCTAGGAAAAGGGTATGGCAAAGGAAACTCTGGATAGCCAGACGAACTTTGTCCCGAGGGTTGAGCAGCAACAGTACTACCAGCATTGGTGAACGCAGATGCACCGTTCTGTTTAATTTGTAGTTGTTTTATTTGTTCGCTTAAGACTAGTTCAATCGGAAACTCGAATATCTAACATGAAAGACACAGAAGCTACATTACTAAATCAGAACATATACAAAAAGACAGAGAAATAAACTTGCAAGCATTGTCTCTTCTATATCTAAGGTTTTCACAATCGAACACTTTCTCAGTAAATGCATCATTAAGCTTTCCAAACATAATCAAAAATTAATGAATAAATCTCGACAAAAACAGTTATAATCAGACCAATTAAAAGCAAAAAAAGTTTTCAGTAAAATCAAACAAAAATTCCATAAACTCAAACCTGAGAAAGAGGAGGAACAGATGATGATGATGATGATCCATCGCTAAGGCTTTTCAATGAATCAGAAGAAGACTTATTCGAAGGAGGAGCTATTGTCGTCTCCGACAACGCTGGCCAAGACGAAGCTCCCATGACTGGTCTGATCCCAGAATCGACATTAGAAGGCCTGTTCCAAACCGGTTTCTTCTCTGCATTACCCTGAACCAATCCAGAGTTGTCTGATTTCTCCTTCTCCATGATCGGTTCTGATTCGCCGCCGAGGACGATCTGAGTCCACGGAGAACGGTTAGATTGTGATTCGACGGCAGAGGAAGTAGAATTAACCTTGTTCTCGATCATGTTCAGAGGAGACACAACAAACAATAATTAGGGTTTCTTCTACGAAAATCTCTGATCAGAAGCAGTATCTTCTAATAAACCATCTTTGATCCCAAATATCAAAAAAACAAAACAAAACAAAAAAAACTCTTAGATATCGGAAGAGAAAACTTAGGAAAAATCTGAATGAGTTTCTGAGAAATTAGGGTTAAGGAAAGTAATGCAAAGAAGAAAAAACCAACAAATTTCCCAGAAGATGGAACGGAGACGAAGGAGGCTCTCTCTCCTTTTTTGGTTTGTTTTGATCCTCTTTAGGTTTTTATTTTATTTTATTTTTTATTTATATGTTTTGATATTGAGAAAAAAATTCTATTGCGGCTCGGCTACCGCGAAAAACGGAAATTACGAGATTACCCTTAAGAGAAAAACACGTTTTTTTTTTTTGGTTGGTTGTGTTTCTAAAACCTGAGATCTGATTGGCTGATTATATTTTGCGTGGATTAGTTCTCTGATTGGCTATTTTTTTTTCCCTAAATTAAATTTTAACTTCATCTTAATGATCCAGATAATTAATTAAAAGAAAATATATAAATATATTCTTAACAAAATCTTTTGAAAATTCTATACTAGATTACATGATTCTCGTTTAATTATGCAAAATAAAATACTTATAATTAATATAACATGATTTTTTATAGAGAAAATGATTAAAATATCTCTTTATTTTTTTTAAAGTGTTCATTTTTAATCTCACATGTTAGTTCTATAAAAAATTTAAAATCCATTTAATATATTAACAAAGGATGATCAGACATATATAATTGATGAAATTAAATAAAATTGATCCATTTCACTTAATCAAATCTACTATAAATCTATGATGATTTAAAATGAAGCATTTATGTGATAAAATCAGAAGAGATAAATGTTTAGGTATTCCGAGAATAAAAAGAAAATTCTAGGTATCAAAAAAACAAAAGTTTGTAATGAAAAAAGTATGTTCGTAGGGTAATTGAATATTCTATATGACCAATAATTATTAATTTTCAAAACTTTTTACAATTGGAATGACAATACACATTCAAATGGAAGCTCATACCAAATTGTGGTAAAGAGAGTGCCTAGATTTAGATCTAATTAGCTTTTTATGTTCTATGTGGATTGTCGAAGTTTCAGAAATTTTACCGGAAGCATTGGCTTTGTCATGCAGTGTGTAATTTGGAGGTTTAGCAAAGAGATGTTATTTTTCATGTTAGTTGATTTAATTTTAAATCAGGTCAATTTATTTTAAAACAACCGATTTATATTTTGGTTCGTTAATTTTTTTTATAAAGTCGGTTTATTATAATTGTTGACGTTTTATGTTTATCGACTTATATTTTATGTCAGTTGACTTAATTTTAATTTAGATCAACTTATTGTAAAATAACCGAATTAGATTTTGGTTGGTTGGATTTTTATAATGCCGACTTATTATAAAAAAATTTATGTTCGTCGACTTATGTTTTATTTTTATCAATCTATTTTTTCTTAGTAGATTTATGTCCTTTTCTATTGACTTATTAATAAAAATAGAATTGTCATTTTGAACAAATATAAAGGATATTTCAATCTCTAAAAAATTTTAGCGTAAATTTCAAATTTCAAAAAAAATTCAAGGTATTCAATTAAATTATTTTATAATTTTAAATATCGATCGGTCAAGCAATAAAAAAATAATAACCGGTCTAACTTTGAGGAAAAACGAATACTATGTACACCGAATCATGTATGTACAAAACTAAATTCTCTATAGCCATCCCGTAACATCGATCAAATCCCGTGCATCGATCGCTACAAGATATATGTGAAGAGTTTGAATTTACTCACTAACATACAACTTACATGTTCAAGGGCATTAACTTTAAAAATACAAGAAAACACTTGATAGTTCAATGCCACTTAAATCCCAAGGATCGTTTACAAATTATTTACAAAATACCAAATTTAACATAAACTTCAAAACGACAACGTCCTTTAAATAAAACAAACCAGCGTTTTTCCAAAACCATCACCAAGCCAATGACTACTCCTTCACGTCCTCGGGCACACCTGAAAAAGAGAGGGGTGAGTAATTGGGAATTACTCAGTGAGTGTGGGCCATAGGGACCCACGATATACCTTCTCAGATATTCAAACCCACAACAGACGAAAGTCCAAAGCTAATACACGCAGCAAACACGTCCGAAGACACTCACAGATCAAGAAATGACTTCCTAGACCCAACTGGTGGCATATAGCGGCACACACGCTGTCCGTCCTCCTGACGCTTACAAGCTCGTCAAGCCACCGACGAGGGAACTACGGGGATCCAGCTTCCATATTCCCAACACACACACATAACGTAAAGGGATTCCACCTTCCTTACTTATGTCTCAAACATGCAACCCTGCCTCAAGCCTACAGCTTAACCCAACCCGCACAAATAATTTCCCCACACAATGCAAACACCCGCAAACACTATTCATAAATCATTCAACGTTTTCCATTTAACAATTCTATATCCTAGGTTCGTCAAACATCAACTATTCTACAACGAGTTTATAATATATAAATAATTATAATTGCGCATATTTATCCATATTCAATCAACAATCAAATATGTGTATTCATATAGATACCGCGTAGGTATACGCGTATTAACCGAAGACTACTCAGTATGAAATAGATTTAAATATAAGAGGAAGTAGATCACGACCAGTCCTCACCTTAGTCACTACGCGTCCCTTTGGTGTAGATTACGGAGGTTAGGGCGACGAATGGCGACAGATTCAAGAAGACGACATGACGGAGTAGCTTCCCGACTCTGACGGCTTCCCAACGGTGGTTTTCCGGCGATGGTCAACGGCTCGGTCGCGGTCAACGGCTTGGTCAACGGCTTGGTCGTGGTCAACGGCACGGTCAACAGCTCGGTCAATGGCTTGGTCAACGGCTCGTTCGCGGTCAACGGCTTGGTCAACGGCTCGGTCAACGACTCGGTCAACGGCTCGGTCAACAGCTTGACGGCTCCGGTGGCTCCGGCGGCGGCTCTGGTGGCTCCGGCGGCGGCTCCGGTGGTGGCTCTTCCTTTCTCTCTCTCTCTCTTCTTCTCTCTCTCTTTCTCTGTTCTTCTTGGTGTGAGATTTGAAGAGTCCCAACACTTCATTTTATAGAGAAGAGAGGGTGAGTGAGGGGGTATAGTGGGCTTAATAATGGTGTGTGAGTGGGAGTTGGGTTTATTAGGTAAGTTGGGGGAAAAGGTAAGTGGAGAGGGTTGGGGGATATTACAATTCTCCCCCACTAAACGGAAATTCGCCCCCGAATTCGAATCAACATCATGCGGTTCTCTAGCACCCCTAGAAAGCTCCGGGTAGTCTGTCCTCAATTCAAGCTCATGCTCCCAAGTTTCTTTCTGAATTCCATCCCTTTCCCAGCACACACGAACCATCCTGGTTCTTTTTTCTTGGTTCTCCAACTCATGACATTCTAAGATTTTAACTGGTTTACTCATAACGGTCAGGTTTTGGCCCATGTCCACTGGCGGCTGAGCTAAGATCAACTCTGGTTCTCGAACCACCTTCCGCAAAGCTGACACATAAAACACATTATGAAAGTCTGATAACTCTTGTGGTAAGTCCAACTGATAGGTTACTGCTCCTATCCTCTCGATGATCTTATACGGTCCCATGAACCTTGGCCTTAACTTTTTCAACTTGCGGTTTTTATCGGTTCCTCTGAACGTCCTCATCTTTAAATATACATCATCCCCAACTGCGAACTCTAAATTCTTCCTGCGCTGGTCTGCATAACTTTTCTGACGATCGTGCGCCTCTTTTAGTCGGTCCTTGAGTAATTCTACTTGCTCCACTGTTTCTTGAATCATCTCATGCTCTAAGTCTCGCCTCTCCCCCACTTCGGTCCAACACAACGGGGTTCGACACGGTCTCCCATACAGAGCCTCGTATGGGGCCATTCCAATACTGGAGTGATAGCTATTGTTATAAGCAAATTCGACCAACGGTAGATATTTCCCCCATTTTCCTTTCCAGTCTAACACACATGCTCTCAACATATCCTCAAGTGTCTGGATCATCCGTTCAGACTGTCCGTCGGTCTGTGGATGGTAAGCCGTACTGAGGTGCACCTTTGTACCCAATGCTTCCTGGAAGGTTTTCCAGAAAATCGAGGTGAATTTCGGGTCACGATCCGATACAATGCTCATTGGCACTCCGTGTAATCGCACCACTTCATCCAAGTACTTCTGGGCCAACTGCCTTGCTCCATCTGTTTTCTTGATGGCAAGGAAATGTGCCGATTTGGTGAGTCGATCCACGATCACCCAAATTGCATCACTATTCCCGATCGTTCTTGGCAGCCCGGTAACAAAATCCATGGTTACCATATCCCATTTCCATTTTGGTAAGGGTAAGTTCTGTAACAACCCGCTTGGCACTCTGTGTTCTGCTTTTACCATCTGGCATGTCTGGCACTGAGAAACCCAAACGGCGATGTCTCGCTTCATCCCGCCCTAGTGGTAGTAGCGCTTCAGATCCCGATACATTTTCGTACTTCCCGGATGAATAGAAAATTTTGAGGTATGAGCCTTACGCAATATCTCATCCTTCATATTTTTGTTGTTTGGTACACACACCCTGTTCATGAACAAGAAAGTCCCATTTTCGGCTGTGTGGTATCCGTCTGCTCCATCGTTAATCAACTTCCGTAAGACGTCGTCCTGTTCCTGCATCTCACGTATCTTCCACAGTAAATCTGCCTAGCGTAGGGCTTCCAGCCCAATAGTCCCTTCGTCAATAGATGTTGCACACAATCGTAAACTAGCCAAAGTTGCGACGAGCTCTTGTACTTCCTTTATCCCCGAGACATCCGTCTTCCGCCTACTAAGGGCGTCTGCTACTTGATTAGCTTTTCCCGGGTGGTAGGTTATGTCTAGGTCGTAGTCTGCCAACAACTCCATCCATCTGCGCTGTCTCAGGTTCAAGTCTCCTTGAGTGAAGATATATTTCAAACTCTTGTGGTCCGTAAATACTTGTACCCTTTCTCCGTACAAGTAGGAACGCCATATTTTTAGAGCGAAAACCACTGCAGCTAGTTCCAAATCATGTGTCGGATAATTAGCTTCATGCGTCCTCAGTTGCCTCGATGCATAGGCAATCACTTGCCCCTCTTGCATAAGCACACATCCTAACCATGTCCCAGATGCATCCGTATATACTACATACTGTACTCCCGGCTTTGGTAGCACCAGGACAGGAGTCTGTGTCAGGTGCCTTTTTAGATTCTCGAAACTCTTCATACATGCTTCTGACCAAACGAACTTAACATCCTTCCCGGTCAGTTTTGTCATTGGTTTGGCCATACTAGCAAATCCCTTTACGAACTTCCGGTAATAACCTGCCAATCCTAGGAAACTACGAACCTCAGTAGCATTCCTAGGCGTTGGCCAATTAGTGATGGCTGTGATCTTTTCCGGGTCAACAGCTACACCGGCTTCTGATACTACATGACCCAAAAATCCAATCTGCCTTTGCCAGAAACTGCATTTGCTTAACTTTGCATACAGTCGCTGCTCCCGTAATTTCTGCAACACTATTCGCAGATGTTGGTCATGCTCCTTTTTATTTTTCGAGTAGATCAAGATGTCGTCGATGAACACGATCACACAATTATCCAAGTATTCCCGGAATACGTTGTTCATCATCTTCATGAAAGCTGCTGGTGCATTGGTTAGCCCAAAAGGTAACACAACGAACTCGTAATGACCGTAACGCGTTCGAAAGGCTGTCTTCCTCACATCTTTCTCTTCTATTGGAATTTGGTGGTAACCCGAGGCCAAATCTATCTTTGAAAACCACGATGCTCCATGTAGTTGGTCTAACAACTCATCGATCCTTGGTAATGGGTACCTATTCTTTATCGTTACCTTGTTCAACCCGCGATAGTCGATACAGAGTCTAAAACTCCCATCCTTTTTCTTAACGAATAGTACTGGTACTCCCCACGGTGAACTGCTCGGTCGAATAAACCCTTTATCGATTAGATCCTCTAGTTGCTTTTTCAACTCGGCCATCTCTGCTGGTGCCAATTGATATGGCGCTTTCGAGATAGGTGATGTTCCAGGTTCTAGCTCGATGGTGAATGCCCCTTCCCGTGATGGGGGTGGGCCCTTTAACGGCTCGAACACATCTGCATACTCTGCTACGGCTAGCACGGTACTTAGCTCTGGTGCCGAGTCTTTCTCACTCATGGAAATGGTGGCGAGGTATGCTTTGTTTCCTTTCTTCAATAGCTTTCCCGCTTACAGCATCGAGATAATGGAAATCCCAGCATGTTTCTTGATCCCTTGAAAAACCAGTTTTCCTTCCCTCCTCGGAATATGAACACGTGCCCGCAGACAATCCAGCACCGCTCGATACTTAGTCAACCAGTCCATCCCCAGAATCACCTCGTAGTGGTTTAGCTCCATTTTTATGAGATCCCCGTGTAATTCGATGCCTTCGATTACAATAAGTACGCCTTCGAAAACCCCTGTGGACTTCACTACTTCCTTTCCGACCGTTTCGATCTCCTTTGTCCTTTTAACAAACACGCTCACTACGGTCCAACACTTAGTTAGCGCCAGGCATACAAAGCTATGCGAAGCTCCTATATCAAATAATGTATGGGCTGCTACTCCTCCGACCAAAACCGATCCTATATAGTTGGTACTATGGCTAAGCATGCTTTTCTAATTCACACAAGACTCACAATGAATGAAGAACGAGAGCTTGAAAGAGATACATACCAGCTATTGGTTCCTCTCCACCATGCTCCCCTGTGGTGAAGACTCGAGGTCTGACCGCTTGCCTCTCTGGTGGCGGTGGCAACTGCAGCTGCCCGCGGCCCCGTTCTCCAGGCTGCTGTCTCACGAGTGGAACCATGCACTCTCTTGCAATGTGTCCAATCTGACCACATCTAAAACATGTGCTCTTTAGTGGCTGAACCACCCTAGGTAGGTCCACTCTTTGTGGCTGAACTGCAGTGCAATCCCTCTTGACATGCCCAGGCTGCTGACACCTGTAACAAATGATATTTTTAGAAACCGTTCCCGATGCTGAGTTTGCAGTGTCCCAATTCCTCTTATGAGTCTCTGCTCCTTTTCCAGCCTTGGACTGAGCATTTTTAGCCAACTTAGACTCTTCCCGAAGCCTAATTTCTAGCACAGCCGCGGTTTCCACCAAATCCACCATACTAGTGTACTTCCTTACAGCACATCGGTTTCTGAGTTCAATCTTGAGTCCCTTCTGGAACCTACGGATCAATTCTTGCTCATCCATACGTCTGGTTGTGAACCTCCTCAGACGATTGAACTCCTCTTTGTACTCTCTTACGGTTCGGTTGTCCTGACGAAGATCCTCAAAAGCACTCTCCATCCGATCCATGGCCTCTGGTGGAAAGTACTCTCGGGAAAACTCGTCCCTGAAGTCAGTCCATGTTAACTCATAATGTCCTTGCGTTGCTTCAATCACGCCTTCCCACCAGATCAAGGCGTCGTCCTTCAGGTAGTGCACCGCCAGGTCCTTGCGGTATTCCTGTGGACACCTGATTGCATCAAGGTTCCTCTCCAACTTCTTCTTCCAGTTATCTGCAGCTACAACACTAGCCTTTCCGTCAAAGAGCTCCATTTGCATATCCCTCATGTGCCTCATCATCTCCCAGTACGATGGTCCTTGAACTTGTACAACCGGTGGTGGAGGTGGAGGTTGATATTGTGCTTCCCCGTTCTGATTGTTCACTGGTGTAGCCTGACGATGCACATCCTCTCCCTCTGACTCGTTACGCATCTGATTCCCAAAACGGTCGCGGTATCTCTGCAATTCCTCTATCATGTCTGCAAGTATGGCAGCTGGGTTAGCTCCTTGGGTCGTCCCTGCTGGATCCGAACCCACTGGCCCATGCTCAGTGTTGTTCCCATTGATACGTCCTGTTGAAGCAGACTGGTTTTCTGTCCTAACTTCAGGCTCCACAGCCGCAGTGGTTCTAGTAACACATGCTCGAACAACACGCGCTCTCTTTGGCGGCATCTGAACACAGAAATCAAGCCGTCATTCTCTGTACAAAAATTGAGTTACTGATACCAAAAGAAGACAGAAGTGAAGTCAAGCTAGGTGATGCTCTACACTTTTCTTTCAAAATCCCCCCATTTCCCAAATGTATATATAATAGCTGAAAGATTTTTATAAATTAGTAACTTTAAAACTTTGGTTTTAGAAACACTTTTTCTTTCACAAACTGCCTCCCGGGTCAGAACCGGTTTGGCAACCCTTGGCTCTGATACCAATTGTGACACCCGCCCCTCCGAGTAAAACGGAAACGGGATGTCCAAGGACATTAACTTTAAAAATACAAGAAAACACTTGATAGTTCAATGCCACTTAAATCCCAAGGATCGTTTACAAATTGTTTACAAAATACCAAATTTAACATAAACTTCAAAATGACAACGTCCTTTAAATAAAACAAACCAGCGTTTTCCCAAAACCATCACCACGCCAATGACTACTCCTTCACGTCCTCGGGCACACCTGAAAAAGAGAGGGGTGAGTAATTGGGAATTACTCAGTGAGTGTGGGCCCTAGGGACCCACGATATACCTTCTCAGATATTCAAACCCACAACAGACGAAAGTCCAAAGCTAATACACGCAGCAAACACGTCCGAAGACACTCACAGATCAAGAAATGACTTCCTAGACCCAACTGGTGGCATATAGCGGCACACACGCTGTCCGTCCTCCTGACGCTTACAGGCTCGTCAAGCCACCGACGAGGGAACTACGGGGATCCAGCTTCCATATTCCCAACACACACACACACATAACGTAAAGGGATTCCACCTTCCTTACTTATGTCTCAAACATGCAACCCTGCCTCAAGCCTACAGCTTAACCCAACCCGCACAAATAATTTCTCCACACAATGCAAACACCCGCAAACACTATTCATAAATCATTCAACGTTTTCTATTTAACAATTCTATATCCTAGGTTCGTCAAACATCAACTATTCTACAACGAGTTTATAATATATAAATAATTATAATTGCGCATATTTATCCATATTCAATCAACAATCAAATACGTGTATTCATATAGATACCGCGTAGGTATACGCGTATTAACCGAAGACTACTCAGTATGAAATAGATTTAAATATAAGAGGAAGTAGATCACGACCAGTCCTCACCTTAGTCACTACGCGTCCCTTTGGTGTAGATTACGGAGGTTAGGGCGACGAATGGCGACAGATTCAAGAAGACGACGTGACGGAGTAGCTTCCCGACGACTCCGACGGCTTCCCAACGGTGGTTTTCCGACGATGGTCAACGGCTCGGTCGCGGTCAACGGCTTGGTCAACGGCTCGGTCAACGACACGGTCAACGGCTTGGTCGTGGTCAACGGCACGGTCAACAGCTCGGTCAATGGCTTGGTCAACGGCTCGTTCGCGGTCAACGGCTTGGTCAACGGCTCGGTCAACGGTTCGGTCAATAGCTTGACGGCTCTGGTGGCTCCGGCGGCGGCTCTAGTGGCTCCGGCGGCAACTCCGATGGTGGCTCTTCCTTTCTCTCTATCTCTCTCTTCTTCTCTGTTCTTCTTGGTGTGAGATTTGAAGAATCCCAACACTTCTTTTTATAGAGAAGAGAGGGTGAGTGAGGGGGTATAGTGGGCTTAATAATGGTGTGTGAGTGGGAGTTGAGTTTATTAGGTAAGTTAGGGGAAAAGGTAAGTGGAGAGGGTTGGGGGATGTTACATAGAGAATATTGAAAAAGAGAAAAGAAGAGAGAATAAAACTGCTAGCTTATTATGTTTTGTGTGGATCACTATTTATTAAATAAATCATAAAATGAAATCTGTTGTAATATATTGTTTACAAAATCTTTTGAAAATTCTATGCTAGATTACAACCTTCTCCACGTTTAATTATACAAAATAAAATACATTATAACTAATTATAGCATGATTTTTTTATAGCATCATACCACAATTAAAATTTCAAATTTGAAAACTAAATACAAAATCAATTTAAAAAAAAAAAATTGGAATACATAATATGAAGTCAAGAAATTTTCAGATATATAAAATTAAAAAAAAAAACTGTCATTAAATCCAATCATCACCAATTTTATTGTTTGGATCCATTGAATTATCTAGAACTCTTCAATTAACCAAACCAAAAACAAAAACCATCAAGGATTCTAGGCATGGGACGATTCCGGATATCCTGAAATTTCAGGATATTCGAATCCGTGGCAAAAGTATTCGGGATCCGTGGCGTCCGAATATCAGAATTTCGGGTATCCGACAAAAAATCAGGATATCCGGATCCGGATCCGAAAAAAATAAAAATAATAATTAAAATAACTAGATTAAAATATTAAAAACTTTTTAAAAAAATTATAATTTAAAATTTTGAATAATATATATGATATATTAGAAAAAAAACTAAAATCAATTTATATATATATATATATATAAATAACTTAATATATGTAAAAAATATATATGTTTTTAATATATTTAATGCGTCCGAATCCGGATCCGAATATCTGGACCTTGAAATTTTACTATTCGGATCTAGATCCGTTTATCACGGATCCGAGATTTTACTATCTTTATCCGAATCCGGATGCTCCGAATATCCTAATTTTTGGAACGGATCGAATTTTGGATCCCGATAATAAGTCCATCCCAAAAGCAGTCTCTTATTTTTATATAGACTTTTATATATCATCTTCAACATCTTATAGGACTGTAATTTTAACAGTTTAATTTCCCCTTTACGTCTTTCTCATTTAATATATAAAAGATATATTTATACTATACAAGTTTACAACCCAACCACGAACAATAATCAATTATCATATACAACATAGAAAAAATAATAAAGCTTCAGTGCAGTATTTTTTGGTGATTTAACCCAACAATCTTCTAAAGAATATAAATTTGTGTATACCATATGGCTAAATATTTATGTTAATAATCAAAGGATGGCCAAAATTGAGAAGTAGAAGAATATAAGTGGGAGAGAGAGAGAATAATAAGAAGAAGTCGACGTGCTTGGTCGTTGAGAGGGTATGTTTGTGGCCTCTGGCTCAAACGAAGAAGCTGGCGGTCTAGCTGAGGAGGAGGAACGGTTCGATGGAAGCGTCCGAGCCGAGGTCTCACCGGTGTAACCTTAACCATGAAAGTAAGACAGATTAGAAATAAGATGAGATAAGTCTTGATCTTAGTGTTCTTGGCTAATATGCTTTACAATGAAGAACAGTTGATAAGGAACTCACAATCAGATTCTTTCCAGCCCAGAATCAGTTTCTCACGGTCAAAGACAACGCGATAGCCAGTCATGAAGTTCTCTGCAAATTGTAAGAAATAAGAGATCTACAAAAATCCCGCATTGCGAGTTTAGTAAGACAACATTTTCAAATTGATACTTACGTCCAATGATGCTGATGTCTTCGATCTTCATGATGGCTAAACAGTAGACATCTGTGTCCTGAAACATCAAAAGGGGAGACAAAGCTTGAGTGTAATGGCAGACACGGAACAGAGGTGCGTCGTAACAGAGGCTTAAACTAACCTTCATGGGGATCACTACTAACGGGTGATAAATGGGATATGAGCTCCCGCCTTTCATTGTCAGATTCACAGCTGGATACTGGAAGCTGTCTTTGTTTGGGCTGCAAATAGATAGATCCAAAAGCTAGTTAGTCAGCGTTTAGAGAGAATCAGAAAGATGGTGACCAGAGTAAAGAGGCAACCTTAATGCATAACAGTACTCGAAAGGCAACTCGGAATCAGTTTGATAACGCTTGTCCAGAGCTAGAGAATTAAACTGCAAAATCATATCGGGTTTATTAAGCCATGTGATACCAAACCAAAATCATATACAATACAGATGAAGACTTACACTCTCTGAAATAAGGGTGTAAGCTGCATCAGTCAGATAAGTGAACGAGGTTCCAGAGTCGAAAACAGCATCAAATTCAAGATCGCCAGTATTTCCTCCAACGCTTATTTGAGTGACGGTGATATTGTAAGTAGGACTGATTAACGGGAAAACAAAATAGTAATTAGAAGAAACTATCTGCAGTATATTCAAGGAGATGGACAAGTTCGGTTAAGCATAAAGAAGATATGATTCAACCGCTTGCTTACTGTGGTTGTCTTATGTTCAATGGCGTTTCCCGTTGATCTACGCTACCTTTATCTCCAAAACTGATCCTACCAGCTCCATCGTTTCCAAAACACATAGAGAATGAGTTTGCTGCAATGCCTTCCTTTGCTAATACGCTCGGAACGGATATGTCTTCTAAGCCAAGCCCAAAAAGACCATTTGGAGCTGCACCATCATGGAATACACCGGTCTGAACTTGACCACAACTGCTCCAGCATTGTTAAGATGAAACACAAACGTTTAGCCTTGCTGACATAATGGATGCTTTGAGAAACATACCCTAAGGTAATGGGATGTCTACAAGGAAGAAATAACTTACCCTAAGGTAATCCGAGCGGGAATAGCTTCGGAATTTTTTTCATTTGAAACCAAGTGAAGCACATCCTCCACCAGGACTCCAGTAGACGAGGTACCATTAGAAAGATACCTAATCTGGTATGGGCAGTTACTAAGAGGGGAAGCGCATCGATCACCTCTTGTACATAACGTGCTATTACAAGGAACTTTAGAACTTGTCGATGATGCATTAGGGCTATAAATATTGAGTTCCAAACTCTGTTCAACAGAAAACAAAACAAAAAAAAATCATGTAAGGAACCAAACAACTTGCAGATCTAATAAATGTCTAAAGAGATAACACAACAAATGTCGATAAAACAAAAATCTAAGAATAACAATATCTTATTCAATACATTTTTCCGTCCACAAAATCGTTGAGATTATAGTCCATATAGTGAGAACGCTAAGAACATAGATGCACCATCTATAAGTCTAGTGTCGATCTCACTGTATTTAAGTGTTGAAGACTTGGTTAACCAAGAGCTGCCCAAGTCAGCTCTTTCTATCCTACAATTGATCTTTATCTCAACACAACTAAACCAAAGTCTCAATTAGAACAAACTCATCAGATTCTTCAGAATCTAGACCAAAACCTCAAGAGAACAAAAGATACATAAGCAACATACACAAAATGCAAGTATGTGTATAAGCAAAAAAAGAAACATTACCGAGCCTCCAGGTGCTTTCAATTTACGGACACAATTGGTGCAGTCACAGGGCAACCAGAACAAGTCACTTCCAGTGTCTAGAGCTACCAGAAACCAATCAGACGGCGTCCCAACCGTCACATTCGCGTAATGCAAACTACACAGACATCGAATCAAGAATTAAACATAAACATCTCCAAAACCTCAAGTCTCAAAACACACAAGTTTTGACACAGTTTACAGATAACACACATCGATACGAATCAAAGCTATAAACATAAACATCTCCAAACCTCAAGTCTCATAACAATCACAAGTTTTAACACAGTGAATCGAGATATCGCACATCGATACGAATCAAAGCTATGAAATCAGAAAAAGGGCAATCACGTTGAAGCTAAGAAAACACAATTTTCCATGAATTTTTAAGAAAAGAGAGTGAAAAACCTTACAATCCTAGGGCGTCCACACGAATAGTTTCGTTGCCGTCAGCGAAAGTGACGAGTGATTGATCTTCGCCTGATGCGAGTCTACGGCCTCTGATTAACCGATCACGATGAGCCATCACTCTATAATACTTAGACGAGTCTCGATTAGGTAACCCATCACCGGGCAAAACCCCCACGACCTGATCCGAGAAACGGTGGTGAAATTCAAACCCAAATTCGCCAAATCCCTCGCATTTATCCAATCCCCAGCTCGAAACCAGAACAAGAATCAGACCCAGAAACGTAATTCTACAGCTTGAGTACCAAACCATGGCGGTTCCGTCGTAAAACAAAGTACTCCGCCGAGATCTCGGAAACTTTCCCAGAAAAAAAAAAACGAAATTCCGAGAAAAAAACCCAAAACCCTAATCTCTGAATCTTCTCTTAGCTAAGGAGTAAATAGAATTTAGATATGAAACCGAGAAATTAGGCAAGAAGGATCGTGAGTCGTGAGTCGTGAGTCGTCAAGTGTGGAGAAGCAAAGCAAGAAGGTCCAAAACTTATATTTTGTATGAAACTTTGAAGTCTTATTTTTTGTCCTCGAAATATATTAATTATAAGATTTTGATATATTATTAATATTATTAATTAGAGTAAAAAAGGTGGCAGGTAATTTTCCTTGTCTACCTCAAAAAGAGCAAAAGTCAACGTGGAAGTCGTCGTAGTGGGACCCAAAGCCATTTTTTCTCTGTAGAATATTCAACGCTTGTAAATTTTGTATATCACACAATCGATTGCTACTGAGAATTATTATGGTCACGCAATTTGAATTATTATATTTTTTTTTGTCAACACGTCATTGAATTATTTAAAGCTTGGTATTAGGATATGTAGTTGGACCAACTTTTCGTCATTTTCATTTTTTAATGTAATTTATAGATTTATCATTTATGTATATGTATGATCCGTAGTCGCTAAAATTAGTTAGCACAGTTATATTTAAGATTCTAACCATTTTTAGTTTCATAATCTGTTGTTATTTATTGGTAGGTTTTCATTTTTTTTTCTTTTGTCTTTGTTTTCCGTTTCATATTATAAAATGTTATATGAAATTTTTTTGTTTAAAAATATAAAATATTTTCATATTTTCAGTGTTAAAAAAATTCGGCTGTTTGATACGGACCTAGCGTCTAATCACTTATTCAAAAATTAAATACAGATTAATGGAGAATTACTTTTAAGGATTTTTTTTGGTTATATATGTCTTTATATAATAGGAATGTTAGTTAGAACCAATTAATAACGATGGTATGGTGGTTCATTAGTTGTCTATCCTCTTCAAAAGGTGAATTTGAATTCATATTTGATAAAATTTTAGGTTTTTTTGGTTTTAGTTTTAATGAAGGTCAGAATGGTCTTTTATACTTCTTCTCCTTCTGTTTGACAGACAACCTTATAACCCTAAATCTCGACACAAACTTCTTTTTCACATTATTCATCATTATTACTCTTTATACATGTAATTTGTACTTAATTTTTGTAGATCTGACATCTATTTTTGGATTTCTAGCCTTAAATACACACAAATCTTTTTTTTTCTTTCAAAGAATTCGATTTTTCATCCGGATAAGCCAAACTCGGGGCGGCTTCTTGTCGCCAAGCGCCTACACGCTGCTTATGCGACTGCGGTGGCCGCGTTTTAGAACATTGCATATTTCTATGCAACCAATAACTTTATTGGATATTGTGTAACCAATAGTAATTTAGAGTCTCTTTCATGATCGGTTAAATTTTTTTTTTAAATAGCACTAAAATAAGCTTTTGTTTATAATATATCATCACTAGTTTTTTTCCAAAAATACCATTAAAAGTTTTTTTTCCAAACATATCACACACTAAAAATGATTTTTAAGGTTATAATTTAAATATTTGAATTTGGGTTTAGTATTTTAGGTTTAATGCTTAGTTTTAGGGTTTAAATTTATTTTTTAGAGTTTAAGATTTAGTTTTGAGGGTTTAAAGTTTAGTTTTAGTTTTGTGGTATTTTGGGAAAAAAGAATTTGTAGTGGTATTTTTGGAAAAATGAACTTTTAGTGGTATTTTTGGTAAAAAAAACTAATGATGGTATTTTTGGAACAAAAAACTTAAAAGTGTGGTATTTTTGAAAATCATCTTTGTTTTTATTTTATATACTAATGATAATTTTTGAAAGAAAAATAATTTTTTAATCTTCATATTTTTAGCTAAACATGTTATATTTTGAAACGAAGAGAGTATATCTTTTATAGGTTTAAAATCGAGAACCAAGCTTTTAATTGAATCTATCGATTCACAGTTTGGTTTAGATGTAACACCAATATTTTATAATGTTCCAAACTGCAATACCAGTTAAAATTCAACTTAATCATACAACTGAAAAAAAGAACATGTGTTTTTATAAGGATTTTTTAAAGTTTACCGTAGTACTCAAATCCATTTAGATGACGTTACATGCAATACAACGCTTTATATTACACTTTCAAATAAAAAGAGATGCTACTTTGACATTTTCACTAGATATATCAAAACATCCTGAAACAAATCCGTCAACTGACCTGTCCTATAAAATCATTAATCATAACTCTGATAATCATGATCATTGGATAGTTTTCCGAACTAACAAAGCACCATTATGAGACATATTAATATAAAATATTTTTATTCTATATAATGAATCAAATATGATTAAAAAGTCTTTTTGATTAGTCATTTTAAAAATTTTACAAATAAATACATGGAAATTTTTTAATATTTACAAAGACACCAAAAGTTTATGACATGTTTTGTGTTTCTCCTCGGTTGAGTAATTGGCATGGATGACATTTTTGATAAACCAAATTAACAATCTAACAAAATAATAAAATAATAAAAAGCAATATAAGAAGAACGACTATTTTCTCCCTCACTTACTTTATGTTCTATTTTCATTATTTTTTGTTTTGTTTTTTACATTTCTTCAAATTTTAATAAAAGTAAATAAATTTTCAATTTATTCATTCTCAGCTTTTTTCAAAACATGACTCTTTAATCGGACGACTAACCTCGATCTCCCTTCCATCTCCGTTACTGAAACTGCATAGGTTCGTCTCAGTAGAGACTGACAAGGACAATAATAGTCGACTATTTTGTATATATAGTCTTAGTAGATGACTATTTTGTATAGATATTTATAGATCATTTATAGTTGACTAATCTCAATAGATGACTATTAACATATAGATAGTTTTATCAGTAGATTAATATGACCCAAATAGACGACTATATATTTAGTAGTCGATTATTCTTAGTAGATGACTATTAACATATTTGTCTATTGTGCTTTTATAATTCATGGACTAATTAGAATACTATTTGTATGTAGACGACTTAGTTTGTGTTAGAAAAATATATTCAGTTAATTTTAAATAGTCAATTATCAACCAACAAATAGTAGCCTACTATAAAATGAAACTCCAAATTAAAACTGTAAACTCTCATAACATATGATAACATGGTAACATTGAACCATTTTTAAACCACTAAATATGTTCATATATTTTTCGCAAAATAATTACAAATATGCAATAGTCAATTATCTTTCGATAAAAACAACTAAATTACTTCCGCAAAGCAGTTTATCATGTAAAGTAGTTAACTATGCATCAAAATAGTTAACTACTTTACATGATAAACTACAACTCAAAATAGTTAAATATTTTGGACGATAACACATCGAACTACTACATAAAAAGACATATATTCAAAACTCTTGTAAATATCCAAGCATCGAAGAGAAAATGAGTTCTTTAAGTTTAGTGATTCGTGATCTCTCTAAATTTGGTATCTTCCAACTCCGGGTTCGCTGAAATGATCGTCGAATATTTGCTCTGGATTCGACTTTCTATGTATATTCATACTACTCATCTATATCAGCACTACCTAAGGACAATAAAATCAGTCAAAATATATGTGTAGTCAACACAAATAAAAATAGTTAACTATGCATGCAAACACACACACACACACAATCTATACCACTGAGTAGTTATTTATGTCGTGCAAATGTTGTATGACACTTATTAATAGTTAACTATGCATATAAACTAGTTAGTTTTACAAGAAAATTTATGTATGTCTTTCTTCTTTACATTTGCTTAATAGTTAGCTATACAAGCAAACTACCACAACAAAATAGATGTCTATGCTTTATTATGCCCCACTCACAAAGCTAACTATTTTCTTATATAACATAGTTATGCATGTTTTGTAATTCATTCGACATTTTCTTAACAAAGCAGTTAGCTACGAAAGATTACAACGCCATAAAAATAGCTAACTATTTTCACAACTCCAAACATGTAATATTGTTTTCTTACTCCCTAAAGTTCTCTACAATAATTTTTGGTGGTTGGGAGAGGAAGAAGATAATTTGAAACATACAAATCCATGTTTTAAAAAAGCTCTAATGTTATTGTACAAAAGTACATGATATTGTGAAAGTTTTTCTGTCAAAAAGTGAACATTAAATGTAATATTTAATATAATAATTGTCCAATTATTTTTTCTTTTTTTATTTTAAGATTTGGAAGACTCTTTTGACTTTTTCACTCCTATATTTTGGTCAACCTTTGCTAAAAACCTAATTGACCATATTAGAGTGTTATATACATAATTTTGTATCTCAAATATGTTAAACATCTAATTCACCCAAGATATTAAGGGGGAGGGGTGAGCAATCTATATTGCTCAACGAGTTTGTTCGTGCTATATACACTAATTAAAAATTGATCACACATGTGTTTGAAGTGTAATAGTAACAATATGAAAATCTTATAAATAATCAATCAACATCGTATAATAATTACCAACGTCAATATCATAGAAATCATCATATATATATCAAGATCATCATTATCATTAACATCATCATTCACATCAGATGCATTATAAGCATATGTAAACATGATAATAATACACTTTCTTATACAACAATATGATTATGTGATCCATAACACTAACATCTCAAAAACCAACACATCCAAAATCCTCGTGATTCATGAATTATCATGCACTTACACACAAAATGATTTGGCGATCCTCGTAGCCACATGCTAAATGAGTTCCTAGTCCATTCATTACACTTTTGATAACAACAACATAACAATAATACGTCGATAATATACAACCTTAGGATGTGATCTTGTACCTCCGTGTCTTCATTCCTATCCATGGTATATAGAAAAGGACCACTGAATCACGAAAATTCGGACCTCCGACTATGGGTATCACATACAAACTCTACTTTCAGTTTCTCAGACGTATTTTCCGTTTCACAAATCTGATAACATTCGTATCATAAAAACATAATTTTTAATCATCGGGTACTCTCACTACAAGAAAACATTGGTTTTGTGACATAAGATTTCGTTGCAATTTAATCACAATATGAGAAGAACGATGAAATTTCGACGAAATCCAAATCGTCGCTAACCGCTCGACGCAAAGAAGATTCATATTACAACATGCTTTAACAACCCAGATAAAATTCATATCATATCATATACGAGAAAACCAATAACATGCAGCATTATTATTGGGATATCAACACAAAGTCCCACATCAAAATGTTAAACAAAGATGGTCTAATATATAAGTCAAGTCCAACTTCAATCAGTATGAAAGGAACCCAAAAATGAATTCGTGCGGATTTGGCCAATTTTCCCAAAACAAACAATATTATACTAATGGGTGAACTTGATATTAGCATTGGCCAACATATATCAATTCAAGAGTTTATCAACCATAACAGCATTTCTAGGTTATCAAGCATACAACCATCATATGCAGCCAACTAAACACAATAATTTCGCATTAACAATAACACCACAATAAGCACACGATTCATCCGACTGAAGAAAAAGAACATGTGCTATAGTTTTATAAAAATATTTTAAAGTTTACTGTAGTATTCAAGTCCATTTAGATGATGTTACATGCAACACAACACTTTATATTACGTTTCCAAATAGAATGAGATATTACTGTGATATTTTCACTAGATACATCAAAACATTCTGGAACAAATCCTTCAGCCGATCTGTCCTATAAAAATTATTAATCATAACTCCGGTAATCATGATCATTGGATAGTTTCCATAACTAACAAAAAACCATTATGAGAAAAATTAATATAAACTAATTTTATTCTATATAACGAATAAAATATGAGTACAAAACTTTTTTTGATTTGCCATTATAAAACTTTTACAAATAAATACATTGAAATTTTTTAACATTTGAAAAGACAACAAAAATTTACGACATGTTTTGTGTTTCTCCTTAATTGAAGGCTGAAACCTAAAAATATTAGGAGGAGGGGTGAGCAATCTATATTGCTCAACGAGTTTGGATCGTTCTAAATACACTAGTTAATTTTTTGATTTGCCATTATAAAAATTTTACAAATAAATACATTGAATTTTTTTAACATTTGAAAAGACAGCAAAAATTTACGACATGTTTTGTGTTTCTCCTTAGTTGCAGGATGAAACCTAAAAATATTAGGGGGATGGGTGAGCAATCTATATTGCTCAACGAGTCTGGATCGTTCTAAATACACTAGTTAAGACTTGATCACATAATGTGTTTGAAGTGTAATAGTAACAATAATAATATGAAAATCGTATAATAATCAATCAACATCATATAACAATTACTAACGTCAATATCATAGAAATCATCATATATATCTCAAGATCATCATTATCATTAAAATTATCATTCAATTCAGATACATTATAAGTATATGTAAACGTGATCATAATACACGTTCTTATACAACAATATAATTATGTGATCCATAACACTCACATTCACATCTCAAAAACCAACACATCCAACCTCCTCATGATTCATGAATTGTCATTCAATTACACACAAGACGATTTGGCGATCCTTGTATCCACATGCTAAATGAGTTCCTAGTCCATCCATTACACTTTTGATAACAACAACATAACAATAATTTGTTGATAATATACAACCTTAGGATGCGATCTTGTTCCTCAGTGTCTTCATTCCTATCCATGTAGTATATAAAATTACCACTGAATCACGAAAATCCGGACATTCGACCATGGATATCACATCCAAACTCTACTTTCAGCTTCTTAGACATATTTTCCGTTTCAAGAATCCGATAACATTCGTATCATAAAAACATAATCTTTAATCATCGGGTACTCTTACCACAAGAAAACAGTGGTTTTGTGACAGAATATTTCGTTGCAATTTCGTCGCAATATGAGAATATCGATGAAATTTCGACGAAATCTAAATCGTCGCTAACTGCTCAACGCAAACAAGATTCATATTACAACATGTTTTAACACTCTAAAGAAGACCAATAACAATGCAATAATATTGTTGGGAAATCAATACAAAGTCTCACATCAAAAGATTAAATAAAATGGTTTAATATATAAGTCAAGTCCAAATTAAATTAATATGAAAGGAACCCCGAAACGAATCCGTGCGGATTTGGCCAATTTGTCCACACAAACAATATTATACTAATGGATGAACTTGATATTAACATTGGCTAATAGATATCAATTCGAGAGTTTATTAACCCTAGCCGTATTTTTAGGTTCTCAATCACACAATCATCACATGCAGCCAACGCAATATTCTCGCATTAACAATTACACCACAATAAGCACATGATTCACCATCATCTTTTGTTATTAGTAAACTAGTCTTGATTATTCTCATTTTCCGGTTTAATCTTTTGTTTAATCTCTTATTCAATCCTAATTAAACCAAATCAAAACATCAATTATGTTCGTTAACCATCTAATTAATTACTCAAATCGAGGCTTAATCAAACATGTTTTTTTTACTGTTTTAGAGAAAGGCTGTAATTGGAGAGATAATCTAGATAGAGGTTGGATCCAAAGAAATGAGATGATTTCTCTTCACCTTTTCTATATATTTCACTAGATTTTGATATATTCTATGCGCGGGTTTGTATTTTTGTTTATAATAAATTTTTATTTTTAATTGAACATTTAACAACATTTTCTATTTAAAAATACAAAATAATGTATATGTTTACTAACAGAAAAGAATAATAGTTTTATAAAGAACTTTATAAGAAACAAAACTGAATAATATGGCTCCATATTCTTCCCCTGATACGTGTGTTTAAGACCACAAAAAGTTGGTTAAAATGTAATTAAGATGCTGCTTATAATCCAAGTCCAGAAACAATTGTTAGGGGATGGGCTATAAGAGATTCCAACGGCGTGGCTAAGTAGTAGGGGTCGTTATTGATTGGTTAATTAGATTCATCAAATCTAGAAGTGGAAGAGAAAACCTTGTTAATGGCTCTTCAAAATACTTGGTGTATCGGATACAAATCAGTTTGTTTTGAAGGAGATTGCTAGGTTTTGGTAAGAATATTACAAGGATTATTAAAGGATTTTTCAGTAGAAAATCTACTAGAAGACATCAAGCTATGGTCATCAAAGTTTGATAGAACAAGGTTTTCTCACGTCAAACAAAATTTTAATAAAGTTGCCCCCATGTTTTGGCAAAACAAGTACCTCCAAATAAAATATTCTATTCTAACACTACCCTTCATATTGGTTAACAAAATTGTTGTAGGTCTGGGCATTCGGGTATTCGGTTTAGTTCCGGGTAGGAATCGATTGGTTTTGGGTACTTCGGGTATTGGTGTTTTTTACCCATATAGGAACCAATCCAGTTTCGGTTCGGTTTCAGATCGGTTCCAATTGGTTCTGGGTTGGTTCGATTCTGAAATTTGAAAACCGACAAAAACCTAAAATTTGTTGGGTTTCATTCGGTTTGGTTATATTGGACCTGAAACCGAAAAAATGTATCCGAAATATTACAAAATCACCCGAAATTGATCTAAACTACCAAACCCGAAATGTGTACTTGTATACAAATGACCAAAACGTCAAAGCACTTGAACCTGTTCTTCAAACTGACACAACATAGGATAAAAGGACAAATACAAATCCCTAAAACTGTCACCAAACATAATACATATGAAGATTGAAAAGTCAAAACAGTTGGAAATGAAACAATTCTTAATTCTTAAAGAGTCTTTGACAAAAGTAACAAAACAAAAGCCACAAAACATTTGTGAAACACAGTTCAAAGTTCAAACATACGAAACAGTAGGAAATGAAACAAGTTCAGAGGAAGAGACCCTAAACAGTAGGAAATGAAACTCACTCAGTCAGTCTTATTCTCTTGCTCTCTTAGGATCCTTGCAAGTTGAATTCAAGTTCAAACTCTAAAGAAAAATGAAAGAACATCATGTTAGGAATGAAAAATATAAAGCAGAATTAAAAGAGAGTTCAAATGAAAGAAATTACCTCTCATAAGATTATCTTGCAACTGTATATCCGCAAGCAATTGTTCAATTGTTGACACTCCTTTTTCACTAGTATGAATCTCACATTTAAGCCATTGCTCGGTGCACATCAACACTTCAATCATGTAGTGTGTCAAACAACTCATATATGGGCCTAACATTCTACCACTAGTGCTAAATGCAGATTCTGAAGCTACTAGAGACACTTGCATTGCAAGTATATCCCTAGCTACTAATGATAGAACCGAAAACTTTGTAATATTTCTCCTCCACCATGACAAGACATCATACTCTGAACCTGACATAAGTTTTGGATTCTCCACAGGCTCTTTCAAGTATAATTGCAGCTCATTACTTTCTTCTTGAACTCTTGTTTCTTGTATAAGTTCTTCATAGAGGTTGTCCATTCTTTCATAACCAATACCATTTACCAGAACCCCTTTCTCAAAAACCTCACCTCTAACTTGCTCTTGGGACTGAGACGATGCACCTTGTGTCTCACCACTAATAGTTTTGTTCACTAAACTAAAACTAGTATACTCATCAAACAAGCTCTCCAATATATCCAAAACTGAAGTAGAAAGATGAGTACACTCTACACTATCTTTGCCATAAAGCTTCTCAAAGCATAGCTGAGCAAACTCCATCTTCTTTCTTGGGTCAAAAACACTTGCTACTATCAAAAGCTTGTTCATTTTAACATGTGCCCCAAACGAATTCAAATACTTATCTAATTTTCCTATCATAGCTAAGGCTTTGTTCCTCCATTCTTCATCAGGACCTGGACTACTGCTTATTGCAGTAATGTTTCTAGTAATGGTCACTATCTCATTGTAGATTTTATGAGAGGTAACAAAAGTGAAAGCTAATAGACTGAAGGTAGATGGTGGTCCAATCCTTTTTTTTTCCTTCCACATGTTCCAAAAACCAGTCGTTATACGACTTATCTTCCAACTCCATCTTATCAAATGCCAAAATTAAACTTTGTAGCTTGTTCTAGCATGAGATAAGTGGAATTCCACCTGGTATTGACATCTAAAGGTAGGCTTCCCCTTGTTATCTTTCCTGTTTCTACACAGAGATCAAATGACTTGAGTATGTTGGTTGAAGACCTAACAAAACTAATACCATTATGAATATCAGACACACTGTTGTCTATCTCTTGCAAACCTTCCTTTACAATCAAATTCAGTATGTGAGTAGCACACCTCAAATGCAAAAAGTCTCATTTCAGAACCAAAGCATCATCTCCAAGTAGCTTGAATCCTTCCTTGAATCTCTTCATAATTGAACTGTTAGCTGTGGCATTATCTACCGTGATGCAGAAGACTCTCTTTATATCCCACTCTGCTAAACACTCAAGTAACACATTACTAATTGTTGCACCTTTATGATCAGAAACATTATTGGATCCTATGATCAGCTTCCTTAACTGCCAAGTAGCATCAATAAAATGAGCTGTTATTACCATATAACTAACTCCAGTATGGGGATCAACCCATATATCTGTAGTCAATGATAACCTTTGCTTGTTCTTCCCAAGAATATTCTTCATCTCTGCTTTCCTTCTAACATACATCTCCACTATATCTCTTGTAGCAGTTCTCCTATAATGAGGTCTATAGAGTTGAACTCTTGAGCAGAAATGACTCCAAGCTAAGCTCTCTATGAAAGCTAAAGACAATTCTGCTAAGACTAACATTTCATTTGAAGCATCCCTAAACATAGATCCAAAGACCTTCCCCAAACACATATTCCTACCATCACCACTAGGAGTTAAAAAAGTTTGAGTTTTTTCTTTATTAGCATCTTGCCATACCTTTAATGCCTTTCAGCCAAGTATGTGGTTCTTCAGATTGGATGTTCCAGACGTGGTTGGACAAGACATCTCTTTCCCACTGTAATGACAATTACATTTGTCATAATTGTCTTTTTGTCTGGTGAAATTTTTTCAAACCGAAGATCTTGTCTTTTTCCTTGACTTAGTACCAGGAATATCTTCTTTCCTCTTGCCTTTATTTCCAAGACTAGGTGTTTCAACATCCTCTTCTGACCCATCTACTTCATCTTCATCCATTGGATCATTATTGTTTATTGGAGGATCACAAGACGTCATCTACATCAAAATGACAAAACTCACATTAAGTACACATACATATTACATATGATTAACAATGTAACACAAAGACAAAGAGAATAAGAGACAATGAGACATTTTCAATTCAATCCTAAAGCTTCTCCACAGCTAATACAGAGACGAAGAGTAATCAAATCGAGTGAACTACTCAACATACAAAGAAACGACCTAACTAAGCTTGTAAAGGATTATCAAAGAAAAAACCTAAAGTTTCTACTCGAAAATCGGAATTATCGGATTACAGATGATAAATTCAGTTGAATCAGTTCAGAGGAAGATATCTAAAACCTAAAGCTTCTAATCGGATTACAAATGAGAGATTCAGTGAATCAGTTCAGAGGAAGAGACCCTAAACCTAAAGCTTTCTAGTTACAGACTTACAGTCTTATAGATTCGACTCGAGATTGAAAATGTTTGAGTTACAGAATTAAGAAAGAGATGAGAACTAGATAGTTAGGGCTTAGGATCGACACATACCTCTGATAAGTTTCTCGACGAGGCTGACGGTGGTGAAGGTTGTGACGAAAAAGATTTGCCGATGGTGGCAAGGTTTGCGATTCTAGCTAGGGATTCTAAATTTGTAGTTGGGGCTTCGGATCTTCAAGAGATATGTACGAGAACCGAAATATATGGCCTATGGGAATAGGAGATTGTAATCGACAAACCCTAACAACTCATTCATATAAGGGAATGTCAAACCCTCTAAGTGTATAAGTGGCTTTGGTTTCAGGTTAATCGGGTAACCGATCGGGTCTCAGATAATACCCGAAACCGAACCGATACCCACGGTTCTCAAGCTCAGGAACCATCGGGTAAAATAGCCAATACCGAAACCGAATCCGAACCGGTATTTTGGGTCAGTTCCGGTTCGGATATTCGATTCGGGTTTTTATGCCTAGGACTATTGTAAATTCTTAATTAATAAAAAATTCTCAGTTTCGCGGGGAAAAAAAAAAAGCATAACTGAATATTTTTCATTTTCAACAATTTAAACGTAAAGAGTCTTTTATTTACTTCAGCAATACGACACTGCACAACCACGAGAATCTGTAAAAGAGAACTATGACATAACTACCCCAATACATTTTTTCCCTTGCCATCATCGCTCACATGGATATTTGATCATATATTCATGTTGCTACAGTTATGCAAGCAAACTTTAAAATGATTACAAACTCTAAAATGGCAACAACTTCCCCAAGCCAGTCCACAACGTGATCTGAGTGGAGATCTAAGAATACAAATCGACATACAAAAGAAGAATAATTACAAAACTCTGCGTTTTAGTTTTCACCGTCTCTTCTTCTCTCGTTGAATCCTCTCTATGTGAAGGTCCTCTCTGTTCAGGGACTAGCGCTTGTGTTCTTGTTCCGTTTGTTATGGAATATTCTGGTTGTGTCATAAATCATAATACTTTACCGAACTTGATATTGTATGATCTCTTGTCTAGTGTCTCAATGCCATTATAGGTGGTATTCAATTCAAGAATTTAATTGATTTTGAAAGAATTGAACATTTTATCAAATTCCCTTACGAATTTTTTAAATTCTTGTGTTATTCGATTTATTGAATTTTTAATTCCATCATATGCTAGTGTTATTCAATTTTACTGCAGCATTTATGGCATTGTCATTTCGAAGGAATTTAATGAAATTCCAATGAAAAACTGTGAATAGTCAATTCTCACATTTTTTACTGTGATTTTGATGGAATTCTATAAAATCATGTAGAATATTTGAAAATCAATTGTTTTTCAATTCTTTCAAAGTCTCTCGTTCAATAACTCCCCTAAATGTTCTATTAAGTTTTCTCAACAGTTTTAGGTTTGATGGTGGCGGAGCCAAACCCTTGTCCTCGATCAAGTTACAGAGAAGCCTTGACAAAGTTCTTGTTGTGGTAACTCATCTGGATATATTATTATACATAAAACTTGATATTAGCACCACTTTTTTTTTTGTTCCTTGCAATACAAGAAAATATCATGATATTGAACACAATAACTTTATTGAACAGAGCAACAATGCTTAAGGGAGTGAGATCATTGAGCTAACGAGTGCTTGTTTAATCCAAAAGTTTTCATGAACCACTCATGCTTGTATGAAGCCACTAGGTATCCGATCGTCAATCCAAATACAATCCCAGGTGCAAAGCCTAATCCTGCTGCTATCCAACTCAACATTTCCTCTTCTTCTTCTGACACCGGCGATTCAGATGTTGGAGTGTGGATATCTCCACAAATATCCTTAAGTGAAGGACCGTAAAGCCCGGGGTTTCCCTCGTAGGAAGAGCAGTTTTGTCGTTGAAACTGTGTACCTTGTGGTATTGAACCCACGAGCTGATTATGTGAAACGTTTATCCACCCAAGCGAAGAGAGGTCCCCGAGCTTTGGAGGGATCTCACCCGAAAGCTTGTTTTGAGATAAGTCCAATGATTCAAGCGCAGTAAGGTTTGCCAAAGATGATGGGATGTGACCCGTGAAAGCATTTCTTGACAAGTTGAGAACATGAAGTTCCTTCAAAAGACCGATGGATTCAGGAATTTTTCCATGGATTTTGTTTCCCGAAAAATCAATGGATGTGTAGACTGTTAGGATACGTTCCATCCCCATTGATATTCCTTTACTCATCAAGAAAATCGAAGTGTAGTAGCCGAAGTCACGGGGATTCCCAATGTACTCCAGCTCTGTATCTTTCTTCGAAGATACCGCAGTCCAGTTCAAGAAGTAATCAGATGGCAAGGTACCGAAGAAATCATTATGTGACACATCAATGATTTTCAACTGAGGAAATCCAAACCAACCCCCACCATAGTGATGTAACATGCCATGGAACTTGTTAGAGCGGAGGACAAGAACTTGTAGCTTCTCCAAAGAATTCAACCGGAATGGAAACGTATCGTTGATTTTGTTGCTTCCCACGTTTAGAACTTCCAGAGCAGAACAACCAGTAAGAGATGTAGGAAGTTCACCCTCCAATCGGTTGCGACTAACATCAATGGACTTTAACTCTTTGGCGTGCATAAACATATCAGGAAGACTTCCGCTGAGGCTATTGTTACGAAGATTTAGATCTGTAAGAGAACTGATGTGATCTCCTAAACACCGAGGAATCGAGCCGTGGAAGTTGTTGTTGGATAGATCTAGGATGGTAGGAGAGGTTAGTCCACATATTGATCGAGGTATCTCTCCGGTGAAGTTGTTGTTAGAGCCAAACAAGTAGTTGATAAGTGTGGATGGGATGAAGAGTGGTCCTTGGAAAGCATTTGAACTTAGATCTAACATATTGATCTGACTTCGAGGTAAAGCTTTTAAGGATCCATTGAAACCGGTGAGTGAGTTGCTAGAAAGATCCAGACTAACCAACTCTTGTAGTCTCCATAACCAGTCTGGTACTTGACCTTTGATTTTGTTGTTGGAAAGATCTAGAGACTGTAGATTTCTTTGGTTTCTTATGAACTCAGGGAACTCAGTGATGTTGCAGCCTGACAAGTACAAATATAGCAAATGTTGTGGAAAATCGGAATTGGAAATGATGTTTGATTTCGAAAGAGGGATCCCTGAGAGAGCTAATCCTTCTAACTGTTTGAGAGAAGAGAAGACGTTTAAATCAACTGGACTGACTCTGTAATTGTTATTTTCAATAAACAGATTTTGTAAATTAGGTAACAAAGAGATATTCTCAATCCCAACGAGATTGTTGAGTTGGTTATCATTTAGAAAGATGTTGATCAATGAAGAAATCTTGAATAGAGAAGCAGGAATGGCTCCTGTGAAAAGATTATCATTGCCAAAAAAAGACTCTAATTTGGAGAGCTGGCTAATGTTAGGAGGAAGGATACCAGTGAACTTATTGAAAGCGAGATCGAGATAACGTAGTTGTGTCAAATTGAGTAGTGCGGATGGAAAGTTTCCGCTGAGTTTGTTACCCGAGACACTAAAGAATGTCAACTGTTTTAGATTGCCAATTGAAGATGGGATTTCACCGGTGAAATTATTTATTGAAAGTGTCAAAGAAACCAAATGTTTGAGGTTGCTGATTGAGTCAGGTATGGTACCTGAGAAGGATGTTTGTAAAAGGCTTAAGATTTGGATAGAGTTATTTCCACGAAAAACAGGAAGTTTGCCTCTCAAGTTTGGATTGTGATCCAATCTAATGGACTGTAAGTTTGGTATAAGAAAAACACTGCTTGGAAATTCTCCAAACAAGTTACATTCCTCAAGACGAAGCGATCTTAGAGACCAGATGTATGAAAACTCACGAGGGATCTCTGAAGAAATGTTTACATAGCTCAAATCAAGTGCTCTAAGGTTCCTCAAGTTTCGAGCAAGTAGAGGGAGAAACAATGGGTTTTCAATGGACAACAAGTTTGGAGAAGAAAATGAAAAAGAAGAAGAAGAAAGATCGAGAGACACCAAATTGGTTAGTTGAAGAAACTCTATTGGAATTTGACCTTTCAATGAAGACTCAGACAGATTTAGTTTTTCTAACCTCATGAGATAATTCAACTTAGCAGGGATTGGAGAAAGAGCAAAGTTGTTGTAAGCAAGATTGAGATTTCGGAGATGTTGCAGTCTAAAAAGACTACTATTCGGTTTGAGCCGGCCATGAAGACAGCTGCAGCTAAGGTCTAGCCCGATCACCATGCCCGACTCGGTATCGCACTTGACACCCTCCCAATTACAACAGTCGCTACCGTTAGCCCATGACTTGGTCTTCAGATCACCATCAAGATCAAGAAACTCACACGGCTTCTGAATCTTGAACTCGTTCTTCAACTCCAAAAGGACATCCCTTTGGTCAGGACGACACAAATCTGGTGTAAGAGAAGCAAAAGTTCTGAAAAAGTTTGAAATGGACAAGAGAAGAACAATGGTACGAAGAAAGAAGCTCAATGATGAGTATGAGCACATCATACTTCGTTTTTTGTTTTTGTAACAGCTTAGTGGATGTCTCTCTGTATAAAAATGGTTTGTCAAAGACTCAAAGAGCACTTTAAAATATATTGCCGCAACAATCACGAGCCTTCCGCATAATATAATAAACTGTTTCTAGAAAAGCTCTCTCTTTGATTATTATTTCAAAAGAACGTTTTCCATGAGTTTTTTGTTTCTCCACTGAGCCCTCTATTTTAAAAAAAGTATATTTCTCAGAGATATCAATAGAATATCTACGTGGGATCCATAAATTTTTTAAGGGAAAATGAAAACGGAAAAAACGCGTATAAGAGTATTTTAGTCTTCGAGTCGAGTCTTTTTTCTAATAACTTGATATAATCTTGAATGAATAAGGTTGAGAGTTGTTAGAAGACAAAAGGCGTATATTATAAGTTTAATTTATAAGTTTTGTATCTATCTTAGAACATGACTTTACGTATATTAAGCCATTTTAATGCTTAAAACGACGTTTTACTTGATTTCCAAGAATTTTTTGAGTATTAACCTTTTTTTACGATATAAATTCATTGATCGTCCCGAAAATTATGAAAATTCTAGAGTATCTTTCTATTGATTTAGGGAAGCTATAAAAATTGTTTCCATTAAAAGTTGAAAGTAGATCCAAAGCAAAAGCTTATTCAAGCTCTAAAAAAGTCTTATGAGATAACAAATAAGATAGAAAAGTGAAAGAGGAAAGACTAAATTAAGAACACCAAGATCAAATTGATTCTTAGATTAATTTCATAAAAAGAAAGAGGAGAGTTGCTTTGTGGCAACTTCCAAAGTTACATAATATTCTTATAACAATGATATATATGGAAATCTTAATTACATGGGCTTTGGCATTATATTAGACTTGATTTAGAGATGGTTTAATAAATGTTACAGATCAGAAGCAGAAACAAAATCATGGAAGAAAAAAAAACCTATACAGCAAGCTACTGAAACCTTCAATCAAAAATGCATTAATTATTATGCATCTTTCTCCTTAAGGCTCAAGGTAGAACCAATCCCTTCCTTAGGCCGCAGGTTAGTATATATACGCGAAACTAACCTCAGCCTCGGATCATCCTCTGGTATTTCACGTTCCTCCGATTCCCAAATCACAACACAAAACAAATCAAACCCCCATCAAGAACTAAATTACAAAACACTTTGATTCTACATTGATCTAAAAAGAGCGGCTTACTTTCAAACAAGTGTAGGGAAGTGTAGGTACAATCTATCGAGCCTGCATAAGATCCCATATCAAATTGGCCAATGCATACCCTCCCATCTGCACAAACAAAGGATACTACCAAAGAACAAAGGAAAGCAAGATAAAAAGTTGTTGAGGTTATTGAAAAATTGTACGGTTTTTCGAAACTCCAGGTTTTACCTTTTCACCAGCAGCTTTTAATAGTAGACAGCTTCCAATTTTTGGTTCCAAGAAAAAGGGACAGGCATTTAACCGGATCAGCCATTAGTCAAGTAAGCATGAGGTAGCAACATTTTGGCAAGAGTCTGTAAACACTCCGTTTTCGAACTTCTGGTAGTTTTCATTACAAGAAATTGGTGAGAACTGTAAAACTCGGTGCTCAAAAGACAAGATGTTGTGGAACAGATGATAAACATGGTTATTACCAGAGTGTCTTGAGCAACTTGCATTCCTTGAGGGCTGTATCCGGACATAGCCCCCTCTATAAGTGTCTGAAGAAAAATGAAAAGAGAAATACATCTTCACCGAATAATTGCTGGTCATCGACACAGAGAAGAGAAGCATATATGCCTTCAATTATAGGATTCATCATGAATATAGATATACATTTCGATGGGTTTTAAAATGTTTTAGGTTTGGAGATAAGATAGTAGTTACCGTGTAGAGATCCATGGCAGGTAATCCGCCTGCCCTGATATAATCTTCAAAACATTTACGGCCTTTTTCAAGGTCACCGGAGTGTAGGTAGCACCTAAGATATTCGTGTTTGATGATCAATGAAAGTTTTCATACACATATATGTTACTTTGGTATATTATTATTACAGTACACCTTAAAATGAAAACTGCATTCGTCCATTTTTCAATATATTATAACTTTTCTACCATGTCTATTGAGTTACGAAGTCATTTTGGCGTGTAAAAGCACGAAAGGTACAGACTTTAACCAATGTTCATGAAAATTATGATTGATACTGAGACTACAAGCAGGTAACTCAAGGGTTGTTGTATTGTACCTCATAATACTGAGACTACAGACTTTACTCTCGTTCTTAAGCATCTCCAGAAGAGCTTCCATTGCCTGCTATGACGGAATTGCTAATCACATTGCAGAAAAGAAATAAACCCGGAAAATTCTCTGCTTGTACTATCAGAACAGACCATCTCACACAAATCAAGAGTTAAGTAGTTTTGGAGGTTAGATATACGGAAGCTGCTTACTTTTACATCCTTGAGATCAGCGAGAGCACTGAATGCTACGTGATGTTGGATAAGCTTCAATAGCTTAAAGCCCAAGATATCCTAAGCCAAGAAGGGATAGGACAAGATAGGCTTAATAGATTTAGGAGTTATCTAAATCTAAGGAGAAAAGGAAATCTAGAACCTATATATATAGTTGCCAAAGTTGTGGTAAACATATAAGAGAACATAAGAGCTTGTGTTTAGTTTTGAGTTTAAGTTTCTAAACATCTATAAAGAGAGTCATTCTTTATAATCTAAAGCTAAGTTTGTTCTTAAATCACTTTATTTGGTATCAGAGCCTTAGGCATCACGATCAAGGAGGAGACGTGATCTTGGGATCTTTCAAACACCAATACGAAGATACTAAGAACATACGAGAGACGTACCCGAGATATGGGAGACGTCACGGAAACCTCACGGCCGAAGGAGGTTATCCCATCTTCTATCCAATGCCCCATGCTGAACACAACAAATTATACGGTATGGACCATGAGGATGAAAGTGTTGTTGCGAATCCATAAAGTATGGGAAACCATTGAGCCCAGTTCAATAGAGTCAACCAAAAACGATATCGCAATTGGGTTATTGTTTCAATCGATCCCCGAGACTCTCATCTTGCAAGTAGGTGAACAAGACTCTCCAAAGGGAATTTGGGAGGCGATCAAGGCGAGACATCTTGGAGCGGACAGAGTAAAAGAAGCAAGGCTCCAAACCCTCTTGTCCGACTTTGAAAGGTTGAAGATGAGAGACTCAGACACGATCGATACCTTCGCGGGGAAGCTATCGGAGTATGCATCCAAAACAGCATCGTTAGGTCAAGTGGTTGAAGAATCAAAGCTTGTGAAGAAATTTTTGAATAGCTTGCCACGAAACAAGTACATTCAAATCATTGCAGCCATTGAACAGGTTCTTGACCAAAACAAAACGGGTTTCGAAGACATAGTGGGACGGCTCAAAGCATACGAGGAGCGTATTCTTGATGAGGAAGGACATGTTGAGACACAAGGCAACCTATTGTTTTCGAACACTCACACACACGGAATCCAAGGAAGCTACGAAAGCTCAAGAGGAAGAGGAAGACGTCGAGGACAAGGAAGAGGCTTTCGGGGAAGAGGCCGCGGAAGATATAACTCGCAAGACCGAAACAAAGAAAAGAAAGATCGATCCAACATTGTTTGCTATCGATGTGATAAGCCGGGACACTTCTCTTCATCATGCCCTGAAAGAATACAAAAACTCCAAGAAGTTAACAAGGTCGAAACAGAGGTAGCGGATCAAGCTCTTTACATACATGAAGTGGTATTTCTCAATTAAGAAAATCTAATACCTAAGAAGTATGAAACCGAAGAAGCTAAGGACGGAATGTGGTATTTAGATAATGGTGTGAGTAACCATATGACAGGAGAAAGATCTTACTTCTCGGAGCTGAATGAAAACATAATAGGAAAGGTGAGATTTGGAGATGGATCTTGTGTTAACATCGAAGGAAAAGGATCAATCCTTTTTCAAAGAGAATGCGGAGAACAGAAACTCTTAACCGACATATATTACATACCCGGATTAAAGAGTAATACATTAAGCCTAGGACAAGCTACAGAACATGGTTGTGATGTTAGAATGAGACTCGATTACCTAACATTCCATGATCCTAGTGGAAAACTGTTGGTAAAAGTGACAAGATCTCCTAATAGACTCTACAAGATCAAGCTTAAGATTGGAAAACCTATATGTTTACATTCGAAGATCGAAGAAGACACATGGAGATGGCATGCAAGACTTGGCCATATAAGCTTCAAAACCATTGAATCTATGTCAAAACTCAAGATGGTTCAAGGCCTACCAAGCATTGAAGGCGAAAAGAAGATATGCGAGTCTTGTCTAGTGGGAAAGCAAACACACCAAGTGTTTCCATCAGCAACACAGTTTCGAGCATCGCGACCACTAGACCTACTCCATGCGGATTTATGTGGTCCAATCACACCATCAACACTCGCTAAGAATATGTATGTCTTTGTCATTATTGATGATCATACAAGATATATGTGGACGATTTTACTTAAAGAGAAAAGCGAAGCATTTGAAAAGTTCAAGGCATTTAAGACACTAGTCGAAAAGGAACTCGCCAAGCAAATAATGACCTTAGGAACTGATAGAGGAGGGGAGTTTAAGTCAAAAGAATTCCAAGATTATTGTGATAAGAGTGGAATTAAGAGACACTTGACAGCTCCATACACCCCGCAACAAAACGGTGTAGTGAAAAGAAGAAACCGCACCCTTATGGAGATGACATGAAGCATTCTTAAAGCTATGAGGGTTCCGAATTTTTTGTGGGGAGAAGCTACACGACATTCAACATATTTGCTAAATCGTGTTCCCACAAGAGCATTGAAAAATCAAACACCCTACGAAAGCTTGAGAAGCACAAAACTAAACATTGATCATCTTAGGATTTTTGGTTGTCTAGCTTACGCAAAAGTCGAGCCCGTGAACTTAAAGAAACTCGATAATCGGTCTCAGACACTAGTGCACTTGGGAATTGAACCAGGATCTAAGGCATATAGATTGTATAATCCAACGACCAGGAGAATCATTGTTAGTCGAGATGTGATTTTCGATGAGAAATCCAGTTGGAATTGGAAGGGAGCAAGCAAAGAAGTTACTAGTAATTCAGGGATGTTCCGTATGACTTGGGGAACTGTAATAGACGATGGTTCTGGACCATTCAATATCGGCAATCAACAAGCAGAGGACAACCCTGAACCTGAAGACAATACTCATC